>VZRZ01004359.1:109244-166854 GCA_013398175.1 Climacteris rufus | reverse complement strand
GACAAAAGGGGGTGTGAAAAGAGAAGAAAAAAAAAAAAAAAAGAAAAAAAAAAAAGATATTTTATTCCAAAAGTAAAAATCAGCTGGGTAACAAAGATATGCCAGAAAACATTGTGGGGCTTTAAAAACACAAGTGTAGCAAACTCTTCCATAGAATAAGTGGAAATTGAGTACGTCTTTGCACCAAAGGGAGAGGGCTCTGATCTTATATCCAGACTTGGGGACCAGCACACCAAATCTCTGGTTTCTTATGCTTTCTCTGTGACTGGAACTCAGCACAAACACTTTTTGTATTTCTGCTTGTCTGCATTATTTGGTTGCTCCTACTGTTAAAAACACCCAGCACTTCACACTCTGTAGCATTTCTGACCTCATCACAACTCTTTTGCAGATGAAAGTGCACATCCCTCCTTCCACACGGTGGTCCCAATGGCCTAAACCAAGAGGTTCTTCTGCAAGAACCAATTTTCTGGGCTCCATGTCCACAGAATCATAGGGGATGCTGAAGGGGTGATGTGTGCTTCATTTTCTGATGTTGATGCTATGCTGCTCTCTTGAAACAAATAAATTATAATTGGGCTGGGCTGAGAGGAAAGAAGTGTGATTCTATAGCTTTACAATGAGGGTGCTCCCCTAGGAGCAAGGGTAGGAGACTTCCAGCTCACTTAATATTTTACTGCTTAATAAAGACAAAGCTTTGCTTTTGTCCAGCTTTGCTGCCAGTTTGGTGTCCCAACATGGGGAGAGCAGAGGTGTTGCAAGCCCAGCTGGGTCACCACCACTCCTGTCTCTGGGGGGTCTGTGGAAGCATCTGCCCACCACGAGCCCATGGACAGTCCAAGGGAGGCTCAGCTCCAGTTTCACATGGATTTTTTTGCTGAATCAGAGCTGATTTGTCCTAAACTGCAGAAATCACAACAGAAAAATAACTTTCTATGGGCGTCACGTTGCTAAAGCAGTCTCAGCACAGGACGTGCTTCAGTGTTCCAGTCTGAACATCATTGCAATTCAGGACAGAGCATCCCTGTGCCCTGCAAGCTGCAACTGCCCCCACAGCCCAGGGTTCGCACACGTGCTCTGCTGCTGCTTCCCTAGCACCAGCCAACATCCCAGAGCATCTCCTGCTCCCTCCTAACCACATTAGCGGGAGGTAATGACGCTGTTGGGCTCGAAAGGAAGCGGCAAATTGGATTGTGACCCCCTGGCAGGATGGGTGTGATGGGTGTGCTGTCAGCCAGCACACGCACACGGGCCCACGCACATGCCCACGGAGTGACCTGTCCTCGCACACACACCAGGGCTTGTCTCTGGAAACACACTCCCTATTAATTAGGCAGAGATCAGAAACAAGCCTTTTAGTCTACTACGGGAGGTAATGTCATTCGGGGCTAAAAATAAATCTATCAGCTGGAAACTGGATGAATAAGACTGATTTTAAAGAGGGTGAGGTAATTTTCAAGTTACATCATGCAGCCATGTTGCATCCCATTTTATATACTATGAGAGCATATAGCAATTTCAGCTCTGACCATGTTTGAGTAAGCAATCTCAGGAAAGAGGATAGAAATCTTTCTATGCACAGAAAGCTGCTTTATGAACTTCTCCATTCTATAGCAAAGGAAGAATTATTATCCCCAGAAAATTCATCTCCCCAAAATCCCTGCTTATATATGGAGCTAGAGGTCAGAATTGTGCTTGCTAGAGGGAAATCCCACTCAGCACACATCTAATTATGCTCCTGTCTTGCAGATCCCACATAGCAGCTCCTGATAAAAGAATAGACAGGAAAGTGGAATCAGTTGCAGTCTGGTTTATGATTTTACATTATTAAGCCATTGGGGACTGCCAGACAAGCTGAGAGCTTAGTGAACTGAACTCTCTAAGACCTGCTAAGTACGCAGGAGGCACTATGCAAACCCACAAAACAGGAGCATTAATCATCAGGCAGACTTGTCAGGATACTCAATACATGAGTGACAGATGAGAATGGAGTGGAAAAGAGAAGACGGAAGGGCAAAAAATAAGAATTAGGAGCTTTCCACAAACCCTTCTTCAAAATCTCAAAGTCATTCTTCACAACTTATCTCTTTTTGGTTTTTTTTTTTCTTTTAACAAGTCTTTGTTTTTCATTTCATGGGGGCATATCCATGCTTTAGCACTGATTTCACTGGAATTACTCCAGATTTACTGTGGTCTAGCTGTACAGCATTGGCTCTTTATAATAATGTGCCTCATTAGTAGCTACTTACAGTGTAACTGAATTATAGAAAGTCTAGTTCTGGGCAGTTGCTGCAAAATGGAGCACTGACGTGACACCTAATAAAGTACTTGTTAGTGTCTTCTGGGAGTTGCAATGTTATATTATTTACGAAGTGCCATTGTGTTTTAAAGACAGAAGACCAGATGTTAAAATCTGTTTTATTTACACACTGTCACCGAGGATTAAATCTATTGTCTTGGCTGAGAATATCCCAATCTATGCAATGCATATGTTGGCATGGAGCATCCCTGCAGGCACAGGGATCAGGCATGCCAGGGTGCTCCAACACCATCTATGGAGAGAGAGTGGTTCAAAGGGGACGTGTCCTGGTTTGAGCACTGAGCCAGATGTTAAAAACTTGGAAAAAATAAGCTGGGAATTGAATTCTTCCCAGATCTGACTTCCCACAAACCTTTTTTAGTGATAATTTGTGTAGCACTCCTGCCAGCCGAAGAGTGCTCTTGGACAGCAGGACACCTTCCAAACAACAGTTCCCCATCGGAACTTTGGGGAACAAACCAATTCATACCAGGTATTTTTTTCCTTCCTAAGAAGCAAACCTTTGTATACAAGCTCTGAATGTGCATTAAAAGAAACTTCTGATGTGAGAAAATAAATGCAGCGTAAACTTGAATCTCCAGAGCAGCACCATGCCATAACCCCACTTGCTGCTCTTGCTGTTTGGTGCCCGAGGGCAGCACGCTGCCTGCAGTCCCCGAGCACGTAGGCAGAGGTGTCTCCTGCCACGTAGGAAGTTTAGCGTGGTCCTGCCCCGAGGCTGTGCCACCAGGCTGCTGCAGCATCCCCCAGCTGTCACATCCCAGTGCTCACTGAGGGCAGCAGCGCTTCAAAGCCCTCCCTGCCCAGTGTCCCATGAAGGAGAGCCACGCCAGGCTTGCGTTAGAGCTCTCTTGGGGGGAAAAGGAAAATAAAAATAAATTTTTAAAAAGCGGATTCGGGAGCTCTGAGGACATTTTGCTCTGTGTACCAAAGGGGAGCCAGCTTTTCAGAAGCCCACGTGTTGGTGAAGCAGCTCTCTCGCCAGGCTGGTGCCCAAAGTGCTGCTGAGGCACTGCTGGGCAGGCAGCTCCTGGAGCTCCCACACATCATCAGCCATGGGGCCCATCACTCCCTTGGGCTTCTCTGCAGCTCTGAATATCAGATTAGGTGAAGTCATTCCAGATATTTTCCTTCTTTTCTCACCAACACATGGAAGCAAAAAGCATCTCACCCTTGAAAATGCTGCGTTTCTCAAAGTGCTTTCCTGATTTGAGCTCTCATGGTGCCCTCCCAACAGGTGTGACCTGTAGTGGCCTGCAGTGTGAGCTGTAAGCAACCAAGGTGGTCCCAGCACCATGGAGCTTGTGCTACAAATCTTGGAATTACCCTGTCTGAAGCTGTGCTGAAGCTTTGAAGAATACCTGGAGTGGAAGCCTGACTGACGACAAATGCTGACCTAATTAAAGTAAGCACTTCCCTAGGCTGTGGGCTTGTCCCTGGGCTTGTCAGAGAAGTCTGAGATGAGTGGTCTTGTTCTTTGCCTGGGTCCTTCCTGTACAGTCCTCCACTGGCTCCAAGGGAGGCGGTATGGGCAGCCCTGTTCACTGATCAGCTTCTGTCCTTCTCTTTCCTTCTTCTCTTCATGGGGGCACCTGTAATACCAGTGGAGAGGGGCCAATCTGATCTTAAGGACCCCACACCTCCATTCCCACCTGCCTTCTTCCCATCCCAATTTCAATCTTCCCACTGGCCCCACGTTTTCCCCATGAGAGGGAAAACAATTTGCCCCATGCAAGTACTTTGGCTGTTTTACCCCATTAAAGTACCTCTGACCCCTTCTCCACACTGCAGCAAAGCCCCCCAAGGCTCTCCTGGCCATCATCACTCTCTCAATTCACACTGAGGACTCCAGAGATTTTAAAAGTTTTCCTAAAATAATTCTATAAGCAAAAGGTTTTAGTTAATTTCCTAGAGGGAATTAATTTAAATTATGAAATGCTTAAAACCCAAGAATGCTTTTGTTTCCACAACACTGAAAGAAAGGAAACAAAAAATCCTAAGAAATAAGAAAAAGTGTATTTCTGTACAGGAGGTCACTGGGCTCAGATCTGCCTTTGAAGTTTTCCCCACAGAAAACCCAAAGAGGTGTAAAGGGGACAAGGTTTTGGACAGGATTTCATAGTGGAAACCTCCAAAACTACATAGGTGATTAGGATGGCAAAGGCTGGGGTGGGTGTGAGGGCAGTGTTGCTCTTGAACAAAAAGGCTGGAGCTCCAGGCAGCCATCACCCAGCACCAGGGCAGCAGTGGGCTTGTGCAGAATGATGTCCTGGCCTGTTGGGATGTCCATGGAATGGCACAGGACCTCTGATGGGCTTTGGATAAGACCAAAATCAGCATGTGTTGTCAAAATGTCCCAAGAGAAACACTCTATAAAAATAATTGCTCTCCTATAACTCTTTAAATCTTTAAGAAAGCAAACTCCACATGGGGTGAACCTCAGAGCATCGTTCTCCTACTGTGGAGATCCCTGGGTGTTTATAAAGTTTGGGACCTTGTCCCAGCTATGTGCTATGTAGGTGGGGTGGTAATTTTCTATTCAGGAGAGATGGAAGTGGTAAACAAGCTTTTCACAATGAAAACAGCTGAGCTGCAAGACTGATCAGAAGAACTTGTGAGGCTGACCAGAATTATACCTTGTAAGAAGAGCCTGGCTTTAGGACTGGATCAGAGCAGAAACCTGTGCACTGGTGCTGGCAGAGTGCTGTGTGTGTGTTTAAGAAAAATCAGGGGGAAATTAATTATTATTACATAATTATAAGCATATAAGATATTTTATATAGTACATCATATGTAATATGTTCTTATACGTAATTACAATTGTAACATACAAATAATTATAATTATATATTGATATATAATTTCATATTATGTGGTATATATTATGCTGTATTAATTATATTATATTATAGAAAACATTAGGAAAAATCATAGAGGAAGGTTGAGATGCCAAATGGAGGAGAGAGCCTGGAAGGAGATGTTCTCTTGTTTGGTTCCTGAAGCACTGAGGGACCAAACATATGCATCAGAGACTGCATCAAAGACACATCTGATTACAGACAGTCCCCATCCCTACTGGAAACAGCCTGGGGATCCCTCAGCATTCAGGAGCTGCTTGCCTCAAACTGGGGAACAGTAATTTCCACACATCAGTGAGAGCAGTGCCAAGACTCTGATGGGTATGAAATGCTGCCTCAGGGACAACTTTGCATTTCTCAGGCCTGTGGTTAAACAACGGGGCTGTGTCAGACATCCCTGTACACCCCACCTGCTGCAGTGCTCTCCTCCTAGATCCTGCTCAGCTCAGAGCTGGAACATTCAAGCAGCTGTTTGAGCGTACCACAGGCACGGAGTACATTTCCCCCCTGCCCTGAGCTCATGAGGACCTCATAACTTATGCGGGATAAATTAAACCTTGACTCAGCTCCAGTGGCACAATGAAGCTAAAGCAAGGATGGATTTAATCACAGGATGGTTGGTATCAAGTGGCTGAAGGATCTCCCTTTGCTGCCTTTGCCATGATGTGAAATGCAGCCGGGGCTGGAGAGGGGAAGCTGCCTCTTGCAACACAAGGTTGCAGGTAACACCAAAGAGATGCCTGGGAAAAATTTATGTACTCCCTGTTCGAAGGGATAGAAACTACAGTGGTCTCTATAGGCACACACAAACTGCTTCTGCAGGAACAGCGCTTCAGAGCTGTGATATTTTTCCCCTGAGGGTACCAGCAGGAGAGTGTGAAATTTATTGGTTTTCTAAAGCAGCCCAGCTTGTAAATGCAAACTGAGGTTTAGCTTGGGAAAAGTTTTCCTGCCGTTTTCCAGCATGTTTGCTGTTTGACTCCGGGAGCATCCGGCTGAGGCGGATCCCGGGGGGGCCGGGCAGTGGCCCTGGGACAGCTCGGACCAGGAGGGGACCGGGGGGGCACAGGAAGCACAGAGGGTATTGATTTCAGACTCGCAGGCTCCTGCCAAAGGCTCGGCTGGAAGGCTGCGAGTGCCCTGCCATGCCAGCAGCCGGTGTCATTTCCCAGAAGCCAGGCTGTGCCGCGGTCTCCCCTCGCTAATCCGCGAGGCACATTGCCACGCTGTAGGTTTGTTTTGAGGTGGCGGGGGGGAGGCAGGGAGGAGATCAAATTAGCCTCCTAGGCATGCACACAGGCACATTGCCCCCCTCCTGCCTCGCCAAGATCAGCTGCCTGCATGCAGCTAATATTAAGAGAGCCTTACTAAATGCAACCAGCAGCATAATGGAGTGGGCACCTTTTCCCTGTCCAGATCCACGAGTGCCCCAGGGACAGGAACAAAGAGCTGAACCTGTGAGCAGCTGCCTCCTGTGAAGCCTGTAACATTTGTGACTCAGCTTCTGACTGCTCAGGGCAGGACAATTCCCCCAGCTGAGGAAAAAACCCATTGGGACTCCCTGATGCAAGTGTTCCACAGAATGAGCTGTTCCCTCCAGTCTCAAGGGGCTCCATGGGGACTCCTGGCAGTTTTTGGGAAGAGGTGAGCACTACAACCACCCCCATGACATTCCCCAAACACATCCAAGCTGTCCTTTATCTCACCGAGTCCCAGAGGACCACACCCCCACCCCAAAGACAACCCCACCACCCTCACCCCAAAGACAACCCCACCACCCCCAGCCCAAAAACAACCCCATCACCCTCAGCCCAAAGAGAAGCACAGGGAGGACACCAGGGAAGGGCTTGACCCTCTTGTGCTCCTCATGACTATGTGTGTGCAAACACTGCCCTCTGCCTCCTGCAGAACGGCTTTGTTGTTGGGTCGGGGATCTGATGGGTTTTTAATTTTCCTCTGCTACGATTACAGAGAATTCTCCAACCTGGCTGCACGCCAGCACACAAAATGTTGAGAGCAAAACGCTGGCATGCCCAGCTCAGCACTGGTGGTGCCAGCCCAAATATTCAGAGCCATGTGGTGAGTGGGCTATAAAATTCTTCAGCCCTACAATAAGGAAAACCTAGAGATTTTCTTATTTGTCTTATGAAAGGGAGGAACTTGGTCTTATTTTGCCCTTTTGGCTCATATTTTCCAGAATTTTTCCCCTAGGGCATATATTAGGGACATTTTTGTTGGTTTTGACTACATTGAGTCTCTCAAGGGAAAGGGAAAATAAAATGCCCTCAGACCCAGCAACCAACCAGAGACACCTGCCCAGGCTGCTTCAGCAGGGCTGATTCCCAGCGCATTCCTGGAGGACCAGCAGTGTAGATAAGCAAAGCAAAGCCTGAGGTGAGCAAGGAGATGTGGGAGCAGAGCAATGAAATTATGTTTCCCAAAGTGACAGCTGGCCCAGGGCATGACCACAAGACAAATCTGTGCCTTTGCCCATCCTGGACAGCAGGATGAATTCCCAAAGCCTGCCTGGCTTGCAGGCTGTTCCCAGTTGTCCCCAAGGGGGTACATGAGCTGTGCCCCATTGTTGATGCCCCTGGGCCTCCTGTGGGGTGCCTGTCACCCAAAAGTCATTGCTTCTCTTTGCCCCTTGGCCCCCAAAGGGCAGCATGGACTGGCTCCCAGGAATTTCCAGCAGGAGGGAGGTGCCTGGCTCCTGTTCACACTTTGGAAAATCCCCTTGGCCTTTTATCTGCACCATGTATGGTCCCTGATAGCCGCAGTGTCAGGCTGGAAGAGGCACAGAGGGCAGGGAGGCGCAAGCCAGATCCTGGGAAGAGGAGAAAATGCATGGAAGGTGCACACAAACTTCTCACAAATGAGCCCATAGGAGGGAGCTGGCTCACCCAGGCATGGCCTGTCCTTGCCCAGGCTTTGGTTTCTCCACTGAGGTGACAGCTCTGCTCCCATTTCATGCTGTTTTGTCACAGAGGATATCACAGGGAACACTGTTCTAAAGAATGCATCCTTTTTTCCCCCTCCCTTTCTGGTCAATAAAACTGCATTTTGACTTTAGGGTGAAGATTTGGATCAATTCTCATTTTCTACAAAATGATTCTCTCTTATACACCAAGGAATAGAATTGAAAATGTAATCTATCTTGTTGAGAGGTAGAGTCAGGGTCATGAAAATTAACCCCAAAGTGCCATTTAGTGTGTCTTTTCACATGCCAGCAAATAGCAGAGAACATCTTTGGATTGCTAAACAGTAATTTAGAAAAAAATACAATCAGTTTTGCCCAGGCCTCTAAAGGAATCCTGCCACCAACTCACTTTTTCTCCACAGCGTAAAGTAACTGAGAACAACCACTTTCAGCCATGATTTGCTAGCAAATACTATTGTCAGATGAAAATTGGGATCAGAGTGACTTTGTCTCCCAGCATTATATTCTAATATTTGGCTATATAAATTGAAGCAGAACTGGCTTCCTTTAATTAAATAATTTCATTTCAGAATCCAGAGGATAAATTGAAAAATACAGAATAAAATGTTATGAGTGTTTTCATTTAAGACCAGGAAAACGTGACATTTTAAAATTACTCAGACTGATGAAGAGAAAATGAGGTGTAGCTGGGCCAACATAGAAAGCTTTGAGGAGACACTGCCCAGATATTGCCTTTAGATTTATAATTTGAACTTTATACTGCAAGCAGGGGTACTGGAGGCAGACCTTTCATCCATCATATCACTTGCTGCTCACCAGAGATGAGGCTTGTAAATGAGGCCTGGGCTGGATAAACGTTCAAGGTGATCCACCAAGGTCTGCAAGAACTGCTGTGATTTGTGGGTGAGGAAGGAGGATGTTGAAATCTTTCCGCACTGAAAGGGTGGTCAGGCATTGGAACAGGCTGCCCAGGGAAGCAGTGGAATCACTGTCCCTGGAAATGTTCAAAAAATGTGCAGATGTGATGCCTGGGGACAGGGTTTGGTGGTGGACATGGCAGTGCTGGTTTAATGGTTGGACTTGATGATCTCAGAGGTCTTTTCCAACCTTGATGATTCTGTGAAATAGGTCAGAGACCTGGGAAAGGCTCCTCCTGCTGCAAAGAGATTGTGACAGCACCAAAACTCAGCATTGGGTCAGTTCTGCAAAGAGCAGCTGGAATCTTGTCTGGGAGTCAGGCTGATGAGGTCCCTCCTATGAAATCCATTCAGCAACTGGCTGTCAGGGTTTTTAATGAGCACTTTATTATCTTTAAACCAAGGAGTATCTGCTTTCCATTGCTGTGTCCTTTCCATTTGGACTGATTACTTAAAGCAAGGAAAAAAAGTTTTGCTCAGGAGGTTTCTGGTGGTGGATACTTTGTGAATTGGGCTTGGTCATGTCTCAATGTGTTTTTTCCAGGATCTGCTTTAACTCTGAATGGCAACTGCAGGGACTGTGATGCACCACAGCAGCCATTTGGGGGGAAGAGAGAGAAATGGGTTTTGCTAAAACCTCAAGGCTTCAATTCTTAGCCAAAATAATCCACAAACAAAAACAAACAAACCAAACACCACAAATAAAATTAAAACAAACAAAACCCACAACAACAACAACAACAAAACAAACAAAAAAAAAACAAACGAAACCCCACAAAAAAAACCAAAACCAAACCAAATCAAACCAAATAAACAAACAAACAAACAACAAAAAAAAAAACAAAAGCAAAACCAAACCAAAACAAACAAACAAACAAACAAAAAACACTAGAAGAAAGGAATTTTCACAGTGGCACTGCAAACAAACTAGCCAAGCTGACAAAGAAAAGAGCTTTGGATTTCATTCAACAGATGCATGAAGAAGAAAACCTTGACAGCAACTCAACTAATTTTATCCTCAGTCCTGAACTAGTAGAAGTGATGGTCTCTAAATTACTATTCTTTTATTTGGCACTTAAGTTCCCATAGCACTTGAGAGAATCCAGGATATCTCTGTTCCAGGGACTAAAAATGCCAAATAAAAAGCCCTCACAAGAGTTTCCAGGCTGAGGGAAAGAAAACATTTAATAACAGGTGCAATGGATTACTGGGAAATGATGAAGTGGTATCTGTCAGCATCGTGGCCATGATTCTCCTCCATCAGTGACTTAATTACTACCCAGGGCTCTCTTGCAGCAAAGGCAAGTTCAAAGGAGGGCAATGAGGGCACTTTACAGATATTTCTAGGTGTCTACAGGAAAATACAAAGTTGCTCGTTCAAAAATTGTATGAGTGAGAAGCAGAGGCTGGTGTGGGGCAGAGCTGGGAATTAGAGGCAGCAAGAAACAGACAGGAGAGGTCTTGAAAACATAATCTGACTGCTCTGCCTGTTGCAAAAAGCAGGGCAAAGCAGGGGAAAGATAAAAGCAGAGAGGTGTGCCAGCCAGCAGGAAGGGATGGGGAAATGCAGGGAACAGTAGGACTCTGCTTGCCAAAGGCCAGAACAAAGGTTTCTCCAGATTTGTGTAATGTAAATTTGGAGCAAACTTTTGCCTTTTAGGTTTGTGGGAGCGTAAGAAAGGTTGTGTCTTCTGGATGGTAGGAAGAACAAACAGAAAGAACAAGAAATAACCTGTGTGTGGAGGGACTGGAGGGGCAGAAGAAGATTCTTATTAAGGGCTTTGCTAGGAACCCAGTTCATGTTGTATGCAGAGATTTCCCAGGGATGGAGTCAGCAGCTGAGTTTGGAGACCCAAATGCCAGTGAGACAGCTCAGCCCCAAGAATCAGAGGAACACGTCTGAACACCTCCCTGCCTTTTTGTGCCACCTCCACACTCAGCAAGTGCATCTCTGCAGAACAAAAGCCGACAGAGCTGTGACCGAGCGCGGGGCAGAGGCGCCCGTGGACAGGAGATGTGTGCACAAAGCCACCCCCTGCCAGCCCCCACCGTGACACCCACAGGTGACAAGGACAGCTGCCATCCAGCACAGAGACACCACCCTGCTCACGTCCCCAGTGGCCCTGTCCCACAGCAGCGCTGGTGGCAGCTTTTCCGCTGGCGCAACCACCGCTCAAGTGCTGCTCTAGAGCTTCAGAAGGGGCTGTGAAAGCAGCACCACGGCAGCCACCGAGCAAGCCACTGCTATCTATCTTCAGGGATAAGATAAGACATCAAAGTGATGGATTCCCAGCTCTCCACGTCAAAGCAGAGTGTGGGGGGCGGTGACAGCCCACGCATCTCCCCCCATCCCGCAGGAGTGTGGTTGCATGTGGGAAGGGCTGTCAGATTCCCAATGGCTTTTATTTATTTTTTTCTTTTTTTCAGCTTTATCTCCTTCCTATTGGCAACCAAGCTTAATTTGTGCTTTTGAAATTATTTCCTTACCTTTAAATAACAATAAGGAACACCCACGGAAAAATGTCTTGGTGCCCTGACAAGCAGATTTACAATGGGAAATGGTGACCACCCAGCAGCAAAAAATGATAATTATAGGCACATAATCCATTCTATCAGTCCACCAATCACCACAGCATGAAATGGCCCCATTAACACCCCCAAGACCTAATCATTCACCTTCCTCCAATACCCTGTCAAATAAACAGCTCATGGAAATGCCTGTTATTTTGCTGGATGCAAAAGCCTGCCTGCTAGCCAGTGGAAAAATGAAGGAAAGTTGTAAAAAAGAACTATTCCCTGATACATTTTAAATTTCCTAGCAGACAGTCTTTGATGGTCTACTTGAGAAGCAGCTGTCAGGCTGTTTTGCCCTCCCTCTCCACTCTCCTTGTTGCCTAATACACGTGGTATCATCCCTCCTCAGCAGGACTGGGAGGAATACGTTTGTCACACTGAGAACCCAAAGAAAATAAGGACATCTCTTATCTGAGCTGAGCCACCCTGAGAAGGTGCTGGCTGATGGGAGATAGGAAGAGGCTTGTTTGAGGGACCTCTGAAAGCTCCTTATGGCCTGTTGTGAGGTATCCAGATATGAGCTGCCACAGGATGATCCAAGGGTGTGTTTAATATGTGACTTTCAGAGCAGAAAGGAAATTACAGTGTCCCTACTTACCCCCAGAGTGAGTTCTGGGCTGCCACAAAGGCACAGGCTGATGGTTTTCCTGGTTGATGGATATTCTCAACAGGGAGAATCCAGCTTGCTGTGTTGATATGGCATTTTTAGGGGCTCTTGCAGGCTGGTTTTTTCAGTCTAGAGAAGGGGAGACTGAGGGGAGATCTCATCTACCCTCAGTCTTCAGCTTCTTCATGAGGGGAAGCAGAGGGCAGACACTGATCTCTGCTGTCTGTGACCGATGACAGGACCCGAGGGAACAGCATGAAACTGTGTCGGGGGGGGTTTAGGTTGGACACCGGGCAAAGATTCTTCACTCAGAGGGTTGTTGGGCACTGGAACAGGCTCCCCAGGGCAGTGGTCACAGCACCAGCCTGACAGAGTTCAAGAAGCATTTGGACAATGCTCTCAGGAACAGGGTGAGACTCCTGGGGTGTCCTGTGCAGGGCCAGGAGTTGGACTCAATCCACCTTGTGAGTCCCTTCCAACTCAGAATATTCTGTGATCGTGCTGCTTGAGTGAAGGGCCCCAGCCACCGTTTCTTTCACATCCTTCACATCGTGAGGCCCCCATTTCTGGGGCCCACCCATCAACACAGAGGAAGCCACACAATTGGGAAACAACTTGAGAAAATTCAAGTCTTTGTGCAGAGCGAAATATGGAGATGAATAGAGTTGGCCTGGGAAGCCAGAGTTGCATAAACCCCACTGGTTTCCATTGAGAAAGACATTGTGCTGAGACATCAAGCTCCCTCATACGTGGTGTGGAGGAACAAGGATGTGCTGCCTACTGTCCTAAAATCACCCCCTGCTGCTCAACAGTGACCAAATAAAAGTGAGAAATCGAGTCCTGAGGCTGCCGGACTGGCAGAGGAGGGAGAAAAAAAAAGGAGTGTTACAATCAGTTAAGCAACAGAATTATTTTCCAAGGAGGCAGTCAGTAAGGCAGAAACACGGGGACACAAATAGCCTGGAGGGACACGCTGGTGGCTTTAGCGGGGAGGGACAGCTCAGCCGGACACTTGGGGTCACTTTCCACTGGGGTTCCTCCTAATCAACAACTCAACTGACAGGTGCAACCTGGTGTTAAATCTGAATACAGACAGTGGAGAGCTGCCAGGGCAGCGGCGAGGGGAACGGCCTCGGGTGCCGGCGCAGATGAAAGTGGGGATAGCGGCACACGGGCTCCAGGGACGGACTGCGAGGAGGAGAGAGGTTCCATCAGCCCACCCAGCCCAGCACCACGGCTGCTGGATATCCTGTGTAACATGAGTGGGGGATCTGCACACAATTACAAGAGGCCAAGTATCCACTTCAGAAAGCGGTGGAAATCATGCGAAGTGATTATTAATAACGCAGCAGGGAGGCTGAGGGCTTGGCACGTGCTCCTCTCACAAGAGGGCCATACCTGCTTAGCACAGGAAAGCAAGGTCTTGCCCCTCAGTGCTGTCAATCACGCCCTTTCTCTCTGGCAGAAACAGTCTCTTTTGCAGGAAAAATACAATGGGAGTGAATAAGAGTACTTGAATGTGTCTCCTGCTCTGCCCCAACCTTTTTGTGAAATCATGGGCAAAACCTCTCCATGCAATCCCATTTCCCATGCCTGATAAGCAAATGATAATTGTCTCACTCTTGTGGCCAGCGTTGGACTGACGCATGTGGTAAAAGCAGAGAGGTGTGCCAGCCAGCATGGAGGGATGGGGAAATGCACATGGGAATCCTGAGGGAGATGGTTTTTGAGGAGCCCAGGAGTCTTGGGTCATGCTTAATGCGCTGCCTCATGAATTCTCAGCTGTATGGGCAAAATCCAATTTTCTTACCCCCAAAAATGCAGGTGTGGAATGTTTAGGTCTGCCCTAAAGAACCAGACTTCCACTGTTTCCAGCAGGCACAAGATCCAGCAGCAGCTCCTGCTTTGGGCTGGGTCCTAAGCCAGCATTTTGGTCACCAGTATTAGCAGTTTCAGAACTCTCATCCAGAAAAAGTAGGCAGGAGCACAGCTATTTTCTCCCTCTGGATGGGTGACTTCCCATGGGAGCAACAGCCTTGTTTCTGCAAACCCTGTCCTTGGTTTGCTTCCCTAACTTGGGCTCCTGTATTTAGTCTAGAATCCAGTTATCTAAAATACTCAATTTTACAATAATTTGCTATCCTGGAAGCCACCAGAATGCAACAGAGATTCGTGCACAATCTCCTCAGTAAAAAGAACTAGTTTCCAAAATGGTTTTGATTTCAGGGGAAAGAGAGCATGGGTTCAGACTCCATCCAGGAGCAACCTCAAGGATGATGCCAGATTTGGGGCAAGGTAATTCTCTGGTTGGAAAAATTCCTTCTCTTTGGGTGGAAGGATGAAAAGATGTAGTATGTGCTCCCTTGAGGGTGTTGGATGGCAGATGCATCCCTGATGCTTTCTTGGAAACAACTCTTTCTCCTCCACTCTTGTGGAAAAAGAGCTCACAGCACTTGCATTTCCAGGGCATCTTATTTCTCTGGTACTTTGAAGCCCATAACTGTTCTCCTGATGCACAATAAAATATGTAGAAAATCCCCCATTGGCTAAGAAATAATTATGATCAGTACTGCTTTGTTCACTCTGAGAGTTTGAAAAAAAAAAGACCAAAAAATTTGAAAATGTAGATTACTAGCAAACCTTAAAGGTCATCTTGTCACATAAGGCATTTAATGAATTCTGGATTGATCTTTTTCTTAGTTCTTCTGGAATTGGATTATAATTATTGTATTTGCACAGTCTCACTTTTTTTTGGAAACAAAGTGTTTGGTTTCTTTAAACAAACTAGGGGGTTTGCTTCAGAAAGGTATGAAACTAGTTTAATTGCAACTAAAATATGCAATAATCATCCAGGCCCATTATTGTTTCAGTAATTCAAGTACTCTGACATACAAGAAAGGAAAGTAAATTCATCTTTGAATTGAAGGCTATGTATGGTTGGCATATTTGACTTCAGGGGATATTTATCAGCAGATTATTCTTGGGGAATTTATGCAGGTATGACTAGGATTGCATTTTTAAAAAGACTGTGTACAGACACCAAAATAAATGGTGAATGCTTGTGATAGTCCAGCCTGTACACTGCCTAATAATGTAGGTCCAAACACTTGAAAAAATTCAGATCCAGGTCTTCCTTATGCAGAGGCCATGACATTTTAATAAATGCTTAAATCTACACAGGAATTACTGCTAATTCCAACTTCCAAGAGCTACATTGAAAATGTGCTTATTTAAAATTGCTATTCAGCAGTTCCTTAATTATAGTTTACAAAGCCTGAGTGTGAGGGAACTCCCACTGGAAGACCTGTAATTTTTGACAAAGGGCAGAACTGAAGATGTGGCACCTTTTTTTACGCTCCTGCAAGGCAGCCTAGGGAGCTTTCTGCCATTCAGCCTTCCTGGTCCCACACTAAGGCACCATAGCTCTCCACATTCTGTGTGCACCTCCCTAATGCCCAGCTCAAGGCTGCAGGGTCCATGAGATGTCAGGAAAATAACAAGTCAGGCTGAATATTGTAGCATTTAATCCAAGTAAGCCAGGTTTCCCGGAGGATTTATGTCCTAGCACAAATTTCAGCAGTTAGTTCTCTGACATGTGTGAAGCTTCTGAAGTCTTATCTTCTCTTTATCAGTTGAATAATACAGGCCTCTTCTTAGCCAGACTAAATGGGATTTTAATTGAATGTTTCCTTTAAAAAATCAATGGCATGGGAACGACAGGGTCAGTGTTGCATGAGTATGTGCTCCATCCTCCCAAATGATGACAGACACACCCCAAACACATCCATGTAAGCAATGCAGCCCTAGTGTGATTGTCATTATTATAATATTCTTCTGAAATCTGCATTCAGCTCTCATTTCCTTGGGCTGTGGGTAGGCACACAGTTGGGGAGCAGACAGGGAATTATAAATGTTGCAGCTGGTGCCTATCACCTCACCCAAAAAGCCTGGGATGGCTGCAGGAATCGCCAGACACATCCTCATGACCTTCCCTCACCATGCAGAAAGGCAAATCAGATGATCACTGTGGTCTGTTCTTGTTCCTGTCCTTGCTAAAATAAGTCATCCTGATCCTCACCCCATTACTGGTTCCCAAAGGCAAGGGCCAGCTCTCACAGGACATCTCCAGAGGCCCATGCACCATAGTTTGGATGGAGTTTTGCCTGTCCTGATCTGATTGCAGGAGACAACCAGCCGTGGATCTGCTTGGGATAGGGCTGTCTTTAAGGGCTGGCCTGGTCTTTGGTCTAAACAGAGAAAAAAATCTCTCAAAAGGAGTCTGAAGGGCTGGGACTCGATGTAAGCCCTTGGCCAGTTCAGCGTAAGCTTCACCCATCCACAGAGCTGAGCCTCAGCCTTGGCTTCAGGCCCCCTTTGTCTCCCAGTGCCAGCCCTCCCTAACAGGAAGGGTGGCCTAAGCAGTAGTTTCATGATGGTGAGCTCCCAGCTCAACTCAGATTACCCACCAGAAATGCTTCTGCTCCATCTTCTCTGCATGGATACAATGGGTATTCCCAGCTCAGCTTCTGCAGGTGCTTCACAGCAGCACCTGCAGCTACAGGGCTCTGTTCCTGCATTTTTCTGCCCTTTCCCATGCCCACAACCCATGTCTCTCCATCTGTCCCTTCTCAGTGATTCCATGTGCACTGCCTCGGGCCACAGGGCTGGGTCTGAGCCTACTGATGCTCACAGATCTCAGAGAAACATGCTGTGTGCTGTAATTCCTGCTGGCTTTCCTTTCTGTGCCCCAAAAGGGATACATCATGTTGTTCCCCCAACCAAAACTGAATCTGCTTTGCCGTGCATGCTCTTGGCTCTTTGCTGGGTTTCCTGGCCCCCTGAAGCACAGCTGTCTCTGCAAACCTGTCCCCTTTTCCTACACATTCTCTCTGCTTTTCCTACAATGTTCCCTTCACTGTGCCCAGATTTACCAAATTTTGAAGCTCTGGCTCAAACAGGGACATTTTTAAGCCCTGTGATCCCTCTAGAGTTAAATACCTCTCCAGATGTCCTTTTTTTTTTTTTCCCCTTAACCCAAAATAAGGATGTATTTTTTTCTGGTTTAGCTCATAATGTTTGCATCCTGCTTTGCTCCCAGCTACATCCGAGCCACTTCCCAGTAGTGACAGAGAGGGAAGAATTCTGCATGGCATGAGCAGGAGAGACAAAGGCTGCTGTGCAGCAGCATCTGCTTCTGGGACCACTCCACATCTCCCTTGCCCCTTCTCACCTGAGCAGAGCTTGCATGGATGACTCAGAGCTAAAAAAGGTGTGTGCCCAGTACAGTCTGCACAGCAGAAATCTGACCCTGTGCTTGTGGAGCTGGAAATTCAAAGAATTTGTACCAAAATCAAGAAGAGTTACCCCTTTCAGATTTACTGGCAATTCAGTGAGGATAAATATCAGTCATCTTCCAGGTCTTTACAGCCTTCTCCAACCATTACTTTCCAAGCCTGAGGTCCCAGGTATTTTCAAAATACTGCAGCAAGGCAGTTGAAGCTTCTGGGACATCGATCCCAGTTTTAACCTACATAACGAAGAAAACCTTTGAAAATTTTTTTTTTTTTTTTTTTTTTTTTTGAAAACTCTGCTTTTCCCTTTAAAAGAGCAGTAACTATTAAAACGGGATGTTCTCAGAGCTCTACGATGGGCTATTATTGCCCTACCCATGTTACAGCACATCAATCTCAGCAGCATCAAGGCAAATCCTCTCCCTTTTGCCCCCAGGCTTCTGTTACTCATGAGTTGATGGAGGGAAATGCAAATGCTGGTGTTTGACTTTGGGGTGAGCTTTTTGGGGGTCTGTGTGCCACTTGTTCTGCCACTGAGCAAGGCAAAGGTGTCTCTCCACACCCCCTCCAGTGTTTGGCTGGCTTGCTACCCGTGATAACCTCACCATCTGCCCAGACTCCTTCAGACGGTGCCTTGGCTGCAGCATCCATCCCCTGGGCTCTCCAGGGGAAAGGGCTATTAGAGAGCACATGCTTCCCTTCAACTTCCCCTGGCTCACTCAGGCTTGGAAATTCTCCATTCACAGCTGGCTATAGCAAAGGTCAGGGTTTTCTCTTGGCTTTTTTTCTTCCCTCTCTCTGGCCTGGAAGAAAGCAGCAGAACCACAGGTGATGCAATTTGATTAGAAGTTCCTGAGGCTTAAATTAAACAGAATTATTTATCAAATCTCAGGGCCATTAGCCCTCTCTCTAGCAACAGCCATGCCAGGACTTCTCCCTCACTCCTCCCACATTTCCTTTCCCTTACAAAGGCTCAGTGAGATCTAATAAAATAAAATAAAAAGCCCCCCTCCCTTTCAAAAAGAGGGAAAAGGCAACGACAATAGCAAACAAGTGACAGCAGAGCTGGATGCTGGATGCTTTGCATGACTCTGCATCCCTGCAAGCCCCTCCAAGGACCATGTGAGGACAGCAGTGCTGCCCACTGCCACTGGCCTTTCCTTCATCCTCATCCTCACCCTGCACAAGCCAGCCAAGCCTTCATCTGTATGAATAAATTGGAGCCCCAGGGGGGTGTAAGCCCACTGCCAGGTAAATTTGGGATGATGGAGACTGCACTTAGCACTGTGCCTTCCCCTGATGCTCTTCCAAGGACTGATGCTCCCCACACTGTGCCCAACATCCCACCCCTCCATCCTCACCAAGGAACACTCTGAAGAACCAAGATCTCATGGCTGAGACTGTGTGCATTTCATTTTTTTTCTTTTCCAGTGTATCTTTAATTCTTTGTTCCCTAGTTGATGAGAATTTAGGTATCAGGAGAGCTGGACTTGTTCATATTTCACCTCCACCACAGCAGCTGGGCTTTACATGGGGTGAGCCCTTGTAATGAAAGTCAGACTCAGCTCTGCCTTGTTGCTGGCACTGGTAGCACCAAATCAATCAAGTTATTTTGCCATGTAAGGTAAATCTGTAGTAGCTGGTAATGTGGCAAATGATGCCCATGTTGCTGAAAGGAAATCAGTAAACTGGCTGAGCATGGAAAATTTTACTTCTCTGGCTTTCATGTTTTATCCCATAGGTTCTGTTTGTCTGATCGAGTTTTTTTCTCTGGCACAAAATCAGTCTGACAGACATGAAATTTCTGTTTACACAGAGAAACTTTGTTCTTTCTTGTTTTCCTGCCTAAGCAAACTAAACACTTTAAATTTTAGTCATCTCCAGCATGCCTGCCCTGCAGGAATGTTACTTGTGCTATTTGCAGAGAAATGATGCTGAATAAAAGAGCACAACTCATCCCTTGGTATTTTACACTTCCCCTACCCTTGGCTGATTATCAGAGGTTTCAGTTCTATTTAGTACTTCTTCCCAGCTTTGTCCAAATTATTTGTCTTGAACAATTCTTGTCTTGAAAGCACGTCGAGTTGAGTCTCCCCCATGGGAATCCCAGGACTTCTACTCCAGCCAGGAAATACTGTGAGCACAGCCTGTTCTGAAGCAAATAAACTAACTTGCACAAGGAAAAGTGGCAGGAAAGTCTCCTCTCCATAAACATCCTTCACCTCTCGAGCCAAAGTTTAGAACTCCTTGTGTTTAACTTGCACCAATTTATCAATTCTCAAATGAAATAATAACACAGTTAAACACAGTCCAGAGCAGTCAGAAAATGGGGAGGTAAGAAACCCATAGAACCTTTATGAAACCTCTATATTTATTTATATGTATAAAGACAAACTCTACAAAGAAAACATGGGTTTACCATCTTTAAGGAAGAGAGGGTTGTGTTTCATTTAATATTTAATTACAAATATCACCCATTAAAATTCTTCCAAGCTCTTGTTTACTAATTGGAGGCCTGTCAAGATGCTTTGAAATGGTATTCAAAGGGAATACCAGTGTTGAAACAAATGAAGTAATACGCATGATTAAGATAAATATAGCAATTGTCTGATTAGGTATACAAGTAATACAATAAATCTTATTTGAAAGTATGTTCTGGCTGCCTCCTGAGCTTGGAGGCAATTAAAAATTAAAAAGGAATGAAAAATGCAACTCAAAATGTATCAGGCCAGAACTGGTTTTTTGACAAAGGGCAAAGCAAAGTCCCAAGGCTTAGTGGTCACTACTAAAGACAGAAAGAATTCAGGCTGAGTGGACTCTACTTTTGACAAAAGAAGTCATCCTATGTCTGCATTAAATCATAAACTGAAAATAAAGGGCATTTCAAATGTCACAGTGAGGTAGTGCTCTGACATGGCTATATTTTGGTAAGAAACCTATCTTTAGCTAGATTTCTCTTTAAAGTTTGTATGGGGCTCAGCATCCTTTTGATGTTCTGCTGCGGCACCAGAGATAACCTCAATTCTGGCCTTTCCCCACTTGTTTGAGATGGGTTGCACAACCTCAAGCCCTTTGTATGTGGCAAATACTTCAAGAAAGACACTGAGGTGATGGACTGAGTCCAGAGCAGGGCAACAGAGCTGGGGAAGAGTCTAGAGAGTGAGTCCTGGGAGGAGCAGCTGAGGGAGCTGGGGTTGTTTATTCTGAATAAAAGGAGGGTCAGGGGGGACATTCTGGCTCTCCACAACTCCCTGACAGGAGGGTGCCGCCAGGTGGGGGTTGGGTTCTGCTCCCAGGCAAAAGGTGACAGGACAAGAGGACATAGCCTCAAGCTGTGCCAGGGGAGGTTCAGGTTGGACATCACAAAAAATTTCTTCACAGAAAGAGTGGACAGGCATTGGAAAGGGCTGCCCAGGGAGGTGGTGGAGTCACCATCCTTGGAGGTGTCCAAGGAATGACTGGATGTGGCACACGGGGCTTTGGGCCAGTTGACATAGCGGTGATCAGTCAAAGCTTGGACTCAATGATCTTAGAGGTCTTTTCCAACCTAAATGATTCTGTGATTTTGTGAAATACAGATCGTCTTTCTCATTTTCCTTACATTTTGTCTGTTCATTCACATCCATGCAAAGCCAGTGCAAAATGTCACAACTGTGCTCATGCAAGGTCAGTCAATGACAGTAATGATGCCTCAAAGTTAATTACCCCCTACTTTTGAGAAGGGGGAGTAAAACTATGAATATAATTGTGAATCTAACAAACACAAAAGAGCATTTAATTATTCTGGTTACATTGTTATCCCCAGACGTTTTCTCGTTCTGGACAGGATCTGCTCCTCTAGGGCAGGAGGTAATTGCTTATTTCCTTGTACACTTCAGTGATCGTTCTGGAGTAGTTAATGATTTATTAGGAGAGCTGGGAGTGTTCAGCTGCTCTTCAAGTCAGCCAGCACTGCTGTGCCCAGCACCTCTGATGCTGATAACAAAAAATCCAACAGCCCAGAATCAGGGTCACTAATCAGGAGTGCTGCCAGGCATTGACACAGTGATGACACGGGCTCTCCACAGAGATTCCCCTCCTGCAAGATACCTGCCATGAGTCAGGCTCTGGGAAGAAAAAATAATTCTGGTGTTCTGACGACTCTCCCACTCCTTGTTTCCCTGCTGCAAAAACCTCCTCCAAGCCAGGGGAAGCCCAGCTGCATTGGCACAAAGCCTGTGGTCCTGCTGGAACTCTCCCCAGACTTCTAGGTTGTCAAATGAACATTTGCATCAATTTAATTTTCACATGACTCATCATTAAGTGATTCAGCCCCTCTCTGGACAGGCTTCAAATGGATCTGACCTTTCTTTCAAAGCTTGACCTCAGGTGTGGATTTAGAGGAGGAACAGGGGAGTGATTCAAGCACACATGCCAGGGTCAGGTGGCTTTGGCTTGACAAGGTACAGCTCACAAAGGAAGAGCTGTCAGTGCACAGATACTCCTGATTCCTGCTTTCCTACTGCAAAGAGGACAGCATGGATAGGGGTAGGGCAGGGAAGCCATTGCAAGAGAGAACAAAAGCATGCACATGGGACCCCAATGCTGAGATTGAAATGTGTCTGGGAGGTGAGACCTACCAGTTGTATGAGACTTATCCTGCAGAGCCTCTTTGCCCTGGATTGTCTTTTTTGCCTGAAGCAAGCTGGGACACCCTAGTGTTAATATCAGTAGAAAGGAGTACCGAGAAGTATTTGTGAGGGACACAATTTTCTGTAAGCACAAAGGCCCATCCCATTTTAGCCTGTCTGACAGCTCCTGGAGCTACATGTGCTGTCTCCAGACCCCTCTCTAGTGCACCAAATAGTGATTTAACACCCAAGCAGTCAGGCAGGTGAATTTGAAGACCAGTCTATGTAGAGGGTACTTGTGAAGGGACTGTGGACCCATTGCCTGGGGGAGTGGAAGGACTTGCAGCACATGGTTTGAAGAACACAGAAATCAATGTGGTGGTGATTTTTGTGCTTTGATAGAGGGGGAAGGCAAAGCTCTGAGGGGAGAGAAGTGCCAGAGCAGGAATACTTGTACATCTGGGTAAGATTTGCCGAGCCACCACTCTTGGGTGGCTTGGCAAAACCAGCAAGGGAACATCTTAAAGTAGGCGGTCAGTCAGTCTGAACTCCCTCCATTGTCAATACTTGTCCCAAATTGCCAAAATGTGTTTGGGCAAGGTTGGGTTCAGCCTGGCAGTCACCACCTATGTGCAGCATGTCACAGCTAATGGGACACCAAACAGCAACTTCTTGAGCATGCCCTGGCAAAAGACCTGTACAGGTCCAGGTCTATATCCAAAAGTTGCCCAGGGTGATCATCCTCCCTTCCCTGCCTTCGTTACATACTCTGTATTTCCAAAGGTGCAGTATTAAATGATTTCTCTCAAGCACCTACTTCTTTACACCATTCCAATAGGTACAGAGGGAAACTCAGGTTGGAAGAGATCTGCTCCAGTCCTCCTGTGCTCTCCCACTCTGTTTCTTGGAGGAAAATTAAAGGCTTGCAAAGAATGAGGGTGATCTGCTTGTTTTAGGAAGTTCCCAGAATGAAATGACTGCCTGCAGCCCACCTCACCAAGCAAAGTCAGGTCTCCTGTGCTCCAAAGTGACCCCATTACTGACACAGCACTTTCATCTCCTTCTTTTTGTGTGCTCCCAGTCTTCAGCATCCTCCCCACCAAAAATCCTCCTCATATCACCCAAAAACTCTTGTTTGTCTCAGTTCTTTGGCTTAGACCAGTTTTGGGAGCCACCAGCAGCCTCTGTACCCTGCTGCAGTCAAGAGTGGCACAAGCCTGATGTGGAACATTCTGTCTTCTCCCGAAGGCTTGTTTTCTGGAAACTCTCTGTTTTCAGAGGTTACTGGCTTGCTCTTATCATGAAAGCTGCCCCTGGCAACACTCGTCCTTCCTTTGTAAAAAAAACATCCCAGGCCTGAAGTTATATAAGTGTCACATGGGTTTAAGGCATTTTTTCCTCACTCACTCATAAGTGTCAGCTGGAGTTTCTTATCCACAGGCTGGGAGTCCAGGAGCAGTTCATGTCTCTTTGGCTCCCCTATCTCATCACAGGGCACTTTTCACTTTAGAAATCTCTCTTCCCTTCTCAGGCTGCTCCTTAAGCCAGGAGGAAGACTATCAGCTGATGTCTGAGGGGAGGGTCAGCCCAGCAGATCGGGGGGTATTTATGAGATGGAAAGACTCAGGGTGCTGACCCTTTTACCTCACATTTCAGTGTGAGGGATTTGAACTGTTAATTTTCCAGCCTGCCATCAAGAGGGACACCAAAGAAAGTCCTTAAAAACTGCTCTAAAACCCACACAGCAAGCAGCAAGAGTCCTCTTGCTTGTCGAGTGACAGACCTGTATTCAAAACCATGTAGATAAGCATGAAAAATGCTGGGAAACAGATAGGAAAAGCAAGAGAAAGAAAAGTAGTGCCAAGCTGCCCCCATGCCCTAGTGCTGAGCTGGCCACCAGCAGCACATACAGGCCCAAGCTGGAAAAGCCCAGGGAGTCTTTGTCCTTTACTCTGCTGTGGGAACAGTCCTGCCAATGCGTTGCCAAAATTTCTCAGAAACCACAGCCTCTGGGAGTGTGAAGCTGTGTTGGCTCCCCACAACACGCACCAGAGAACTGCAAACAAGAGTTGGGCTCAAGTTTCTCACAAACTGGACAAAATAGATAAGATGGGAAGATGTCCTCCCATTTTTTTCCTGACCAGAAATAATTCCATTTATAATGGTTGCAAGCAAGACACTTTTAGAGGAAAGCACAGGATTTGGATGAATGTCTCTTGTATCTCTGAAATTTGTCTTGCTCATCTATAATGTGTTCCCATGACTCAGACACAAATTCCAGCTAGGGTTTAATATAGCTGTCTTTCTCATCCTACATATGCCTCATGCACCTCTTTTCACAGAATCATTGAATCATTAAGGTTAGAAAAGACCTCCAAGATGTAGTCCAATAAAATAAATTCAGCTAAATACACCTAATATCACAGAAACACAGTCGCTGTCACATAAGAAAATACTTTCCAGAGCTGAGGTTTGTGCTGTTGTTATCCCTTTCTCCTACAGACTCACAGGTTATGGTGGCAGAAAAATTTAATGTCTAAAATCACAGTCCCACTGTGAACACTGTGATGTTAATGATTCAGCCCATGGCCTTAATTCTTACAGAAGGGTATAATGCATTACCTGGTTTAGCTGAAATAAATTTTGCCCTTTTTTCTGATTCTTTGATCTTTTACAAGATCTTTACAGCCCACCACCGGGCTCTTTCATTGTGAACTGTCACTGACCAGGACTGATGATACAGCAAAAGTGTGAGTTGATGGGTTTCTTCACACCTCAGTCATCCATATGCTGATGAGGGCAGTTCCGGATCAACTGTGTTGCTGTGTATAAAACTCTCTAAAATATTTTAATACATAGTTTGTTTTGGGGTTTTATTTGGTTGGGGTTTCTTGGGTGGTTAGTTGGTTTTTTATCGGCTACAGGAATATATATTTTTTAATATAAACTCAAAAAGAGGGAATAAATGTAGACCAAAAGCAACTTGGACCCTTGGGGCACCTACAAAGAAGAGGGCAGCTGAGCTATGGCTTTTAGAGCTTGGCTTATGCTGAAATTTATGTCTTTAATGTTTTTCTTTTAGTTTTTCAGTTAAAGTTTGAAGAGATTGAAATTCCCAATTAATTTTATTTCTCCAGAAGGTTTTAATGGGTCATTAATATGTGCAGTTTATTAAGCAGGCGATAATAGCATTACAACAGGAAAAGAACGGAAAAAATCAGTGCAATAACTTAATCAAGTGGCTAAGCCTGCAAAATGGGGCGAGGGCTTCTGGGTTTCATTGACTCCACGTTTGACCTTGAGACAGCCCTGGCTATCTGCTCATTCATCTTCAAAATGATAACCTGCAGTACAGATGTGCTGCAAACTCCCAGTCCTGCCTCGGGAGCCCACAAGGAGCAGGTGACGAGTGGTTCCTCCCTGCCCTTCACAAATGGGGATTGCAGCATAGCTGACAGGGAAATCCTGCCACCGGAGACACAGGAGCAGTGCCTGTTAAACCCAAGGAGCACCCGGTGCAGACCCCGCTGTTCCCTCATTTCCATTTCTTTTAGTGAACTTGAACCATCACCACTGACTGCTCTGTTAATACGGGGCAGCAGCCGACCTGCCCGTGATCAATTGCCTGACCAGGCATCACGCTCCATCGCCTGCCTAATTGCAACCCTGAAAGGAATGCTGTTCAGCTCTGTAATGCTCTACTTAAGGGTAATACAGTTGTTATGGAAAGCTGCTAATGGTGCTGCGCCGCGTTTGGAAACAACACAGCTGTTAAAAACTCATTTGGGAGGAAGACGCTGGCGGTAGGTATTGAGAGGAGAAGTGATGTAAAGCCTCTGTGTTTGCTGTTCTAATTGTTTAATGCAGGAAAACTGGCCAAGCTTGTCAACTATGTCTTTGTTTTAAAGACAGAGCCCGTAATGTGAGGGCAGACACGGGGAGGACGGGCCACGCTGCCACCGGAATGGGCTGGCAGGAGACCAGCGGGGTCACCACACTTGGGGCACTTTCTCCATCAGCAGCAAATCTGGCTCTACAATTATACCTCTCCAAGGGGTAATTGCACGTTTCATGGCAGGCCCTGTCTCGCCAGAGCAGTCCTTGGTGCTTATTCCGAAATAAAAGTGCATCTCAGAAGAGTTTGACACTGCGGGCTGCAAGCACCATTTGGGTGATCTGCTTAGGTGATTAATATGTGCAGAGGGACAGCAAAAATACGGTCTTGCTACACTGGGATGATCCAGACTCCCTAAATCCCTTGTGCCTTCAGTGGAAGGAGACCTCTGAAGGCTGAAGCCAGAAATCTGTAGCAGAGCCAGCAAGAGCTGGTAGGAGACAGAGACATGTAGCTGAACTCCTGCCTTCCCTGGAGCTTGGGTCTCCCATCTGACATTTTCAGTTACTTTGAACTGTCTTGTGAAATCGAAGTAGAGCTCCTGCTCTCCAAAACACCACCAGTGAGGAAGCCACCACGCAGCCTGTGCAGGATGTATTGGCACTGGGTACCCTGTGGGGGTTGACACATGGGAGGTTGAGTTCCTAAGCAGCAAGAATGGGGTCAAACCTACAGCTCCTCAATTCCAGCCTCCCACAGGCTGTGGGTGTGCCAAGACTCAGGCTTTCTCCATATCCAGCAGTGGAGCTGGAATGACCAAGATGCTCCACACCCAGGCCAGACAGATGGAAAATTGACCATCACCCTGCAGTGCAGGCCACACACAGGAGGACAGACCTGCATTCTGGTCTCTCCTCACAGGACCATCCTGAGTTTTTCAGTCAGTGACGGTCTCCTCCAAAGGGAATAATCCATGCTTAAAACAGGGATCAGCACTCAGGAAGACCACCAGAAAAGAAAAGACTCAGCAGCACCCAAAGGTCACTGGGGCCAGAGAGTTCACATGTCATAGTTGGGATGGTTTTCCCTGAAGCCTAATTGTGGTGAAAAAATATGGCATTTTTTTCCTGCTCTTCCCATAGAGACATTCCCCACCATCCCAGATTAGAAATTCCTAGCACACACAGTAGATCATGACTGCTCGTTTCTACATTCTGCTCATCACTTTCTTTAGTCACACCTCTGTAATGTTTAATAAGTCCTCACTGGATGTGACAGCAGTCATATGCCAGAAGCACAGACATGGCATTAGTCATATTTCCTCTAGGCTGGAGTAATGCAATCATGGCTGGGTAATTAAAAGTGCCCCTTACTAATTTTTGGCTTCGTGCTTTTCCTTTTGTATATTCCAAATCTGGTCATTTTTCCCTGCTGATCAGCCCTGCCTGAAGTAGACAAAACCTGGTGAACTGCACGCTGAAGGCACTGCCAGAACACCAAGCAAAGAAGAAAGAACAAGTGGAATAAGAACAGAAAAGGAAAAAGTATATGAAAAACAGTAAGGTAGATGGAAAGGAGGGGGGAAGGAGGGGGGACTACCTGCAAGCCACAAAGATCTTGGGCCATTTTCCAGTTCCTTGTTTGAGACCTGTGCAGTCACTACAAAAGTGAAGTGGCAACACAACCCCCCACCTCTAAAGAGGCAAATTTCCTTCTTATGATGAGCCCCCTTTGAAGGAATTGAGACTGCTTGAGTGAATAAGAGTTTCTATGATTATACCTGAAAACTTTGAAGCCATTTGGGTAGGAACCTCATCTTCTCATGCATGCACAGATGCAGGAAGTAAACACTGTTTAAGTGTTAAGTTATATGTCATAGTCAAGACAGTGTTGGATCTGTTCTGCTGTGTTGGCTCAGTTGGAGCTATTCTCTGCTCCATTAAAAAAAGTGGAACTACTTGACAGATAATGGAACTGAAAATTTAATCCTCTGTTTGCAGATACAATGTCAGAACCAGAGGGACTCCACGTTTAGGATGCCTGCACTTTCATCACTTTCAAGGCACATTCAGGTATACATGTACTAATAAATTAAATAGCATGAGACTTGGTTATTACAAACAATATAGAGTGCTTTGCATTACTGTGTGTCTTTCTCCCCCCAAACTGGCTGCTTTTATCCAGATTTCTCAGGAAGAAAAGTCCCCGGCCCATGCCCAGGTGTCCTACAAGAGCATGGTAAATGGCACAGGCCAAACCCGTCATACAAATTGTGCCAAACGTTGCACAGCCCAGATGCTGCCAGCCCCGTAGGCAAGCCTTATCCTTGCACTGTGCCTTGTCCTAGCATGCTCCCTGCTGGTCTGGAGTTCCCAGAAGCAGGTTCACCAGCTCAGGCAGCCCCACTGCCTGGGCACAATCCCGTCCAGCACAGGGATGCTGGGCACCATCAGAGCAGGGCACAGACCTGGAGTGTCACAATGGGGGATTGCACCTGCAGCATGTGTCTTTTGACATATTTTATCCTCTCTCCACCAAAACATGGTGGACCTTTGCTGCCAGTTGCCTGGAGGTGGTCTCAGGAGGGGCTGGGCAGCTGCTTTTCCTGTGTCCCAGTGAACTGGTGTTGGCAAACTCTGCAAGGGTGAGAGCAGTTCCTTTTGGGATCTGAGCATGCTGAAACCACATCTTTCTTGTTCCTCATCTTAAAAATAAGATTAAACACCCTTTTATAAACCCACTTCTTCTTTACAGTTCCCAGGGATCTCTGAAAGGTCATGAAAGCTGCAATAACAGCCTTCAGTAATAGTAAAATGCTTCTTTTTCTACTTGTGTTATGTGTTGGACATTGCTTAATAAAACATCTACCTGAAGGGCACAAAAACACCCCCTCAGATGCACACACATGGATAAAAACTCCTTCTAATTGCAGCAGGAAATGTGACATTTCAAGCTGGATGGATGAAGGCACTAATCATCCCTGGTGAGGAATGATCCTGCGGGGATCAGGAGAGGGAGTGGGCAACAGAGCTGCTCCTTTCCAGCTCAGTGCCAATGTGCTATGGAACTTATTTTCTTAATTGAATGAACAGCCCTTACCTCCCTCACACTACCCACTGCTCAGGAAGGAAATCCAAAGTGGGGAGAGCCTGTGTTGCAGCAAGGGTGGGAAGTTGGTTCTGGTTGTGACAAAGTTTCTCCACTTGTTTGTACCATAGGCAAATTTTCTCCTGCTTCCAGGTTGTTAAAGAGGAAGGTGCTTCATTGCCATTGGCAGACTTTAGTTAGCATTTAATTTTTTTCATCAAAAGGGAGGAAATCAGTTTCACATTTATTTGAATACAAACATATATCTTAAATATACAGTACATAAAACTGTTTTACTGCCTGTCGTTGTCCACTCCCCCAGGCTGTCACAGTTCCTGCAGGAAAACCAGAAAATTATGGCAAATTCGGACCCTCACCACATATATGCAATGGAATACCACTGGTTGAAAGGCACTTCAAGTGACATGTAGACACATTGACACACAAGCACAGACAGTAAATTATCCATCTCTAATTAAAAAAATCCCATCTCCCTTTTCCTCACCACCAGCCACTCCCTCACAGGCACATATTTGCTGCATGGATTGTTTTTTTCTATTTTTCTTCCTTATCCTACCTCCTTTCACAGGCACAGTCCTGCCATGGGGTGGGAACTCCTTGGAGTGAGGCTCAGACCAGTGTTCCCAATGCCTGGAGACCCAGCACAGGCTGGGCACTGATTAGATGGGCACAAGGCCCATGAAAGGCCACCAGGAAGGGCTGATTGCTGTGTGCTTAACTCACACTCCTCAAGGCTTGAACATATTAAACTGGGGACAGTATTGCCATCACCAGAGTCACAAAGACACCTTCTTCAGAAAGTCTGGCAGGGTGGTGCACCTCCTGACCCTCCTTCGAGCAAGCCAAGGAAGGTGAGATTCATCTTGGACTCGTCTTGGAAGACATATCCTTCTCTGTCAAAGCCTTCCCACAGCACAAAAGGGAGAGAAGACTTCTTCCCCAATGGGAGGCTCTCCCCATGCAGAAAAGCATCAGCAGCGATTTCAACAAGCTGTGCAGCATCAGTCACCGGGACAGTTGGATCTCCAGGAGTCATTGGGATGCTCACATGGAAAACAGGAGACACCATTTCACAGACTGAGGAAAAACAGAGTATATCTTCAGTGACAGCTCAGCATGAAGTGGGTGGTTTGACTACCTAGAACAGGGAAACATTTCATGACCGGCACTGTTGGGCACATTGTCCAGGGGCTTTCCTTGCTCCAGAGGCAGCCATGACCATCAAGGTGGAGGGGAGGGTGACAGGAGAGACATGGTCTGCTCCTCCCATCTACCTCTCTAAGCAGTTTGGTTACAGCCACAGACAAGGCACATCAGGATAGGGGACACCCCATGCAGGTACACAGAGGTGAGTACTGAGGTATTTGCTCACAGAACAGCTACCCAAGGCACTGGCAAACCTTGCCAGGGGCCTGACTTAGTGGGAAAAGGGATCTTGGTGTGAGTGGTAGCATCACCCTGGGAGTGGGTGCCAGGCTTTGAGCTGGTGGGAGCTGCAGTGGGGATGGCCCAGGGCAGGGTGTCACCACTACCAGGTGTTTCCCCGCTCCCTCTCCATCTTTGCTTTGCTGGCATCTTGCTTTTCCTGAGCATCTCATTTCAGTGTTACAGTACAGCTGTACTTGAGGTAAAAATTTGTTGTCTTGGCAGAAAAAAAAAAAAGGTAATTTACTGTGAAGCACTGGCTGAAAATCATTTTCTGAACCACCGCACAATTTTAATCAGACGACCATACTGTATCCAATCAAGGGAGGATTTGCGAGGGGGGCAGAGGGGTGTTCTACTGTGGCCTTCCCCAGAGGACAGTAAATCCAAGCTCTGCTCAGGAAGACGAGACATCTCAGGCTTCACAGCCTGCCCAAACCTAATTTGCACTAGAATTACATGGCCATTACTAATGTATACAGTGACTCAAATTGATTACCTTGCTATTAGTGAGAGCAGCACGCTGGCTTTGGTGATGGCAGCTTCCGACAGAGGAGGAGGACAAAGGGGCAGGAGCAAAGTTGCTGCTTTGAAAGAGTACGTGGGGATGAGGGGGATGAGGGGATGAGCAGGGCCATGGGGTGAGAAGGTCATGCTCAAGGGAGAGTTCATCATGAAAAAGAGCATGCAAATGCCTGGACTTCATATTTTTTGTACTTATCACATCTTGCATTAAAAAAATATTACCTGGCTTATTCTTCAAGTCCCTGAAACCTCAGCACATGTAACAGGACTGTCTCTAACTCAGGACTCTTCAGCACATGGGAAATCCCAGATCTCCCAGGGTTTTCCTGTTCATGTTTGCAGTACTGGGAGTGCTACGCTATGGGAGACCTCAAACATGCTCCTGCACAGCCTCACCCAGCTCTTCACAGCACTTACAGCCTCCGTGGGGCACAGACTCGCACCTTGCAGCACCCACAAGCTCCACAGTTGGCCCAGTGGCCACACCTGAGCAATTTAGGGACAGTAGATGCACTTTAGCAGGAGAGTTCACATCCCAGTTCTTCCTATGGATGTGTCCCACCTGAGACTGGGAACCTGGAGTTCAAATCCCCAGTGCCAATTGGGTGCAGGGGTGTTTGAATATTGGCCCCTGGTGCTTCCAGTGTATCTCTGCTTTTCATATACATGACTTGGGAAGAAGAAGATGGACACCAAACTCCCAGCAAGGGCTCAGGACAGGCAAGTCCAGGGGTGGTGAAAGTGCTGCTCTGCTACTGATGGGACTTACCCTGATAGCAGGAACAGCAACTTCTTTCCTGAAATCTCCCACGCGCCACAGCACAGATCTCATGTAGTGAAAACACAGCCCTGGAGCCAAAACTCCTCTCCCACACAGCCACACGCCGATCCCAACTCCACACGAACATACATTTTGCATTCCCACCCACGGGAATCTCCCCGCACTTTAAAACACCTGAAGGCTGGAGCTGAGACAAGAGAGGCTGGGGAAAATTCCATGCAGATTTTCACTGCTCCTGCGCAGCTTCTCCCTGTGCAGCTCTTTCCTGTTACACTTGCTCGACATTCCGGGATGCCTGTGCCATAGGACATGGAAAGGTTAGGGTGTTGTCTCCCAGGCTAACACACACCAAGCAATCTGCATTTGCTCTTTAAACCTGGAAATATTTACAAGGCTCCAAAGACCCTCCCAGGCAAGGGGTGGCAATGGGGAAAGGCAGCCCTGTCACCAGCACATCTCTCACCACAAGGTCCTGAACTCTCAGTGAGCCCTACTGGATTCTCTGATTAGATTTTCCTCCACTGTAAAGTCAGTCTGATGTATTAATAATACAAAAATACAGTTAGTAATTGGGTAGCCATAGGAATAGCAATACAGTTGTCTTCGAGATGCAGTTAAATCAAGTTAGGTGAACCCCAGCACCCTTTCCTGGAGCTCCAGCACATCACAGCTTGAGGTGAGATGATGCCTTATGTCAGGGGGATGCCCTGCAGAAGGTCCTGCAGTTTCCACTGAATCAGCTCAGGTTTAGTCCAAGGGACCCACTCAAGGGCACAATTTGGCATCCTCCCCTCTAGCAAAGCCATTGGTTAGGTCAGCTTTCTCACCTGCTTTCACACCTTCTAGTTTTAGCTTACCTTGCCTCTTAGAACTCTCTGTAACCAAATCCAAGCTCAAGCCCAGTTTTACAGCCAGGCTGTCTAATCCTTTGTGTCCCATTGTGGGTCCCCAGGTGCTTGGGCATGTGCTCCTCACTTTTGGAGGCACTGCAGCACCAAAGAACATCATTCAGGTCACAAAACAGTCATGTGGACAAGAATACTATTTTCCCCAATATATGGGAGTAAAAGGAGGCTGGCAGGGAGATGCAATGAACTTCCTCCAGATGGATGCACCCAAGGAAAGATGGGACAGGACTCAAGGCTGTTGAGTATCAGCAGCTCAGCATTTGCTCCCAATTCCCTCCCTGGCTCCAGCCTGCTCATAGCTTAGCATAGGGAAAACTTGCACAGGTTTTTATTTGTTGTCTTGGGAAATATTTATTCTTGACACAATCCAAATTTACCTCTCTCATCTGCTAAGTATCTCCACTCTGTTTCTTCAGCAGAGTTGGAAACACCTCCAGACCTGTTTTCTGCCTCTCTCCCCAGCCACTGATGGCACTGGCAGAGACACCAGGATGGCAGCCATCATATTTCTCAAACCAACTTTATCAGGCTTGTGTTCAGCTCTTGGGAGCGAGTATTTTGGGAATGTGATGTTGCCACAGCTGTTCGTTTTTCACACAGCAGGTGGGAAACCTGCCCTGTTTGAATGGCACGATGGGAAAGGCCAGTTGCTCCATAATAATTTACAACGAGGAAAAGTGGGGGTTGTTCATAGCCAGCACCGAGTTCCACCCCAGAGCTTCCACACACACACTGCAGATATTTTAAGCAAATACTCAAAGCCCTGGTTCAGTCTTTTCCTCCACGCTGTGGCAAAAGCAGACAAGGCATTAATTGCACAGGCAGATGGCTATTAGGAAGTGTGTGAGAACTGGCTACACCACCACTGTGTAGGTGGAACTGATTAGATGGACCTGAATCAAAAACTAACAACAACAAAAAAGAAACATTTCCTACATTTCTTTTGCTGCATGGTGAGAAAAGCTTTTCCCGTGTGACTGCAGAAGACAATTCAAAAATAACAGCAAAATTGCTCCTCACCTCCCCACTGAGCCATGTTACCAGCAGGAGCACTTTGGGGTTTATTTGCAATTCCTCCACAGCTTCACTGCTGGGCAACAAACACATGGGCACCAGGATGGGCACAGGAGGGTTTGGGATTTCCTTCACACAGGCTAGCACAGGTTAAACATGTAAAGAGACCCAGGTACTACAGTACCAGAGGTGCCACAGCTCTGCAAACTGCCTCCAAAAAAGCCCCTCCTATTCCTCTGCTGTCCCACTTCTGCTTTACCCACCTGCCTGGCCCTACCTGGGAAACATCTCTGGAGCAACTTCACTGCGGAGACCTCCCACCAAAACCAGCCAAAGCAAAGTTGCTGTATTTCAACAGCCCATTCCACCCACCAGCACAGATGGCAAGGGCACTTGGCAGGCAGGAGACCTTCAGATTCTCTGGGGCTGACATGGCTGCTGCATCTCCAGCCCCAGGGACAGCATGGCTCTAGCTGGCCAGTTTGGTAGGAATTGTACAAACTAGGAGTTTCCACTACAAAAGTCAAGTGGCTTCAAGTCCATGAACCAAATCAAAGAAGGCTGTAAAAGCATGTCTGCTTGGACATCTTGCTAAACCAGGTGGTGTACTGGAAGATCCATGGAATCATGGAATTGTTTAGCTTGGAAAGGACCTTTAAGGCCATTGAGTCCAACTGGTGTCAAGGCTATCACAAAACTGTGTCCCTGAATGCCACATGTACATGTCTCTTAAATACCTCCAGGGATGGTGACTCCACCACTTCCCCGGGCAGCCTGTTCCAATGCTTGACAACCCTTCTGGTGAATAAACGTTCCCTAAAATCTAAACCTCATCCAGTGCAACTCAAGGCCATCTCCAGCAATCGCTGCTGGCCAGATCAGCAGCTTCTGCAAATCCTGGGTGTTGTTAACTACTTGCCCAGGGAAGTAGTGGAGTCACCATCCCTGGAGGTGTTCTAAAAACATGTAGATGTGGCACTTAGGGACATGGTTTATGGGTGGACCTCACAGTGCTTGGTTAATGGTTGGACTCAATGATCTTAGAGGTCTTTTCCAACTTTAATGATCCTATATTTTTATCAGGACACCTGAGTATCCTTATCAGGCTATTGTCCTTGTCAGATGATTCCAGTGATGGAAAGGACACTCAAAGGTGGGTGTTGCAGCACCACTGAAACCTTTTGATGAAAGAAATCCTCAAATCTCTGGGTGTGTATCTTCTGCCCTTCCAACTGCTGCTGCATTCAATAGATCACTTTTTCAGGACAGTGACTGTTTCTCCACAGTTTAGTGCAGCACTCAACAAAAACTAGCAAACAAGATCCATATTTACAACTACAGGACAAATTGAAAATTGCTCTGAAGTAAACCAACACAAATTAAAAGAAGAACTTTTAATTCCACCCTCCTCCCTCGCCCAATTGTTTAAAAATGCAAATCAACAGCACTGCAAGATATCAGTGTAGGGTTAAATCCCCAGCTAGATCGAAATTCTTGAAGAAGCTGGAGACAAAATTGTCTTTGGAGCAGGCACACAACTTGGGTGGTCAATGTGAAAGCACTTCCAAACATTACTGTCAAAACACTTATCTAGGAAAAATCACTAGCTTCATACAGCAGTTGCTATAATGCTTCAATACAATGCTTGAAACAGCTCATTTTAAATGGGTATTTCAGTATCACAAAGAGAATGAGAGTTATCACGGCCCAGAGACACTCGATCCATGTCCCCCACCCTTTTTGGCTGCCGGAGCTGACATTGTGGAAAGAGTCTGCCCTCAAAAGGCCAAATACCAAAGTGCACTGAGCAAAGCCTGTGGGCTGCAGCCCAAAGCCCTTAAGCACAGCAGCAGCAATCCCCTGCCTTCCCTTCCCACCACTTTCACCCTGATTCAAGACCAGCAGAAACAATCAAGAGTAGACAGTCAGGGGAATATCAGAAAATCCCTGTATCAGTCTGTGGACAGCCTAGTTGTCAACTTCCCCCAGGTGATTTGGTTATTTATCTTCTAAAATAAACGTAGAGGAACAGCAGAGAAACAAAAGACAAACTCCTCCATTTGCAGGACTCCTGCTGCTTAGCTGCAGCACAGAGGTTCCCACTGTCACTGCAGATGCACACGATTAGTTGTGCAACAGGAATGACAGATGGACACAGACACCAGCACCGTACTCACAGATGTTCAATCAATTACTCACAGAGGTGCCTCCAACAAGTGTGTAAAGCCTCACCCCTTTGCTATTACTCGTCTTGTATTTCCTACTGTAAAGAAAGCACATTTTTTTGCTCCATGCCAGACTCCACAGCTAATTGAGATCAGGAAACCAGCAGGAGGGGAGCAGGTGAATGTTCTCTTTGGCACAGAGCAGCTCTGGAAGTGGTTTCACGGTTCACCACCTGCTGCTGCCCTCCGAGGGGAGCTGAGGAACACCAACCATGCTCAAATGGGGCTGAAAATGATAGAGGGAGCCCAGTCCATGCAGTAAAGCCACCAGGCATGAAAATTATAGTAATTGGGGCTCACAGGAATTCAAGAGGGCATGAGGAGGTACAGTCAGGGAGCAGCTGTGCCCATAGCAGGACTCCACAGGAGTCACACTCAGCACTTCTGCTGCTGTCACAGTGGTGAGTTGTCAGCAGCAAGGGACATACCTGGAGCTCCTCACATACCCCTGGAGCTCCTCTCATACCCCTGGAGCTCCTCACATACACCTGGAGCTCCTCTCATACACCTTGTGCTGTTCCAGCACAGGATTTTGGTATAGATGGACACGAATCTGTAGCACGGAGATCTGCTGCAGCCATCCACAGATGCGTGAGCACTGTAGCAGATCTGCAACCTCTCAGCTGAAAGGATGAAAAGGAAGGTGGAAGGCTGAGTTAAAAACTGTAATTCAAATAATGGGGAAAAAGAGAATGCAAAGGGCAAGGAACAGGTACCTTTTTCAAGGCTTTTCACCCCTGCAGTGCCAAAAGGCTGCTCAGACTCCAGTGAAGCACACACTGGACCACCACTGGATGCATGTGAAGTATCTGGCACTTTGTTATTCCAGGCAACACATCGTGACATCTCCCATGCTCTGCAAAGGGCGACATGGCTGCTTGTTTTGTGATTTACTGGTTTTGTTACATTTGATAGGATTTACAACCACAATTCTGGGCTAAAATTGAAATGAGCAAATATTTTGTCAGGATTTCACCCAGTTTCTCTCTAATTCATGTGGGCAGTAGGCTTTTATGATGTCCCTAGCTAGTGACATTTATCTGGATTTAAATGTCTGGATTTTGTGTACATGTTTTTGGCATACATAAAAGTGTCATGGGAACCATGGCTTGCTTTATAAAGTGATCTGCTTGGGGATCCCACAACTGAACTGAGATGAAGGAAACTACAGAGTTCTTAGAACACCCAGCTGATGATTCACAGCATCCAAATAATGCTCCTGATTCATCCTTTATGAAAACAGCCCCATTCAGCCAGGCTCTACATGACTCTTCTTTCATGTGAAAACTACTGAAGGTGTTTTTATGGCACAACTCCAAATATCTATCAATTCTTACCGTTAAAAAAGAATTTAATGTTTCCAGATTTTACTCTTTCTTTCGAGATGTAAGATGTTAGAAGATACATCACACTAAGCCAGCCAAATGAAGTACAAAACTAATGAAAAAAAAATTGATTAAATCTTCCCAGCAGATGCAAATCTGAGCAAAATCAGTTGCCACTGAAAAAGAGCCAAAAATGCATTTTCAGTCAATCATCTGCTTTCATATACAAGTTTTGTTGCACAGTTTATAGTCCAAAGGCAGGTGCTGGGGAAAAAAAGACAGTGACTACCACAACAAAAAAGAAATGTGCTCACCTCTCAAATCAAACAATATGCAAAAAACCACAATTATCCAAACTTAGTGGTGAAAATTAAATATTAAGCTTACATTAATTTCTGAAAACACAACCTACACTGGCAGCCACTTGTGCAAACTTTCGTTCTACTTTTTTTTACAAAATAATTTGTAGAATTATACATGAATGGATTAAGTTTGCTGCAAATGAGAACAGCTGAAAGCTACTGACACGCTCAAGTCTCCAAAGTACACAAGATCAGGAGAGTTTTTGGTTAGTAAAACTAAGGGAAGACCATAACAGATTCAGATTATATCTTAGAGGTCTCTAATAAAAGAGTGCTAAATTAAATATTTCTTAATTAATTAAATTTTCAAAATATTCCAGGAAGTACAATTGCTTCTACAGCACTGCAGTGAAATACATCTGTGCATGGAATTACATTTAAACATGTTCCAGCTGTACTCCCAAGGTGTCTCCTGTCTATTTTTATGATATTCCTAGAAGGGATTCCACACAACCCCTAAGTCTGATGTCCCAGTTGGAAAATAGCACAAAGCCTTTCCTGGAGGTCCAGTAATCTGTTCCTGCCAGAAACGGGTCATTGACACTTCCCAGATCTAAGTATTGCAGCAAACCACGTGTGCATCATGTTACACAAGAATGAGCATTATTCCAAACCCATCAGCTTCCAAATATTTCTTTATTGTTTTCACAACTGAAAAAAAGCATGATTTGAGGAGCCCTCACCTTCAGCTCCCATTTCAAAGTACAAAACCCCCAACAACTTCCTGAGCAAGCCCTCAGCCAGCTCTCCCCTCTCTAGCTGCTACTGGTTTTTCCTGCAGTAGTTCTTCCTCCTTCCTCTTGTAGAGCTTCAGCAGATACTCATCAGGCTCAATTCCTGCCTCCTGTAGCTCTGCCATGGCTTTCTCCAGCCGGGGCAACGTCCGGGCGCTCTGCACTTTTCGGGCAGTGATGTACAACGTGAACTCCTTGAAGCCCATCAGTTTGCAGGTATCCACCTCACAGATATTTTTAACATCTTTGGTCTTGTCCACCTGGGGAAAGAAAACTAAACCTGACATTTTTTCCAGCTCTTCAATATTGACTTGGAAGTCAGTCAGCTGGTGGCTGAAGCCTATGGGGTTGTTTGGCACCACAAAAGCCCCCAGGACCAAGGGCTCTGAGGAGATTCTGCTCCGTCTGGCGAGGATCACCTTGTACAGGTGGGATGGTACAGCAACATCATCCTTTCCTATCACCTGGCAAAAGGAAAGGAGTGTTACAGATACAGATCACAGAATCAGTGTTTAGGCTGGAAAAGACCTTTAAAATGATCAAGTGCAATCATTAACCCAGCACTGCCAAGTCCATCATTAAACCACATCCCTAAGCACCACATCTTCATGTTCCCTCTGGAGCCCCTCTCCTTTCTATAATTATAATAACTTGTAACATATAATAGAAGTTCCTGACCTGACAGTTCCAAATAATGTATGTTTTAATATGCATTTCAAATCAACTCCAACTTACCTTCTGTCAGTTTGGTTTTTTTTCTATTACCCATCCACAGGTAGCATTTAAAAGCTACATTACCTAAGCAAACATTTTTTTGAGAGAACCTGGATACAAAGTACATTCAGTGACTCAGTATCTTCTTGGAAGAGAAGCCTATCCAAAGAAAACACTCCTATTTCTTCCATAAATTCCTTATGATCCAATTTAAGTGCTCATACTTGTTGGTTTTCCTCCTGTGTCACTCAGGCCAGGATCCAGGGATTTAAGTGGAGCCCCAGAGTGGAGGATCAGGACTGTTAAAATCTCACACACATATGCACACAGTTGACATCCCACCCCACCCTGTACCAGGAATAACTCCAAGGGAATCCACCTGTTGATGGTAAATGTAATCTCTCCAGGACTCAAAAAGTAATGCTCATGCATGCACTGAATTAGGCTTTTTTTTTTCCTTACTGCTGAAGAGAATCTGTCATGTTAAGAGAATATAACAGGCTCACATATGGAAACCACGAGTTTTGCACAACCCTTCTGTAAGTATCCTTTTCAAATTTGTGCTTTTAAGTACAATTACAACAGAAGAAAAAATGCAGATCCCTTACAAAAGCTACAAAGACATTTTACTTTACACATAAATTTCAATAATTTGACACAGTTTCCAGTACCAAATACCTGCAAAAGCAAAGGTTAATTGTTTTTATTTTTTTGACAGCTTTGGTTAGATACAATTAAAATTAAAATATCATTTCAGGGCAAGCAGGTTAATTAAAAGTATTTCACAAACTAATCCAGTGTTATCAGTTTAGACATGACTATCCATATATTCAGTATAACCCAATCACATAACAAACACTTCCTATGTACACCTTTTTCTGAGTATTCAGCCCTTTCTCAAATGAAAATGTATTTTTTAAACTAAACTTTGCCTGTGGCTACTGAACTGAGGTTCCTGTTGGTCTATTCCAATAGTTAATTAAATCTCATTTACAAATTATTTCAGTGCTTGATGTGTGTCTTCTGTTCCCAGTTTTTTAAGCAACTGGTCTTTAAGTCTTGCTGGTTAGAACAAAACCAGAGAAAGAACCTTAAGGAGACAGGGAAAACTCTGATAAATTCTTTTCATGTTTTGTACAATAACACAGTAGAAACATTACTATTGTTTCTGGAAAACGTGCTCTTAGATTTCTTTATTGTGTTGTAAAATACTTCCCTCCTTTTCCCTAAACTAGACTATTTAATGGTTTTGCTATTTAATATTAACTATTTAATAGTTTAAACTTTTTAGATTTTTTTTGTCTGGGTTCTTTTGGGGGGATGGTTCGGGTTTTTGTGTGTTGTTTTGGTGGGTTTGTCTGGTTTTGTTGTAGGTTTTTTTATTTGATTGGTTTGGGGTTTTTTTGAGGGGGGGGGTTGGTTTTTGTTTTCTTACAAAAATTATCTTGGTTATGCCACCAAACTTCTCCCAAAACATCAGATGTTTTGGCTCTGCCTAAACATCAGTCATTGAAACTGGTTAAGGAATAAATGTCTTATGCCAAATCTCTTTTCCCTTTCAACAACAACAGATGTGTTGATAGGGAAATTAGAGCTCCTGAGTGTCAGAGCACTTTGCATTTAGCATTCTGTGGAGGTGAAACCAGAGCTACAGCTCCCCAGGACCAACACCATAAATAACCAAAACTGACTGATGCACAGGTACTTCTAAAATTTACTAAAACCAACGCAGCAACACACTGTTGTAAACTAACACAAGTTAAAACTGAATTACAAAATGAATGGTGCTGGGAGTTTTAACCAGTTGGAGATCAGTGGCACTGAAACTGGGGAGTAGATGCAAAACATGGGGGGTGACAGGGAGGGAGCCAAGAAAATCCCTGAGGGGGAGAGGAAGGAGTTCACAATTCCACATTTCCAAAGGAACCCAGTGCTGCCACTGCCAGGGGCAGAAGGCTGGGCCTCCTTTTCTGCCCTGGAGCAGGGAGTGTGCAGAGCCTGCACTGCAATCCCACCTCCTGCATGTTCCTGGGGCAGGGAGGAAGAGGAGCAAGAGGCTGTGCACAACTGCACAGCTCCTGAAGGGGCTGTAGCCTCCTGAGAGAAGGCAGTAGTGAGGCTAAACCCCCGTCCTCAGCTCCTCCCTGGGCCAACCATCTCCTGACCTGCAGCTTTCCCGTGCACCAGGGCCTTTTCCAGGCCTCTTCACAAACTTTTCCCACTACAAATACATGGATTTGTACTCAGCCCTCCTCAGCTGGGCTCCCTCCCCTTCTCCACACCTCCCACACACATCCCCAGCCCAGCATCCTCACTCTGGTGCCTGAAAGACCAGAGGAAGGGCGAGCACGCAGATGGAGCCGTGCAGGGATCTCCAATTAGGGAGTACATGGAATATGTAAAACAAACAGGTGAATGCTGTGGAGAGAGCTGAAGGAACTGGGGAGTGAGGCTGAGGGCTGAGTGGGTGGATAGAGAGGCTGGGGAATGAATAGAGCTGCACACAGAACTGTTAGGTATGAGATGGAAATGCTGAATGCCTCAAGTGGGTGTTAAGGGAAAACAGACCCTGTGCTTATGTAATATTATGCAAATATATATATTCAATGCAAAATAATGCATATTTATGCATAGTATAGGCACCTAGGAAGAGAAAAGAAAAGAAAAGAAAGAAGAGGATTAGTTCAAAATGAAGGAAGGGCTGGCTTTTTGAGAAATGTAGATCTAAATTCAACTCCATCCATGCAATGGCCAGATATGTAATTTATGTACCATTTCAGTTCCATGTAAGCTCTCTTTTGAGAATTGAAATAAAATTTAAGTAGTGCACAGGCTTCATACCAATCCTCTGAACAGCAGTAAACTACTACTGCAACGACTTCACTGAGTGCTAATGCTGTTAAAGTGATTAAAACCATTTTCAGCCTGCCAAACAGCCAGAGTCCACAGGTGTCCTTTCCTTACTCAAAACAGGGCATAAAAGTTCTATTCCCAGCTAATTCTGCTAATTCCTCTCCTCTGGAGAAAAACACCATCAAAGGACAATGCCTGATTTCTCTGACAGAGTAAATATGCATGACAAAGAATAAATGCTTTTTTCTGCAGTTTAACACTTATGTGAACCATGCACAGGATGCATCACCAGTAATTTACGCAGTCAGTGTGATCCAATGACTTATTTTAAAAAAGGAAATGCAGTTCTGGAGCATGGAAAACTATTTCCATCATTATTCCCTGTATTACCCACAATTTGCTTTTTTATGGGAGTAAATAGAAAAAGTGCAGATAAATGTTTCCATAGAGTTGCCCCACTCCCTGCCAGGGAAAGAAGTGTGATCCTGCACAGGGAAGTTTGGAATAGAAGCAATAGGTAGGAAAATCAAACTCCACAATTCCACTTCCTATTGCCACCTAGAGGATTTTCCTCCCTAACTTCAGCAGCCTCAATCACCACTCAGATCTGCACCACCCCATTTCTCTCAGTGCTTGCCTGACAGAGGCACAGAGCATATGCTCCTGTTGTAAGAGGATGGAAAATGGGTTAAGCTTATCCATGCACAGCTTTTGACTTTGATTTGTGCCTGTCTATCCACAGGCAGCAGATGATCTCTCAGAAACCAATGCCTGAAACAGCTCCCTGTCCCAGCAGGAGAAGAGCAGCAGTTTTTAAGAGTATCTGCGATTCCAAAAGAAATTTTGTGCTTCAATACAAGCAAGAAAATACAGCCATGGCCTGTTGACATCACTGCTGTCCCATATGCTGTCACACCGTGCTGGTAACAGGCCACAAGGCAAATCTGTGTGCAATCCTTTGAAAATTCCCATTTTGCTATTGCTACAAAATTTTGCTTAATCTTAAAAATTTTCAACAGCCTCATAACATTAAAAAAAAAAAAAAGCACTCGAGATAAAAGCCTTCTTTTTATAGCATTAAATATATTTCTTTCCCATCATCATTTGGGAAACCAATGTGAAATTTCAGATACTTTGCTGTCTGTATCAGTTCAATGTAAAAATGTGCATTGCCCTAACTTTTTGCAGGTACTTATTCCTTCCACTTTTGCTTTGTTTCTTTGTCTGATCTGGTATCTCCTAATAAAGTAACGTGATGATAATGCCATTTTCAGAGTAGTGTTTATTGTTTTTCTTTCATTATTGACATTGTTACTGACATTCCACGAGTGTGTATGAATTTGTTATTCTTCTCAGTGCCCAATTAAACGTGGACAGCTGTCATGAGGGCAGGCCATTAAAATGTGTGCAATTCCTGACATTTAGAGATGTTTACATATTGCTAAAACAACAAACGTGTTGGTAAGCAGTTATAATACAAACTTAGAGAGCTCACAGGGACAGATAAGAGCAGAAATAACTTTTCTTAAAACAGAAAGAATTCAGTGAGCTTTGATAAATTGGGTCTCACAGCCAAGCTGCTGGATGGGGATTTGTTTTAAGCTTGGTTTTCCTCACAATTTTGGCCAAGTTCTGTTCTTGAGTGCAGTTTTTAAAATTAGAGGAAGGACAAATTTGGTAAGATCTGTGGAATCCTTAAGTATGACAATAAAAAATGAAGACACTTCCTGATGGCATCTAGGGTAAGTTTAAGCATCTGGCATTAACTAATGCCACCTTTATGGTGGTATTCAGATAAATACAGGGCAAAGTAGTCCCTAAAAACATGAGACAGAAAACTCCATCCTTACAGAAACAAGATAAAAGGAATATTAAATATAATGGCAGAACAGTTGAGATTATATGAGAAGAAAACAGAGTGTTACCATTACTGGAAATTTTAAACACACACAAATGTTTTCAAATTTTCATTTTACATAGAACTTGTTACAGTTTCCCAGACCGGTAAGAAAATTATCTTCTTCTGTAAGATAACGGATCATTTCTAAAAGAAAGAATTCGTGAATCCAAAAGTGGTATTTTGCCACCTAGTGACTGGAAACTGAAAATCAACCGTGCAGAGAATCAGCAGAAGGGACTAACGAGCCCTTCATCAGTGAGAGCCAGCTCTGGATTGTCAATTATCTGCCATCTCTCAGAACGTGGCAAACAGAAACCAGCTCAATCATTCCTGCACAGCAGCACACACTCAAGAGCCCTTGCCTCAGACGGTACCACCAGAAAATACTTAAAAATGTCAGCTCCAGAAAGTCCCCTGACACTCCAGTAGCTGTTTCTTCACTCTGTGAAGTCTTAGCCTGAGTTTAGAACTGAGCCAGAACTGCAAAGAGAAAAGAAGCACACACAGTTCCCTGTTTCAGAGTCCTTCCACCTGCATCTGGCAGTAACAAAATTAACACTTCTATCACATTTCTTGGTGGACAGAATTCAAGGACATAATTCCTGTCCCCCCAGCATGATACTGACCAGGTCCATCAAATCTTTCAGTGTAGATATAACATCAATCCTGCTGATATGATCCCATGTTTGACATCCCAAAGCTTTATTGTAGTTTGGCACTAAATTCTGTATAAAAACAGACTTTCTGGCAGCACAAAAAATTCCATTTGCTATAACTTTATTTACATGATCACTGTGACAGCACTAACTGCCTTCACTCAAGTTCCTTCTGGATTTGTTAGGCAGCACTGATTCTGCTGAGAGTGTTTCCCCCAATATTTGAGAGAACTCTGTCAGATGGCACTGAGAAGAACTGAGGGATGTGAAGGCAGACCTAGCAAAACACAAACCAGAAAACACTACAGATAAAAATCATAGTAGCAATTTGCACAGCCAAGCACTTCAAAATGCACATGTATGCACTTCAGGAAAATTTAACTTGCTATGGCTGGTCTGATTGCTATTGCCAAATCATTTGGCAATCCTAAAAAGGAAAGAAAAAAAGAAGTAAGAGATGGTAAAAAAAAAATAAGCTGTTCCTGAATACATAGTTAATGGCACTGAAACACAGATACCTCAACCTCTTTTTATTTTTCTCTAATAAAGAAGGGGTGTATACACATAATGTATGTAATAAACTGCATGTCCATGATGACAGACTACTTCTTCCACAGAATGCATTTAGGTTACTCAACACTGAACCCATCACAGTCCCTAAAACCCTTCTTCCTATAATAACATAACCTTCAGGATGGGTACAGTGCTAAATACAAGCAATCCCATTAAACTATCCTGCACCTTCAGTGTCTCTCCTCCAATCTTAAACCAGTTTCTATAATATACATTTGTACCTCATGTCTAAATTTAGGGCTAAATTTAGGGCTCTGGTGGTTTACACCAGCTGATCTAAGATTGAGCCCTTTGCACAAAGTTTATGGGACATGTACATGGACCTACATCCACTACTTACCTGTGTAGCCTGGGGACCACTTGGACCAGCCAACAAACAAGATGTTCCCAGGGTTATTTCCTCCTTTAACAAGGATTCCTTCTCCTATAGTATCTTAGGAGACAACCTCTATTAGTTCTGAAAGTTAACTGGGGAAAACTATAAAGTACCAATTTATATTTGAGAGGTGCAATTTGTTTCACAGTTATTTGCTACAGATGTAGGTTACAATTAACTGTATTTTCTAGTATGGTTATTGTGCCTCTCTGACCCAGCCTAGTCATTCAATTTGGAAAGTTAAACAGTAAACACAATTCCAGTCTGAACCTCATGTATCAATAAAAAGTACACTCAGATGTCTTTTTGAAACAACAAAAAAAAAAAAGTTATCTAAACTGTATTTTCATTTGCCAACCACAGCCAATTCTTCTTAAATTAGTATTCACTATGATGGCACTGGGAATGGGGAGGGTGGAGCACTGAGCATCATGTAGTTAATTATTGCAAAATTTGTATTTCAAACTCCAAATCTGCAGACAGAGGAAAATCACTAAAGTGACAGTCACTGGAGAGCAGTAATGTACACAACAAGACAATGTCATTTTGATTTGATCTGGACAAAGATGAAAAACCTGCATCTGCCTCTCCCATGACACAAAACAGATTTTTCCTGTTGGCATTCTATTTTACATATATTCTCAAAATACGTTTTTGAGATACCAAGCAGGGTCATCAATCTACTCTTTGCAATAAACATCTCTGCTGGAGACAGATGAAATGACAACATATCTGAGGATACCACAAGTTCAGCCAATAGACAGAACAATGCTGGCATCTAAGGAGTTCAAGGTTAATTCCCTTTCTGGAATTAAAGAGCAAATGGTACCAGAGTCCAAGCAGGAACTGGGAACAAAGCCATGACTGATGCTCTGGTTTTTCTCTGTAGTGATCTAAAAATAACCTTTTTGGACATCTGATGAGAAAAACACCAGCATGTAAAACCAGGGATACATATTTCACCACTCCTTTAGCCAAAAATAAGGAAACTAAGATTGAAGAGAGGATCTGAAACAAATCAAAGCAGACACATTCACTGGAGCACTTCTGTGTTTTCTGTTTTTTTTTCCCGACAATTCTAGTCTGAGAGAACAAAAACATTAGAGAGGATCTGAGCTTACACAGCTCCATTGGCAGATTACAGGTTGTGAGTTTCAGTACTATCGTGTGTACTACAGCACCTCTCCTTGAACAGCCCAGACAAAGGAAAGGACATCTTCTCACATCAGCTTCCCATGCCCAAACAATGAGGACTAAAACCCCTTTCATTCTGAAGTCATTTGAGTGAACTTAGCAGAGTTCACTCTGAAAGACAGCTAAGAGATACCTTCCCTTCCCAACACTCAGAGTTCTTCATTTGGGGGCAGAATCCCAGACTGCCAAAATCAACAGCAATGACTGCAATTATATCCAAGATATCTGTTTAAAAGAACTGCTCTCCAGTGCTTTGACAGGTTGTGTTCCCTCCTCTAAGTGTATGTGTTGATGATAGAAAACAAAATTAAAAAACAACACAAAACAAAACAAAAACAAAACAAAAAACCCCAGCACACCACTCTGCTCTGAAGTCTCTCACCTCAAAGTACAACTGCACTGGAAAGCACAAGAACTTCAGCCATAAAGAGACTTCAAAATAAAAAAATAGAAAACCCCACAACATTCTCAGCCTGTATTTATTTAGACTTAGAGGACCCACATCAAACAATTTAATACTTTAAACAAACAAACAAACCCCCCACAAAATCATTATTTTACTTTTCCCACCTGGAGACAGCATTATCTGTACTTAAATAAAAATCAATTTACATAATGAATCTCACTGTAGGGAGCTGAGTAAAAGGATTTATGAATGTGAACAAGTGGTGACATGAAAACATGAACACCATCATTCCACCGTTTTCAATCTCACACTGAACTTCAGTTCATATTAAGACCAAAACTGGTAAAACATTCATAAAAGACCTGTGCTGCCATCAAACCCAAAGATGATGAAGACAAAAGACAAGAACCTAATGAGATGACAATCAGAGCAGCACAGGCATTTTGTGCCACTATTATTCATCACTGTATCCTGGTATCAAGTTACTCTCAATAAAGCCAGTAAGATGCAGTGCCTGCTCTTATTTTTACCTGTGGAATACTAAAATTTACATTTCAAAACCAAGACTGAGAATGACAATCATTTTTCAGAAAATGCAATCTTTCTCTTCTAAGTAAACACTTTCTCTGGAGAAGAAGGAGAAAAAGATGAGCAAGATTAAAGTGAAGCCATTGATAGATGATTCAACTTCTTCCTGGAAATGATTTCCACTTATAAAATGTTCAAGTCAGCTCAGGATTTTTAATTCTGTGCTATGTAAGATGAATATATATTTTTAAGGATGAAAAATAAATGCAATATCCCGACAGTTACAAGGAAGTAAATCCCAGCAAACTATGTGCAAGCCTGGAGAACTCTGCACCATTCTGATGACAGCCAAATGCTCAGCTGAAGACTGCTGAAAGGGAACATCTCCCTCCTGCTCCCAGCTCTGTGCTTTTGGACACATCTCATGCTGTCACCAAGAAGCACTGGACTACTCTGTGTGCTGCCTCTATCTTTCTGCAGCACTATAAAACAAGCCCAGTAAATTCAGTATGGATGGTTTTCTGTTGCACTGGGTAATTAAGCATTTTGTGGAATGATCTCATGGTCATCAGCACTGGCAGACAAGAGAAAGGGCTGGAAAGTAGAGTGGGCATTGGTGAAGTGAGCACCTTGGAGTGGCACAGAATGCTTGTCAGTCTAAAGCTGGCTTTGCCACTAACATTGGCACTGGTCATGTCCCTCAACCATGGCTTATTTATCCACCTGAAAATTAGCACAGTCTGCACCTTCCTCACAAAGATGTGGTGGAAGACAAAGTTTGGAAGTGCCACTAAACACGAAAAAAATAACTTATTATTACTGCACTTTCATAACCCCCCCAAAATAACAACAAACCCAAGCCCAAAGCTGTGACTGCATGACAGTCAAGGTTTGATATCTGTAGGTGGGGACATAAGGGACAGTTTTTCAAGGAGTAAAAAGGTAAAGACAAAAAGGAAAAATCACATTCTATCCTGACTGAGTTCCAAGTTCAATGAAATGGAAATCAGCTGTGTATTTATAGAGGAGAAATAGTGCCTGAATCTTACTGCTAAACGAGCCAGTGTTGAAAGCTGAACATCTCTCTCTTTTGTGTCTCTCATCCCTCTGAAAAAGGGAGTTGTTAGAGCAAGCTCATTCATTGCTCCTCAGAGAACTAGTTGGAAGCTGAATCACTCAGGAGCTGAAGCTGCAGTTGATCCAAGTACTTATCTTCAAGAAAAAGTGTTTTTTCAAGAGGTGCAAAATGCAGCATTTATTATTTGCATTATGCCAGCTTTCATCTAGCAACTGAAAACAGCAATAATATCTCATTGCAGTGGGGGCAGAAGGTAACACTCCCTTGAATAACTTACTATGCTCAGACCTTACAGATGTCTAAACATAAGCCTACAAAGAGTGAGATTGGATAAGCAATAATAAACTCACCTCTCAACTCATCTCAACAGCCTTTACTATCTGTCTATCTGTGATGGTTTCTACAGACTGTGCATGATCAATCTTAAATCTTCAGAGTATTTTAAGCAGGTAATAAAAATGGGGGACTAAAAGAAGGGGAGTATCAGCACCAGTGATCACACTGCACTTGAATGAAGTCTTCCAATTGACTGTGGCAGGCTCAGAATCTCAGTTGCACCAGGCCTCATCCAAGTGATGGGGTAACAACAAACAACTGCTTGTGAAATGACCAGAGCACAGGCACTCCAATACTCTGCAGAGTTTTGACAGGCCCATACTGCCTTGTATTACACTGCTGCTAAAGTATATGAAGAACTTGATGGAACAAACACCTGTACATCAGCAAACCCCACTAACTCTCTGCTAAGATAAACAGTTTTCCTGCAGACTGTGGACATGAAATAGATCTGTGTAAAAAAAATGAATTATTTTAAAATTATACTTTTTCAAGTATAGGGAAGATGTAATATCTCTGTTGATCTTGTCCCAACAAATATTGGACATTTTATACATTTTGCATGTACTAAGATATCCAACTTTTGGTTTGTCAAGTTACAATATCAATTCTAAATAAATAATTACCACTGCATTATTAAGCCAGCAACATATATACATACCTGGTAAGTGACACTCTTCTTTCCATCACCATTTGTTTGAGGCAAGGTAAGAGGTCCAGAAACCACCCAAACATCTTCAAATCTCTCTGTCAATTCCCGACAATACATTTCCATTCTGGAACATATTTGTGAGATGGGGAAAAGTCAGCTGGGAAAACTTAATCTTTGAGACATACTGTGAAGGGAAGGGTGAACTACTGACAGGGAGCATTTCTCCAGACTCACCTGACTGACTTACAAGCCAAAGGTAAGATGCAGGCCCAAGTCCTGCTTCCCATTTGTCCACTGTAAATAAGATTCATTTATTTACAGATAGACACGTGTTACTGCACACATCTGAAAATGGTTTCTGCAGCATTACCACATGTCTGAATAGCTGAGTTCTCTACTTACTCCCACACTTGACACTAGAAATATACTGTTGATGGTCACTTGGGATTAGTAAAATAGAATTGTTTTAAACAGCAAGTTGCACCATTTTTACTTGGAGAGGTTTTATCTTATTATTTGATTTGTGTGTTTCTCCCCAAGGAATCAAAGTCCTCCAACAGACAGCTCCTTCTGTAGCTCTTAGTACTGGGGGAAGTTTCTATGTGCCATTCACACTAACTTTTTTAATATAAAACTGTTCAAAAATAAAGTAGTAACTCCAGAAATACCATTATTTTTGCTTTTCAAACTAATTGATTCAGTTTACAACATATAATGTTTCTCAAAGAAGACAGTTTGTGGATCACACCTGTTTTACATGAAACAAAAGATTAACAAGGCCAAGTTGGATAGGGTTTTAAGCAATCTGGTCTAGCAGAAGGTATCCCTGTCCATGGTAGGGAGGTTGAAACTAGGTGATCTTTAAAGTCCCTTCCAGCCCAAACCATTCCAGGATTATATGATTATAGCCTGTCTTTAATCTAACACCCCAACTGTTACAGAAATCACAGTGAGCACCCACTGCTCCTCTACAAAGGTAAGGGTTGCACTTCACACAAATGGCCAAACAGACCAGAGTATCAAACAAGATTACCCCAGCTAATCTGGCTGCCTCTGAATGGGGGAGGTTTCAAACCTGCTCTGTCTCATTCCTGTTCCTCACACCTCTCCCTGAGCTCATTTGAGCACTCTTCATCTGTCAGCAAACCTGAACAAAACCACTACTTCTTTTTGTGGTGGGTTAGTGAGTTAAACCAGCTCACACAAAACAAATTAGCAAGAATAAACCCTTTCTTCATGTGATACACCAAAACACTGACTACAAGCTAGTTTTTTTCCTGTTGTCACCAGCTTTGCTTCCAAGCAGCTCAGCTTCTCAGGCTGTCTCATGGCATGGCATTACAAACACCAGCTGGCACAAGGAAAATGGGAACAGATGCAGCTGGGGAGCAAACTGCTTTTGGGGGCAGCAGGGACAGAGATCAGATTACAGTGACCATGAAATCATACTCAAAACAAGACAGAGAAGGTAAATGTCAGGAAAGAAAGAAGCATGCATGTGGGTTGGAAGGGAATGAGGAATACTAAGGTGCAGTTAGACCACACCACTGAGCCAGTCCAGCTTACTGTCTAACAGCTTGTTGGATGATTACAGTCCTGCTCTCCCCTTTCCTACTGCTCCCCTCGTCTGCCCCAGCTGATCAGTCCTAATCCATCTTCCATGTTGGTTGTGGAACTCATCTCATCAGTTGATCCAATTTCCTAAACTGGCAGAAACATAACCAAGCAAAACAAAATGAGAATCAGTTTTTAATTGGGCTAGCAAATGAAAGTGACTCACTACAGTCAGGCTACCACCAGAGGTGGGACTGGGAAAGCAGCAAAAACACAAGGCTGGAGGGCAAACACCACTTTAGAAAACAATAGACACTTACACTGACTAAGCTGCATTGTCTACCTGCACCTGAGAAAACAACTGAAGAAGCAAGCAATTAAAACAAGAGAAAGGAAGAGAGTATTGAAGTAGGAAAGGATACAACACGTGTGAAATATGGTATCCTTAAAAATATTTATTATTAAAGAAATGACTGACAAACAAAGTGGCATGACTGCCTTTTTCATGTATTTAAACTCTGGGAACACGGTGCTGGGGTTGGGAAAAAGTGGCAATAGCTGCTTAAACTGCAGGGTTGATAGTGCCAGAGGAAATTTTCAAACACTCCCCAGGGTTTCCTGATTAGGCAGAGATCCTGCTAAAGGAAAATAAAGAGGGTTTCCCTACCCTGAACTGGTACAAATGCCTAGCTTTGGTAGAAGGCAAATTTATGCTCAAACACTCGAGTTATTAAAATAAGGAAAAAACCCTCTTAAAATGTTATAGCATTTTATTTGTCTATAAAAGAGTGTAACATTACTGAATGCCTCATACAATTTTATACACATTCTTGTAAAACAGGAAAGCAGTGTGTAGATGAATGATGATGCATTCTTGATTGACTTTCACTACAACACTGTACATACTTTTGCTGACCTTCCCTTGACTGAACCTTGAGAAATTTATCATTTTCCCCTCCTGTTTCTGAGCCTTCACATTCTGTAAGACCTCTGCAAGAAGCACTGGATGAAAGCTACTTTTATTATGATCTCCTCTGCTCAAGGGAAGGAAAGAATAAAAATCTTACATGAAGCAAGTTTAACTTTATCAAGCACTCACTTCACCTCAAAGTCAATCCAGCTGGCACTCCCAAGTGGCAGAGATCCTGCCTGACTGCTACTTGGGAGCCTGGGAGCACCTGGAGAAACACCTGAGACCTGAAGTGGGGATGACTCAGTGGGGAGTGCTCAGTTCTCCAATTCAAAGGGAACCAACATCCACACACAGCCATGGGAAAGCTCTCACACTGAAGTGCTGCTTTGAGGAAGATCTAAAACCTTTCCTTGCTTCTGCTGAAACTTCCTTAAGGACAGAGATGTTAAGCCTGGCACCTTTACCCTATATCAGCCAGAAGGAATAATTTTATCTATTCTAAATAAATGTCCTCAGCAGTTTGATGGAAAAAAGAACTCAAGTAGTCATTATACTGTTCTTGCACTGAGAGGACTGAGCTGCTTTGCATTTCAGAGAAAGTTCCTCTGATCTCTATGATAGCCTAAAAAGTGCCCTAAACTACTTGGATGTGAAGAAGCTGTATAAATAAAGCATTTTTGATTTATGCTGCTGCCTGGTATTTTTCACTGAGTTTACTTACAAGTAATTTCTCACCTGTTCCAAAACCCAGCATTATTTTCATAATTCTGAGGCACGATGTTAGACAGATAAAACGTTTCAGCCATAGCTCTCTGCATGGAAAAAGAAAATAATATCATTTTACTGAAACATTTACAAGCTGAAAACACATTTTAGTAGTTTTTGGATCAGAATCCCACTTCTAGTTTAGTTTTAACACTTATTAACATAGAAGGTTAGATAAAACCTAAGACAGAACACCTAAAAATTATTTTACATTAAGAGGTGCATAACTAAGGTGAAACTTTGCAAAATTATCTACTGTTTTTCTTTTTTTTTTTCCTGGCAGAAACAGCACAAAAATTCCCAGTTCTAGAGGCAGATGAATTACTATGTCACCCAGTGTCAGTTTTGCAATGTCTTTGAAAGCAACTAGTCATTTTTCATTTTGAATGGGAAGGACATTTTCACACATGCTTTTCATTTATTTGACTGCCTCATGGTTAACTTTTCCTTTTCTTTATAAGAAAAGGTTTTATTAAAAATACTCATCAATATTTTACAAATACACACCATACAGGCAAGAAATGATTTATGAGACCATAATGGTCAAACATCCATATCTCTGCTTAATTTCATCTTGTAAAAGTGTCATAAACATCTCTGAAGCTCACACACCTCCAGAAGTGAAGGACCTGGTGATAAAACACTAGGCATATGCAGGGAAATACAGAGGAAAAAAAATCCAATATCTTAATCCCCAAGTTTCATACTTATCAGTATTTTTCACATACTATTACTGCAAAGTGAAGGGACTGACAGAACTCTTTAGGATAATGAGCAAACACTACCTGCACTAATTACATTGTGAAATTAAATTTTTATTACCCTGTATTTGAAAGATTATATCATCTCACTGCATTTCAAGCCAGGTAAAAGATCTCTGTGCACAGGAAGCTCACCAGCAAAAATTCCCCAGATATCACAAAAAAATAACAACAAAGATACTTCCAGTAAAAATACAACTACTGATTCTTTCATTTACCACATGCCACTGTGCTGTCACTCCACCCCACTGAATACTGTTCTGTCTGGAAGAAATACAAATTCAAACTGCTTCTTAATTAACAAATTGCTGCATTAGGCACATTTCACAAGAGGATCCAATAAATTCAAGGCTGCTTTTTAAGTTGGCCAAGGCATTAAGGCATGCTTCTCTTACAGCTTGAATAAATGGCAGGTGAAGACATTTTATAGACTGAAAGAACTACAGCAAAAGGGTCTAATTTACCTCATACACATTGCAAGAAAGGAAAAAGCCTTTTAAATCATCCAGGCAATCCCCTTGCCAATACTGAACAGTACTTAACAGCATCTTTGCTTTGCCCAATCTAGCCTTAAATATCTCAGCAGCTGTTGGCCAGAATGACATCATTGTCCCTGTCTCCCTTTAACTGAGCTTTGAAGACTTCCAGGGTTTTCTTGGTGAAGGTTATCAGCTTCATTTCACAGGTAGACAGTGTGACACACAGCAGGCTGAAAGATTTGCTTAACACCACACTGTACAAGACATCCTCTCTGCCAAACAAGCTAATCTAGGTGTGATTTAATGAAGAGAGCTATGTCATCAAACCATGCACCTGATTTAGATGCCTGAAGCAGACTGTGAGAACATCCTACAGGGCTCTGTCAGGAACAGACCTTGTAACTACAAATCCAGCTCTGTGCATCAATAATGAGGTCATGTTCCACCTCAAAACAAACTGTAAAAGGAACATTACACATTACTCTTAAGGGTCTTTTGAAGCTTTCCAACTGATAAACACCAATTAAAAAGATGAGAGAAATAAATCCTACTGTTGAAAACTTGTTATCTCCAGCTGGTGCCATGTGTCCTCGTGACCATCCACTCCCAAGGTAATCTTCATTGACAGCACTAAACATTAGAGGGATGTTGGGATCTGGTCTGAATTTACAGTGCCTTCGATCTGCATCACCTGAAAAACAAACACTAAATGGTCAGGTTACCATTAAACCATCACAACCACAAGACAAAAAGATCTAATTTTGTCATACCTCGTCAAATGACCCACGCTCAAGGACTCAGCACATTAAACTAAATTCTGTACACCTCATTTACATGTAATGCTAATTTCCTGCTGCCATGTTTTTCAAACATTTAAGTTCTTACTTATCAATAAAACATATGGTTTTTTTACATCATGACTTTTTGACCCTCCCCAAACAACACAGGTCTGCCTCAAATCTCAATTAGAGTAGCTACAGATATAAATCAGAGCTGAATACCTCAAGATATTTAATTTCAGCTTGCAGGTTAGTTGTATCTGATTATTTGAAAAATATTTTAACAATTCAGCCATTAAGGCCCACTTGAAAGTCAGCCTGAAATTACTGTTTTCTTCTCAGAAAGAAGTGGAATCAATGATGCTACTTAGAGGTTGGTTATAATGTTTTCAAGATCATGCTTTTAATTTTGAAAGGTAATTTGAAGACAGTGATTAAGATATATTTAGAGGTCTATTGCTTTCATAAAACATTTTACAATTACATGGTTACCTCCATTACTAATAATCTGCCTTATAAAAACTGAACTAATGCTATAAACTTAATTTACAACGACTGTATACCACTCATATTTCATTCACCACTGACAGCAAAAAATCACTGAGCCTCTGCCTTGCATAGAGAACAGGGGAGAGATTTTTAGATAATGCACATCAGGAACTATGACAGAACAGCATCAGGGTAAGTAATGGCTGCAGTGAGGAGGTAATGCCCTATCCAGTTCTGAACAATTACAACTGTGGATGCCTTTTGCTCTGTTCTATCTCACAAATGGACATTCTCCTCCCATTCTGAACAAATCTCTAAGATCTATACATGGAACGGTCTGGCCACTGGCTGCACATTGGGGCAGCACCTAAACTGAACCTCAGAACTAACTCCACAGCTAAGGAAGCAGGAGACATTTTTATGCACCTGAGCAACTCTGCAGATCTCAATCTGCAAACGTTTCCATGTTTCATCTTCTCTCCATTCACGTTACAAGAAGTGTAACATTTAAGAGCGTTTACGCTGACACAGCCGTATTGATCTCACAGGCTGTTTCAAAACAAAAATTTCTCATGGAAGGTAGCTCTTTTTCTTTTAATATTCAGCCAAATGTATCTTCAACACAGATGTTGTGCATTCAGTGCCAGCCTAGTGCCAACCAAAGGAAGAATACTGAAGAGTCCTGCTAACCTGCAGTGACAGATCTCAAACCACTGGTAACATCAGTCTTCATAATTCATGACACAAAGCTGACATCCACCCAAGAGGCCTGCTGCTTCCAGTGGGATTCTGAAGGGGTGGAAAAATCCATACCCAGAGGTCACTAGAGGATTTTCCTCCCTGCCTGCCCCAGGGTCCACCTTCTGTGAACAGCAAAGCCCATTCTGGGCATCATGATTGTAAGTAAATAAACACCTACGTACCCAAAGTCTTCTGTTTTGAAATATGTTCAATCACCCATCTCGGCACCCGTTTTGCCTGGTCATAAGACAGTGCATGATTTGTGTAACATCTGGTCTCTGTTCCAGCCTCAGGAAATCCAAATCTTTCCAGCAGAGCCTCTTCTACTGGTTCTAAGAAGAAACATGAACAGAAAGCCATCCAAAGATGCAATGTGATCATAAACGAGACAGTAAGAAAAACATCTCAGTGGGTGTAAACATACTGTATAGGGAATTACCTGAGGTTACTGCCACAATTAAGACTTAAGAAATATTACAAGAGTTATCCAGTGAAACCCTCATCTACCAAAATAGTTGTGCTTCTCATCATGTTTTACCATGAGGATCTCAGCTATAGGATCAACTCATCTACTCTAATGCCTACAAAAGGTAGAATAAAAGCTGTCGGATATTTCAGAACAAATCAGGCAACAAGGAGTTAGAGACATAGGAAATCTTCACCTTCACACACAGTTCACCCCTTGTGAACTCCTGCTCACAAACTGACATCTACATGTTGGGCACAAGCAAGTCCTGCTCTCACTGGGAACACTTACACTCTGTGGAATGAATGAAAATTTCACTCTGAGATTGTTTGTGGGGTTTTTTTTTTGCAAGCAATGATTTTCTCTCATGGAGGAATATTTACATCCACCTTACTGTCTTGCTCATTCTTCAGCCATCTGTCCAACAGCAACTCATGTTTACAGAGCCATTCCTCCTCTGCTTTCCCACACTCCAGCACTTTGAAAGCCTCCAGGCTGCAGAGAAAACCATTCACTCCCTCGGGTGCCCCCAAAATCTCTCCCCACACCCGCACCCCGCCAGCCCCCAGACTGGATAAACCAGCCTCGGCTCATCCAGGGCATCAGCAGCCGAAATTTAGTGACTGCCTGACCCGAACTGTGTGTTTAAAACTAAATGCACATTCCCCTCCTGCCACCAACACTTTGCCGTGAGCAGGTGTAAAGGGAAGCGCTTGAAATTACAAGTTACAGCCCAGCATCCCCAAATAACCTCCTCCCACCTCAGCCCGGCGCATACTGGGGAATCCCCCGACCTCTCGGCAGTCTTTGGGCACCCAGGGACGCAGGAAGGAGGGAAGAGGCTCAGGTGGGGGGGGAGAGGGTTTAGGGCCAGAAGAGGCTGTGGGACGCGGGCCCGCGCTGAGCCGCCGCCGCTCCCGCCTCGCGGGGCCGCCGCCCGCGGCCTCCCCGCTGCCCGCGGCTCTTACCCTCTGCCGAGGCCCGCGTGGGGCCCGGCTCCGGCTGGCTCTGGCTGCGGAGGAGCCGCCACGCAGCCC
>VZRZ01004359.1:31541-97734 GCA_013398175.1 Climacteris rufus | reverse complement strand
CTTTTTTAAATCCGCTGAGTCTGGAAAGACAAAAGTAACCCAGGACCCAGGACTCAGATACTTGACTCTTTGGGTGGCAAGTCCACGTTGGTGACGGACGTCACGATGGAGACGAGGCAGTCCGAGGTAGTGCCGTTGACGGATTTGCGGATCTGCGCGATGCGCTCCTCGACGCAGCCCGCCGAGAGCCGCGCCTCCGCGTCGTGGTCCCAGCACTCTTCGATGGTCACGCACAGCTGCGCCAGGCCCTGCGGGCACCAACGGGGAGAAAACACCCTCAGCAACAGCACCTGCTCTGGGCACCGCCCTGGCGGAGGGTGGTGAGCTCCACTCAACACAATGCTCTAAAAAACACCCTACAGGTGTTTCTCCCACAGTATGTCAATTTCCATGAGAAGCTTTAAAAATTACTTTAAATGTCTTTTCATGGGTTTTTTTAAGCTTCTAAGCTTTCTAAGGCTTGGTCGCATCCAGCCCCAAAACTACTTTTATAATATCAAAATAAATCCCAAGATTCAGCAGTTAGAGCTGTAAAACACAACAAGTTTTACGATTCCCATGATGAAATTGTGAGAGCTGGCAGCACTGTATCTGTTACTATAAAACCATTGCTTTGTTTGCAATCACTTCTCTTGATATTCCCAAAATAACTGAATTCAACAGTGCTGGAAGAGAGCGGCTCTTATTTGAACCCTCATTTGAAGTGGAACACTCATCTTTTTCTACAGCATGAAGCTCTCCTTAACTTCTAGGAAATGAGTTAGTACACTTGAGTCTAGCCAAATCTGTAGCAGTCTGGTCAAAATAGAGGCATTTGACTTCTTACTGAAGCCCTGTGAGATGTCATCATCTCTCATCTTCCCAATCTAAGAAAAATCAGCTCTTTTATTAAAAACGTGAGCCTGAAATGAACTACCTCTGGGAAACCCACACTTCGTTTTGCTTCATTGTCTGCTTGCTTTCACAGCTAATTAATTTTTTATCCATAAACTCTTCCAAGTCCTGCATGCTATCTAGCTTGTGAGGAGTGTGTCTCCAATGGTATGAATCGTTTTCTTTTTCTTAATGAAAGGACTTTATTTTCCATTCTTTCACCTTATTAAAGGAGTCCTACTAAACCACCACATGCTCCACATTCAGCACTAGCTGATTATTCTCCTTGTTTACTCTCTAAATACAAGAGACAAAAAGAAAGGGAAGCACAAAGGTGTTAAGCAACCCCTCATTCCCCAGCACTGACTCTCTCTAACACTGGGAGTGCATAACCTCATCCCTCATTCCCATCACACAGGAAAATATTTTCCACTGTTAACCAGGAGGGACGTACGGGATGTTTTAGCCAGTGATCCTTGAACACGGGGCGCATCTTCTTGTGAACCACCACTTCTTGCAGGTCCTCAAGGGATGGGTGCTGACCTATTTCTTCTTCAAAAGGCAGCATGTATTCATCCACTGGACCTAAGGTGCACACAGAGAATCAGGTTAGGATAGAAATGGCCTCTGCAGAGCCACAGCCTCCCCATGCATGAGTGAGCTGCGGCTCCAGAGCAGCCTCTACCCACTGCAACAAAGCCTGACGTTCACATGTCACTGCAGACAAATGTGATTTAGATTCCTCCTGCACAATGGTCTTTGCTGGCCCTGCTGTTTGTCTGGCCACACATTTTCTACCTCATTGAGTTACGAATCCCAACCCTCAGCTGGGCCTCCTGATCCCACCACTCTCCTTGAGGAAGTTTGCTGGGTAGTTCGTGATGTATTTTAATAGAAAGAGCAAATCAGCCCATCCTCCCCACATTTTAACATAGCAATTCAACACACAATAACCTAGAGAAAAGTTTCAGCATGAGCATAATTTCATTTTAGCAGTGACTAGCAAGATCAAGCACACACAACACTTAAAATTTCTTGCTTTGTGATCTGGCTTGTTTTATAGGTTTGAGTCAGCCCTGACACATTGGAGCCAGACGCACTTGTCCCAAGTACCAGCTCCTAAGTGTAAAATGATTTCTGAACACTTCAGTTATACCAGTTATGGCTGTGAACTGCCCTGGGCCATGGGAATGAGACAACTGTTATGAGTATCAGTGCAGATGCTGGATGATAGCAATAACTTCTGCTTATTGAAACATCATTTGGCTTTTGGCAAGGCATAGATGCTCTCGCAAAAAGAGCAGCCCAGCTTAACTGATGGGCCTTTCAGGGGGCTCCTCAGCATCACTTACAGTTTCTCAGTAGCAAAAAGTGACCTCTTTCCAGAGTGGAGATATTTCAAGAGGGTCTTTCCAGCCTAAAATTAAAGAGCTGACCACTTAATCTGGCCATGAATTGTGACACCAGCAACACAATGTACTCTAAAGAATGAAATCACCAAACCAGCTTTAGTAAACAACCATTATTGTTATTTACCCAATGGCAGTCACTAAACCAAACTGAAATGCTTGCCCCAGCTGATGGCACAGTATCACTTATGATTTTTCCCTCCAAGAGGAGCCCAGGCTGTGAGAGCCACACTGGTGATCTCTAAGCTGAATCTGCTTTTTACACTTCTGAGCTAGAAGTGCAGATGAGGCTCAGTGTAACTCCCTGTCATCCCAAAGAAAGCCTTCCCTCTGAATTAACAGTGCTGTGTGTAGCACCTGGAGTATCTCAGCTGCCTGAGTTGGCAGGAGATCACAAACACAACAGGAAAAATAGAAGTGGATATTTTGGGCACCTGAGCAAGAATGGGCAATTCCTACATGAGTGATCTGTGTACTATTTTTTTACCTACTGTGCTCCTAACTCCCTGCTCCTCCAGCATTTTACCTGGTTAGACTGTAAATTTTTCAAGAAGAGAGCTTCTCTTACCACACACACCTATGCAGACATCCTAAGTATAGTATAGCTCCTCTGCCCTACTGTAATGGTAAAAAAACATTTGAAGTCCAGGTGATGTGTTATTTTACAAACTTGGTATTTAGTTCAGACCACCCATATCTGTACAAGAAGAAAAAAGTTGGAGGAAGCAGCCTTGGACCTACTACAGGGACACAACTGCTTCTCTGTCCAGGGCTGAAGTCCTGCCCATGGGAAGAGTCACTAAAGGACAGATGAGCTAACTGGACAGAAAAGATGCCCCACTTTGCAGCATCATTTTAGAATTAAAAAACTGAGAAAGGTAACACCATGAAGTTCATGCTTTTAGATCCTTCAGAAGAAAGTGAGATCCTCCAAAGCTGTGAATGAAACCACAAACTTAGCCCGCTGCTGAGAGAGGGCTTGATCAGCAAAAGTCAAAGATCAATAATTAATGACTTAGCAGGGAAATGGGCTTGCTGACCCAGGAAGATCCTTCCAGCCCCATGTTCCTGCTATTTCACTAAGGTGCTTCCCATTCAGGTTAACACACTGCTCTGCATGAGCAAGGTGACAGCCAAGGTGGCTGTGTGGCTCTTCTCCAAAGCTCAAGGCATGCCTTGGTCACAGGCAGGAATGCAGGGTGCCACTGAGAGCAGCACAGAGCAGGCTCAGGACTACAGGACACCCATCCTGGAAGCATCACTTACTCCTTCTCCCTCTGGAGTTCTCAGCAATTTGCAATATAACCAGTGCAGTAAAAAGCACTTTGAGACTTGAGCACTACAAAGGTTATTATCTACAGAGAGTGACAGCTTATGTTAAAAAAACAAATGAAAACCAGGTTAGCTGCTTTTAATAAAAATATGCCATTGATTATTATTATTTTAAACAGAGACAGATCCATTCTCTGGACCATTAAACCACACTGAAATGGAGCCCTCCCCAGGGAAGAGAGGATCTTTCTTCTTACCATCAACAGCTCTACATCTGGAGACTAGCTCCCACAACACCAGTCCCATTGCATACATGTCTATTCTCAGGAAGGCGTCTCGTTGGAAGTTGATTGCTCCCTCTAACACTTCAGGAGCCATGTACCTCCTTGTTCCCACCTACAGAGAAAAAACACAACTCAGGTTACAGCCCTCTGCTGGCTGGAGATGAATGACAGCTGGTTTCATTAGCCTGGAGGCCACTGCTGCTAAAGGTGCACCTCACTCAAAAAGCAAGCAAAGGGGAGCTGTTTCTTCTGACACCCATTCTCATTAAGATCATTCGAGTCCAGATAACCTACATGAAGGAGGAAGCCAAAGTGCAAGGCTACCTGTGTGATACTCATTCAGTGTATCATCAGGTCTTCATCATAGTGCATGTTGCTCCAGCAGCACACACTGCATGAGAAAATGCTGTCTTTGGAGACACACAGAACACCCTGAGGTCAGGTCAGACTTGGTTATCTGAGTCATTGAAAGTTCAATCCTCTTTCACTCAGAAAAAAAAAATAGATAGATAGATAAAGCAAACAAACAAAACCAACAAAAAACAGAGAAGAAAAAAATTGTTACATCCTGGATAAAACAAGTCTCCTGCTTCCAGGAGTAGGAAAACATGAACCCTGCCAAGTCTGCCCTGCCCTGGCTTGCCATGGTTTGGAAAAGACCTCCTTTTGTTTTGAGTGGATTCAGTTCTCTTTATAGTGCTTACATTGTTGTGTTAATACAGCCCACAATGTAGGACAGTGGACAGGACAGCAAGGGAAAAAGCACCTTTTTAACATGGGAATTGAAATGCCTTTAATATTTTCCTTTAAGGAAATTCTAATCTGTTCTTGCTATTACCTGAGGTAGTGGGAACAGAGTGACGTCAGGGTATGGAAAGACATATGCAAAATACTGGAAAAGTCAAAAAAAATGTGACAAAAATGAGGAAAGCTGGAGAAGGCTAACCCAGAAGAGTGTTCATTCCTTCTAAGATAAAAGTAAAAAAGGGAGACTACATTGGGGATGTGAATTCAGACAACCCTGGAAGTACAAGGAGGGGATGATGGACTTGCTGTGTCCTGGCATGAGAGCAGAATTAGGAGCTGCTTGCTGCAACAAAAAGGCAGAAAGTCAAGAACCCATAGAAATGTAGTAAATTGTTTACACAGTGCACAACCAGCTGTGCCAAAGGTCACCCAAGCAGCCAGCCTGGCAGAAGGCTTAAAATTAAATCAATAATTTTAGAAGTATTCATACTTGTATTGTAGTATTAGTATTAATATTTAGGAGTTTCAATATTTATATTATAGCCTAGAGAAGTGGTCTGGGCAGTGGGTGGGAACTGGCTGACAGTTGCCCCTCTCAAACTGGCAACCTGTGACAAGTGGAGTCCCCCAGGGATGCATATTGGGCCCAGCACTGTTTAATACCTTCCCAAGTGATGTGGATGATGGGATCCCGTGTATGGGGATACCAAACTGAGTGGGGAAGTGGACACTTTGGAAGGGCCAGCCACTCTGCAGGAAGAGTGGATAGGCTGGAAGAGCAGGCTGACAATAACCATAAGAAGTTCCACAAGGGCAAGTGTAAACACAATCCAGGAGTGCAGCACAGGCTGGGATCCACCTGGCTGGGGAGCAGCTCTGTGGGAAGGGTCCTGGGGGACTAAAGCTTGGTGTGAGTGAACAGTGAATTGCTGTGGCAGAGCCAACAGGACACTGAGCTGCACCAGCAACGGCACCACCAGAAGGGATTAAAGTCATTATCCTGCTCTACTCAGTACTTGTCAGGCCATGTCTTGATGGCTGTGTGCAGTTTTGGTCCCCACCATGCAAAAAAGTTGTGGACAGGCTGGAGAGCATCCAGAGAAGGGCCACAAAGATGGTCCAAGGCATGGGAAGGTGCTGTATGAGGAAAGGCTGAGAGAACTCGGTTTATTCAGCCTTCAGAAAAGAAGGCCAAAGGGAGACCTTATCACAGTGTTCCAGTATTCAAAAGGTGGCTACAAAGAACATCACAAGGAGTCACATGGAGAAGATGAGGGGCAATGAGTACAAGTTACCCCTGGGAGATTATGGTTGGACACAAGAGGAAAGTTTTTCACAATGAGAACAATCAGCCATGAAAGTGGTAGATACTCCAATATTGATCACTTTTAAGAAGCAGCTGGACAGGGTGCTGGGCCATCTTGCCTTGCTTTGGTCAAGAAAGATTGGACCAGATGATCCTTGAGGTCCCTTCCAACATGGTATTCTGTGATTCTATGGATATTTATTTCCAAAATAATAAAGAGTTTGCAAGCTTTGTGTCTGAAGGAGGAAGCCACCTGACCCCAGGGCTTGGGGGCCCTCACCTGCTCAGCAGTCAGAAGGGTTTGAGCACCCTCCCCACTCACAGAGATTAAAGCAGCTCCCAGAATTTATATCTGAGCACAAGGTTTTATGGAAAAAAATACACATCTCAAAGAGAATGAAATGCACCTATACAAACCAGCCCCCACTCCAGAGGAGCTATGGGAAGCCCAACTTTTTTAAAAGTTAAAGGTAATGATTACCTGTCCATGGGTGTCCCCTGGAGGTTTTCCAGGTTCAAACCGTACAGCCAGTCCAAAATCAGCTAGTACTGCTGTCAAGTCGTTCTTCAGCAAGACATTTTTACTCTTGAAGTCCCTATGGAAAAGCCAAGAAGTAAGTTTGGGGAGGGTTTATTATGGCACATGTCTAAATCACATTGCAACACAACACATTGTACATATACAGGCTTAGCAGCTCCCAGTAAATCAGCTCCTTTCTTCCCCAGCTTCCCAGCATGGCCAGTGCTGACAAACTTGGCTGCTCCTCGCTGCTCTTGTCCCTAAAACACAACCAAGCAGCCCTGAGCTGGCCAGCACAGACTCAGCCAAACTCTACAGTGAATTAATCTCAAAATAAAATCTGATCTGAAGGGGCTACTTTAATTAGAGCAAGCTGTATATAAGGCACCTTTTCTTGCTCTAAGGAGCAGCTCTGGACCCCCACATCTGTGCACTTCTCATTCTCAAAAACAAAACCAAGGCAGGTTAAGGAAGTACATTAGTCTTTATCCTAGTAAGAATATCTGCTCCTATCTACAAAATTAGATCTTTCTGGAAATCAGCAGATGCTGGTGACACTCCCTCCACCCTGACTACATGCTTCAACAGACTTTTGCCACAGTCATCTATTAGCCTTCTGTTGTAATTGCTGGATTGATCTTCCCTGGGGAATTCAGAGGGCTGGAAAGCAAGTAGGGAAGGGGGTGAGGCCACACTCAGACACGCTGTCAGGATATCAGAGCAGGCAGCTGACAGGCAGGTGTAAGAATTTGCAGTAGAGATGGTGGATCTGTGCTTGAAGGGGATGTTTGTGTCAGTCCTGTGCTGCAGCAGGATCATTTCAGGGCAGCTCAGGTAAATCTGCAGGGGCTGGAAAGGGTGGGGGGTGGAGGAAGATCACACTGAGATGCCTAACCAGTCAAGCCCTGTTCCCTGGGCTTCCTGCATTTTCATCTGAAAAGGAATGTTTGGCAATCTAATTAAATTACAGACCTTAGACAGCAGATGGCAATTGTCCTGTATGCTCAGCATTATAATTTCCCTATCATCAATTCACTCGGTGACCCTGCTGATTGCAGGACATTGCAGGCCTGCACAAAATAATTAATGAGGGCAGATACAATTGTTCTGCACTAGAGAGACCTGTCAAAATTCTTTGTGAAGAGAGAAACTGCTGGACCATAGAGAAGGGCTGCTCTCTGCGGCCTCAGATGCCAGAGCATCAGCTCAAAGCACCGCAAGCAAAAATCATCCTGTGCCACCCAGCCCCTGATTCTGAGCTTAAAATATCAGGAGAGAGGATTTATCCTTTCTAAGCTAAACACAGCAGGATGGGCATTTCTGGCTTGAGGATTAAGATGGGGGAAGTGGGTGTGAAGTTGGAGAGCAACATACAGCCAGTGAACCCCAGCAGAAACCAGCCTCCCTCACCTCTAGGGACACAGCACAGCTTTGCAGAGCCTCCCAGACATTGGTACCCCTCCATTAGACAGAAAAGCAGCATTTACCTCATACCTGTCACCTTAGGGACTGCCTGCTTCCATGCTGTAGCAGTTTCCCCACAGGCTTAGGAAACAGCCATCATCTAATGACATGGATAAACTCCTTTGCTCGCTCAGCATTAGGGGATTATGCCCTCAGGATGGTGCAGATTGTGCACGAGATTTTTGCAAAACAGTGGCTCAGTAAGGACCACACAGAAATTATTAGACAGTGTGCCTGAACAATATGGTTCCAAGATGTAAACCAGCTTTACTGAACAGGCATATGCTGCTGTTGCTCACCTGCAGTGCCCTTTGGGCATGCAACAGTTAACTCCTACATCTTGATACACAGTGCAGGGGTTTCCCTTTGCAGTTCCATTTTTTCCCCTCTATTTCCATCCTTTTCCCCCATTCTTCCATGCTTTCCTTCTTTCCTTCCACAAACCACCTTGAACTAGTAAGTGTGAGCTGCAATGCAAATGTATCCATGCCAGGGAGAAGGACCTAATTAATCCAAGCCATGCCAAGTGGAATTCCCACTGACATAATATGCATCAGACCATCCTAAAATGGTCACTGATAAAGCAGCATGAAAAAAGAATTTTTTTTTTTTCCATATAGCACTTCAAACTAGGGAACACAGAGCTAGCAGACTATGAGTAACGGGTGCATTAACTCGATTTAGACACTGGAGATTTTATTTTCAGCTTCCACGTGGGGGCACTTTTGCACCAACAAGTGATTCCATAACCTTAATCCTCCTTGTAGTGCCGGGGGCCAGAGAGGAGCTGGCTGAACCCCTGCCCAGCAGTGGCTGGGGAGTTCCACCTGGCAACCCCAGCATCTCCATGTGCACGGTGGGAAGCCATTCAAAAACAACCCCCACACCCCCCTCCCCAGATTTAAAATGCATTTAGTGCTTTCTTTTAAAAATAAAATTAAAAGGAGTGGGATAATCCGAGGGAAATCCCTTGTGTCCTGAAATCCCTCCTCCACTAGGTATGTGCTAAATTCACACAAATGTTGCATTCTCCAGCTTTTATCACTTGCTAAATGGACAGGGACACTAATGAGCATGATCTGTTGCTTTAAAGCTTTTCTATAGCCGTCCTCTGTTCCCCACCCTCAGGAATTTTCATCTATAAACCAATGCCTTTATTCCACAGGGACAAATGTCAGGGACACAGGGGTCAGCTCCAGGAGCAGCACAAAGGCAGCTGCAGGTTCTTTCAACAGCCCTCAGCTCTCCAAAACTTTCAGGTTTGGAGAAGTGGGGTGTTTTGGGGGCAGGGACACCCTTGCAAAAACGGGGATTATCTTGCCATACATGAAGCTGGGCCGGCTAGATCGGGTACAAATTGCTGCAGCTGGGGTTTAAGTCCCTCCTAGATGAAATGTGGTGGGTGGGGGGGGAGTATGGCCACAGATTACAGCCTGTAAATCCCTTCTGGAAATCTCTCCCATCCTGCCCTGCCACCAGCAAATCACTCAGTAGAGATGCTTTAGACTAGGGCAAGCATTGTGGGACTTTGGAGAAGAGTAAAGCAATGAGGATGGAACCCACTGCTTCCTGGATTCCTGCTGTCCCCACTGTGCTGCCACTCAGGTGGGTTGAAGTGTGTGCCAGAAGGTCTCAGGGAGAGGGTGATGCCTGCTCTCATGTCTCTCATAAGCACCCTGGCACGTTTTGGGCCTTTTAAAATTTATAAAACAGGGAAAAATAACTAGCAGCCATTTTCTGCGTTTCCAGTTTCTCCATTTTTTACCTGATGATCAAAAGCTCTGTGGGAAGACACACAGTGAAGTTATCAGTCTAAAACAGGGGAAAATAGGAAAATAGGGTCCAGCTCCTGGTACAGCCATAGAAATACATGTGATGATATTATCAAGCAAAGTCCTTTCATAGAGTGGTTCTGCAGCAACCAGTATTCCCTTCCCACCACACAAGAAGAGTTGATGGAAGAGGGAAGCACCTTCAGACATTTGCCATCAACTACTACCAACCATGCTATTTCATGGAAAAGACACTTACTTGCCCTTCACCATTTAATATGTAGTTGAAAAAACCTCTTGTCTTAGCATAGCTGGGTTAAAAGGCATTGACTTCCTAAAATTGACTTCCTCCTCCTCCAGTCAACAGCATCATTTCAAAGATGTTACAAACATTTGCACACAGCCCCTGAATGGTGTCAACAAAAGAGGCTTTACCTGTGTGCTATGGCAGGTTTGTGTCCTTCACCTTTGCACCAAGGGACATCTTCATGCAGGTAGGACAAGCCACGGGCCATTGTTTCTGCAACATGGCAGAGCTCATTCCAGCTGATAATGTTGCCCTTCAGGTAATCCGTCAGAGAGCCCTGTGGAGCAGGACATTGTCAATTCTTAGTCAGAGACCCTGCTAGATCACAGATGTGCCAACTCATCAGTTTAGAGAATGGTTTAGAGAGTGCTTGAGAAATCTGAGCCTTGATTTGACAGGGGAAAAAATATCACTAGTGAAAGTAAAAAGAAGAAATAAAATCAGAAGCCTTCATGAGTTTTCAGCCCTTGACAGCACAGACCTCCTGATGTCTACTTATCTGCTAGGGAAGGGGAGGGAGGAAAGGAAGGCAAAAAATCCTCTTTAACCAGAGCAATTCATTTAACCTAAGGAAGGGGAAAGCCTTCCATGCAAGAAGATGATGCATGGTATCAGCAGGTTGTGGCAATGATTGACTCAGTAGACCTTGGATTTAACAGAGGGATAACACTGCTGGCTCAATCCCAGATTTGCATGTTTGTTTTATTTTAATGTTAGTCACATTTCATAACTAAAGCAATCCATGAAACAGGGGATGTGCCCCAAGCCTCAAAAGAAAGCCTGGAGTCCACCTGCAAGGGGCAAGTTGGGTCTGCAACACCCAGCTCCCACGTACTCATCTATGCACATAAAGAGATGGTGACCACCACAGATGTGAGCTGTGGCCTCTTGTGCCTCTCTCTCTTCCCAGGTCCCACCTTAATTAATACTATGTTTGCATAAGAAAGCCTTGAAAGCTAAAGGAAGGGCCTTTGACGCAGGGGAGCAGGAGGACTTCACTACCTCAGAGCCATGGCCCACCAGGAACAGACTGGATAGACTACAGGGATTATAATCCTGCTGTACCACAACCAGCTGCCTCTCTGCCTTCCCTAAATGTACAAGCAATGATACATTACCTTGTCATGGAAAGCTGTGATCAGCCAGAGCTCTGTCTCCAGGTTTGTCCCTCTTTTCTCTGCTGCGATAAATTGCAAAAGGTTTTCATGCTTCATGCCAGGAGTGTTGAAAATCTCCCTCTCACTCTGCCAAGATTGCTTATCCTAAAGCAGGGAGAAATGCACCATCAAAGATCACACTTCCCTTTAAAGCAAACAGTTCCTTCAGTTCAGTCAGAGCTGCTCACAGGACTCTTAAAATCATGCTCCAGTGTTTGGATGTGATGTATCCCTTCAAAATGAGGCTGTTTCCCTAAAGAAGAAAGACTGGAAGTTGCTGTTCTCGGTCTCCCCTCTCCAAAATTATCTCCAGCTATTCCTGAAGGACATGTATGGGGAGCGGAGGGGAATCCAAACACAACCTTACTGAGAAATAAGATTTGTCAAGATTTCCTAAGGATGCTTGCAAGAATAAAGCCTCTGCATACAGCACCCAGATCTGCCTTGTAGCTGTAATTGTTGCAATTGCAAAATCTAATCTAGGCTCTATTGAATATTTACTAGTAGGTCACAGCTGGCTGGGACAGAAGATGTGCAAATCTCCTTTAGCAATGCTATGACAACAAATATGAGGTGAAAAAGTAATGAAGGTGATAGCAGAGTTGTTCTTCTTTCATTTGACTTTTGATTGCTTTACTCTTTTCATCTGCAATTCCTAGAGAATCAAGTCAGGAGTGTTCAAAGGTTTCCTAGAGAAGACAGGAGCTGACAGAAAGGCTGCAGAGCAATTTGCTTTTACAGCACTGGGGCTCTGCCTTTAGAAGCTATAAACTGTTCACTAGGTTCAGATCCAGATTTACAACCTACCCAGGCAGGACACACAAAGCCAGGGCTCTGGCCCTTTGTTTGCACTCTGGGCACTGCAGCTGTGCCCTGCCTTGCTGGACTTAAACAACACAGGCATCTGCAGGGAAGTTAAAATACCCTGTAGATTTCAGAATGTGCTTGTTTTTGCCCTTCTTGCAACAAGTACTACTACAGGAAACATTTGGTAATGAGATAATGCAGGGAGAAGTGTAGGAAGGAAGGGTCCTTGAACTTTTATCCCCAGCAGAAGAGCCTAAATGCATCTTTGTTATGGTCTTAAAAACCATAATCTCCATAGGCACTTAGAGCATCTCAGCACTGGTGAGTAAGCCTCTGGCAAGTAAGAACCTAATGCAGTGTCCCTCTCACCTGAATAGGGAAAATTTTCACTGCTACGTAGTCGTTCATCAGCTGAGCCTTCCACACGCAGCCAAAGCGTCCCCTGGCCTTGATCTCCAAGAGCTGCAGAGGCTTTAGGCCAACCAGGGGAGAAGGGGGTGGCGGGCCAGGGTCCTGCACAAGAGAAAAACACTGTCACCAGCTGAAGCTGGACTGTAAAACAAAGGGAGGGGAAGAATGGACAGACTGCACGTGGGGAAAGAAGCGTAAAGAAGTGGCATTTTATTTAATACTGATTATTTAGATGTACTGTTTGCAGCAAAAATGGCCTGAAATTCCCTATCTTGCTCTGTAGGGTATTGGTATAGAAGAACTATAACAATCTACACTTCCAAGTGTCACTTTGTGACACTACTGCCTGCCATGCTCTGGGCAAAACCTGAATTCTCCTATATTTTCAAAGCAAAAGTTATTTTGGTCTGTAAAATATCGATGACCTCAAAGCTACCTCCTGCCAAAAGCAGGAACCTTTTGATCTTTGTGACCCGACAGCCAACTACACCTCAGACCTCCCACTGCTCTGCACTTCATTAGCTTGTTCCATGTAAGCCCAGTAATGGACAGTAAACAGGTCAGTCAGCACATAACAGATTCTATCTGTTTAAACTCTTCATTTGTTCAGGAGAACAATGTAACCCCACAGGATGTGTGGGGTTGGAGCTCTGTCCTAGCTGCTTTCAGATGGGAAGCATTCACACTATCACTGAATTATAGAATGGTTTGGGTTAGAAGGGAACCTTAAAGATTATCCATTTCCAACCCCTCTGCCATGGGCAGGGACACCTTCCACTATCTCAGGTTGCTCAGAGCCCCATCCAGCCTGGCCTTGGACACTTCCAGGGATGGGGCAGCCACAGCTTCTCTGGGCAACCTGTGCCAGGGCCTCACCACCTGCACAGGGAAGAATTTTTTCCTAATATCTAATCTAAACCCATTCTCTTTCAATTTGAACTCATTCCCTTTGTCCTGTCACTACATGCACTTGTAAAAAGTCACTCTCCATCTTTCTTGTGGGCTCCTTTCAGGTACTGGAAGGCTGCAATTAGGTCACCCCAAAGCCTCCTGCATCCATTCTCTGAGGGCTCATAAAAACTGAGCTTCATCAGGGGAGACATCTTCCCTCATCCCAATAAAGCTGGTAGAAACTTTATCCTCTCCCAGATCTCTGATGCTCTACAAAATTGGCTGAAATCAGGCAATGGGTTTGAGAGACTGGGAGGAAGGGTAGCTACCAAGCAGGGCTGACTAATTCCATCCATTAGGTATCTCGGACATGGTGCTAACCCCACCTAAACCCATCAGTCTAAAACTTCCACGGAAGCCAACTGTTCCACCAACTTCAAAAACCAGAGAAGAGAAGCCACTTGAAAAGAGCGAAGCGAGAGTGGCTGTGAGCATACACTGAGCAGCCTCCGTGCCTTTTGCAAGGCCCAAAGGAAGGGGAGCGAGTCCCTCACCTCAATGATGTCCACGTGGCCGTAGGGAGGCTTGCGGTGGCGGTACATCCAGAAAGCCAGCAGGATGGCCACGGAGAGCACGGCGATGGGCAGCAGCGAGTACACCAGGATGTTCAGCAGCGAGGGCGTTGGCGGCGGCGGCTCGTAGATGACTGTGAGGAAAGAGCGGGGTGAACGAGGGAAAAGGGCCCTTCAGGAATGCAACAGCACTGTCAGCTACACGTCCAGAGGCGACATCTGTCCCTCCACTCCAAAGCTCACAAGCTGTCCTGGCATGTGCCATCACAGTTTTCATAAGGCTCCATGGTTTTCTCTTCTCCATGTGGCTGTTAGTAACAGAGTCACAATGGTCCAAACCACACTTTGCAAGCTGAGCCTCCGTCTGACCTTTATTTAAGATAGGTATTTCTTGCTAGGATACATAAAAGCAGAACATTTCCTCCTCTTAACCCTTCCAAATGTATTAAGAGAGCACGAAATCCCTTGCAGCGTTGCTTTACCTTTTACAGTGATTGACAAGTTGTCAGTTTTTAGTAAAATGCTGCCGGAGCCACAATCAAATGCACTATTCCCACAGTAGTTCTTGTTCCAAATTACATCAGTGCAGTTGAGACACAAACAATGGGAATACTAAATGGAGCCATGTTGCTATGTTGGAGACAGGGAAGGAAAAAATAGCAAGACTTGCCAAATTAAACAAAAAACTGTGAGAGAAAGAATATTTGCTACTAGGTTGCCACGGGTACGTTAATAACAGGAGATAATATAAGCCATGTAAACAATTAAAAACCATCAGGAAAGCCCAGGAAAATCTGATAAAGGTCTATTGGAACATCTCAGTAAATGCAGGTGGTTCAAAGCAAAAGAAACCATCCTGAAGAAAAGATTCACCTGCTTTAACAGTTTGTATCGAATGATACTTTAGAAAGTAATACAGCTACACGAATCATTTTTCTATTAGCCTCTGAAGAAGGTCCTGCTATTACTTTTCTTCCTTGATGTATATCCGCAGACTCTGAAAGCTGACACACACCCTTTCAATCCCCAGAACAACAAAACAGAATCAGATGCAAAAATCCCAGATGTTTGAGGTATCTGGAGACTTGTGACCTATGAAAATTAATGACAAAGGTGTCAAACACCTTTTAAGAGTTGGAGGCTCAATCCACGCTGTATAAATTGCTCTGCCCTCTTTCTCTTGTGTGGGATTTTGTTTTGTAATATCCCCCTGTGAACTGTCCACCATAAAGAAAACCTAGCCTTTACTGATGGTATCCAGGGCGTTGGTACAACACACTCTACCCACAGACTGAAACAACCTCAAAAAACTATTCTTAAAGAACTGCAGCAAAAGGGTTTCTGACTTTGTAACCAAAACATCCAACAACTCCATATTGGCATGAAGCTGAGTCAGAGGAGGTTTAGGTCAAGTATTAGGAAAGGTTTTTCACTCAGAGGGTGGTTGGGCACTGAACAGGCTCCCCAGGGCAGTGGTCACAGCACCAAGGTTAACAGAGCTCAAGTAGTATTTGGACAACACTCCCAGGCACATGGTGGGATTCTTGGGGATCTTCTGTGCAGTGCCAGGAGTTGGACTCGATGGTCCTTGTGAGTCCCTTGCAACTCAGGACAATCTATGATTCTATGGAAGTCAGCAGAAACTGGGTCTCGAGGAAGAGACCCCAACTCCCCATCCTCCCAGTCACTCACCTTCTGGGCCGGTGACTTCAGGCAAATGGGTAAATTTCTCATTGCAATAGTTGCCCTCGCAGCAGCAGAAAAACACCTGAGGGTTTTCTTCTGTGGCTACACACTCCTGCCTGCACCAGGGAGAGACAGACAGGGCAGAGAAAGGAAGAGAAAAACAATGTCAGCCAACTCCTGCCTCTTGTCTTTGGGAGCCAACCTGCCCCAAACTGCCTTCTCCACACACCTTCTCATGCAGCTGCAGTGCACGGATCAGCAGTCGCCACTGACAGTAAACAACGTGGCACTCAAATACCCCAGTGGATAGCAAAGACCCTTGAAAAGATTGTAAAGGAAACAAATGCTTCCATATGTGCTGAGGGCATTAGATGGTGAGTAATAAATAACAGCCGCCGCCGCTAACGCAATGAGAAGGAGAAAAACGACGCAGAGCTGCCTCAGTCCCTGAGCAGTGACTTTCCCACAGCCCATATGAACGCTGCCAGGGGAGAGAAGTATTTGATCACGCAATTAAAGACTGTGCCATAAAGCACATCTGACGAGGGCTGAGCTAAGACTGCTCCTGCAGCCCTGAGCATCACCAGCCCTGCACACTCCAAGGGCACCCAGGCAGCAGCAGCAACGGCCCTGCTGCAGCAGGAGGAGGCTGCAGGTTCCAGGGCATGGGGTGATAGCTCACAGAATGGATTTAAACTGAAAGAGGGCAGGCTTAGATTAGATATTAAGTACAAATTCTTTCCTGTGAGGGTGGTGAGGCACTGGAACAGGTTGCCCAGAGAAGCTGTGGATGCCCCATCCCTGGAAGTGTTCCAAGGTTAGGTTGGATGGGACTTGGAACATCCTTGGTCCTGTGGAAGGTGTCCCTATCCATGGCAGGGGGTTGGAACTAGATAATCTTTAAAGGTCCCTTCTAACCTAACCATTCTAGGGCTCCATGATTCTCATTTTGTTTCTGGGGTTTTTTTAAGTTTAATTTTCAAGTGCCATCTCCTCCTTAAAAAGCTTATTCCTGCACAAAAACCTTTTAGAAAATCAGGTTGCAGCTCTCCTCTTCTGCCTTTGCCTCTTATCCAGGTAGTGCTATGGCCTTCCCAGCACTGAGATTTCCTTCCAATTGTGCAAGGCCTTCGGGGACTTCCATGGATCAGGCCAACTCCACTTCCACACATCCTCCCTCTCCCCACAGATCAATGCCAAAAGAGATGTGCAGTGATTTTTGCAGTGCTTTAGCAGTCATTTCTTTCTCTTTCTTAAATGCTGCTTCCCTTCCCTGCCACCTTTTGCTGTGCTGCACTCTGCTTTTAGTTATTAGGCTTGCAGAGCTGCTCTCCACAGAGAACTGTATCAAACTATTTCCTGAAGCCCAGCTAAATTATATGCATAACTTCCTTCCCTCGACCACTTGGAGGAAGTAGCAAAACAATCATATGTGTTTGACATTATTACTCATTTCTGAACCCATGCCAAGCCTCCCTTTCTGTGGTATCACTGACATACTGCCACGAGAAGAATGGAAAGGGCTCTCTTCACTCCTAGCACTGGGCAGTTTTCAGTGCTTTATTCCTCTGGAGGGAAAAAGCTGACTATAGCCAAACTGTCTCCTCCAAGGTCTCAGCTGGGAAGCACTTGGTTTGTTTTTCAGGCTCTCATTTTTTTAAACTTCAAAGCAAAAAAGCAGCCATTTGACTTATTCAAATGAACAAAGATGTTTCAACAAGTTAAACAATGTTTCCAGATGCTTTTTCGTGAAATCAGATAACAAGCCCTTTGGATTTAACAGCATCAGTGTTGGAGTCTTCAATAGAAAACACATCCTTTGCTAAATCTGTTGGTTAAGAAATCAAGCTAATGAGTGAAAACAGCCTGTTCCACATCTGCAATTCATTATCTCTGTCTCTGAGTGAAGCCATCCAGGTATGTATGACATGTTATACTTAGCAAATATTACAAATGAGACAGTGGGGGAGAATGACACATTTTTCTGTGGCAGTGAGGGCACGTTTCAGAGTGGTTCACGTGCTCTGCAGGGGAATATGAACATGACCTCTCTGGCAGGGCTGTGTAAATAAACAAGAGCACACAAGTCGATTTTTAAACACTACCTTTTTCCTATAACCTTAAATGTACATGTGCCACGTTCTTGTTTCCTCAAGATAAAGAACAGAGTAAGGAGCCGTCACCCCCAGCGTCCCAACCCTTGCACTCCTAAATTTTTTCACATTCAAGGGACAAGGAGGAAGTGTTCAGCACGTCCCAGCACATGCTGTCTGTGCTCTGAGAGCAGCAGCAGCAGCCAGCAGAACAGGAGCATGCCCTGCACCAGGGAGTGAGAGGTACAGGTGCATCTGCCAAGGCTGCTCCCAGAAACTCGGCATGCAAAGGTGCCAGAGACACGAAGGGCACCAGCACAACACTGCTGATGGGCAAACCATCTTTTTAACCATTTTTCCACCTTGGGATGCAACACTGCCTGCGTGAAAGTCTGCCAAGGGCACTCAAGGGAAGAGAAAAACTAAAAGGACTGCATTTAAAGAGGCTTTATTCCTTTATTTAATTAAAGCTAACCTTTGTTTCAAATGTAGCTTTTGATACTTGTACTGTGTTTTAATTCTCAGAAGGTCTTCTAGCTCTGCCCTGGAACTTGTGGCTTTAAAAAGTCAGGCAATGGGATACTGGATGCTCAGTTCCAGGGCTGTAAAAGGCTGGTGAGGAGCCCTGGAAAATTTTCCCCATCGTAACAGAGCAACACATTACGAAAAAGTTTAAGAACCACTACATCCCTGCAGAGACACTCAGTGACAATACAAGTGTCACTGCATGTGAGAGCAGCCACTGAAAGGAGAAATCTGTTTACAGTAAACACTTCTGCTTGGAAGTAGGAAACTACAGTGACCTTCTGTTCTCAGAAGGATCGGCATTAAGATGACTAATGGGCCAAGGAGGATTGATTTATTGGGAAGGAATAAAAATTCAACTATATATAGAGCTTGGCTACTCAATTGACAAGGGAATAGGTGTGGTAGGAAAGTAACCCCAGAGCTAATAATAGAACAAAGATGAGGAACAACTCAGAGTGAAGATAAACTAAGACAACAGCACAAAAGCAGGGAAAGTGTAGAGCACCAAAGGGAGAAAACTGCAGCCATAGGACAAATAGTCCCAGCTTAACCCCACATCTTTGGACCTGATGTCCTAAATCTTTTGGAATGAGAAGCTACAAAGATGCACAGCTGAGAATTGGACAAAGGTGAGATCAACCTACATCAGTGTTACATCAAGGGAAATCCCTGAATTTTATGTTGCTAATCCTAATTGAAAGGGTTGGGCTTGGCTTGGTTGGTTCATCATTGTTTTATTCTTTTTTAACAGAAACACTGAGCCTAGAGCTACTGAACATTGTCCTTTTCAACTGTGAAACTTCATAGGCTGTTTTCTGTAGTTGTAATTCTTTTCCCCTCTGTAGAATTGCATCAAGGGAAATGAGAAAAGACTAGTTAATTTTCCCAGCTATTTAACGAAGCTGGAGCTTTCGTACTACAAAACCTCACTCCTTTTCAGCTCACTACAGGCAGTGACACACAAACTCACGTTGCTTTTGCTGCCCCACTCTTTCTCCTGGCCTGTCTCTTCACTCAGCCAAAGGACAGTGAAACTTTTTGCAACATCACAAACACCAGAATATCTCAAGCCCTAACCACCCCCAGATATCTCTGCTTTTCTAGACAGCTCCAAATGAGTCCAAGTTTTCACTTACATCAACAAATGCTCCTGGAAGAACATATTGCTCTTCATTTGATGGTAGAGGACAGGTTTTTCAATGAATGCCAGAATTATCAAAGCTTTGCCAAGGGAAAAAAAACCAAAACAAACAGAACACAAAAACCCTAAAAGTGCCTTTTGCAGCTCCTATTTAGAAAGTCAAAGCAGGTAAGTGACAATTCTGAGAGCTGCATTAGCAACAGAAGTAATTACAGGGGATGATTTTGCCAATTAACTTGGACTTGCCTTCTTTTCCTCCATGCAAAAATCATGAGCCTTTACACTTAGAGGATCGATTAGACCTGTATTTAGACAAACCAGTTAGGCTATTACCTGTCATAGCAGTTGAAGTCATCCAACCAGCAGCCCTTCTTCACCAGCTCGATGGAGCCCGAGTTGTTTCTCCAGGAGGCGTAGCAGTGGAGCCTCTTGTCCTTCTCGCCCTCGCAGCGCTCCACGCCGCTCTGGTTGGTCTTCTCCAGCTCCCAGTTGGCATTGTAGTAGATGCACTCCCTCGTCTCAGCCTCCCCATGGCCTGGTCCTGGAAAAACAAATCAAACCCCAAGAATGTTCAAGTGAGACCAGAAATGGAACCTGGGAAATGTGTGGCTCTGTTTTAGGGGATGCACACTTTGATGCCCTGGGAGCTGAGGGGCTCAGCAGTGGGAGCTTCAGCACAGTGTGGAGATTGCTCTTCTCCTCTGCTGTGAGGTGGGGAAGGGAGAGGTCAGGTTTGCCTGAGATCACACAAGGGCTCATGGTGAAGTCAGGAGCCCAGCTGAGACCTCCCCAGATCTCCTCTGGCCAGTGGTTCAACCTCAGGACCCTAGGAAAGGGGTACACAAGGCAAAGCATACCCAGTGCTCTCTAACCACAGAGACCCTCTTTAGCAATGGCAACCACCCAGGATGCTACCTGCTGCTTGCTGGGATGTCCTGCAATGGAGTTACTCTCCCTCTCCTTCTCTGCTTCAGGAAACACCACCTAAAAATACAGTTTCTTACATGTGCAGGATGTAAGTGAGAACAGATAATATTCATCCTGCAGAGGAGGGCCAGACCACTGCCCATTCCTCACTTAGGTCCCAGTTCAGGCTTATTAGGGTAAGTCTCCATAAGATAAATGCCATGTTTCTAGCTACAGCTGACACAGCTTGTGGTGCCTCTCCACCCAAGCAAGACTTTCAGCAAAAGACAACTCTGTTCCCCAAACAACTCTGGCCATCCCACATGGACACCTGGCCACCACAAAGGAGTTCCTGTAGCCTGTGGGTCTTTCCTCCTTTAGAACCTGGTACTAAAGGATCATGGAGCTCCTACTGCCCCCAGGGAAATAATTCCCCATGCCACCATATGGCAGAACTGAAACACAATTGCAGACACATCCATCAAAACAGAGTCAAATAAGGGAACACTGATATCTGCAGGTGACCTGTTTCATCCTAAACCTTAGAAATCCTCTCTTCATTTGGAAATATTCTGCTTTGTGGCATTTTGAGGACTAGTTTAAAACAATACAAAGAATGAAGCAAACACACACCTTGTAAGCAGACAAACACAAAAGGTACCACGAGCCTTGTACCATGAAGCTCATGATTCTGTAAATCCTGAAATGCCCTGCAGCCATGTCTCTTTGGGATTACCCAACCTGAGGCAAGGTCAGGCCTGGCCATTATTTTGATGGATTGCAACCATGGAAAATGTAGGTATCTCAATAAAATGTGTTGACAACCGGGTAGAAAACACAAATAGGTCCCGCAGGATGGTGAAATGAAAGTGCTGTGCTCCCAGAATAGCCAGATCTCTGCAAAGCCTAGAACTAAGGTTCTAGCTGGAAAACCACAGTTGTGAATAAGCTGGGGTTGATGTGTCCAGCCTGTTCCCAATTCCAACACCCGGACTCAGCAATGGGTAATTTTCACGGTACAGAACAAACTCATCACACTAAGATGACCTCTTTGCAGGCTGAAGAGGTGTTCAATCCTTCAATAACACTTTTTGAGGAAGAATATTTGATCTGCATCATGGGAGAGACTGCAAGAGAGTAGGGGTATGAGAATGTCATAAAGCTGACTCCTGAAACTGGAAATTATATTCAAGGCACACACGAACAAGAGCTCAATTTCAATAGCACCTGCAGGTTTTATCAGCGCCTGCAAAGCTCCATCAGAGTTTTCCTCTGACAAGTTGCTTACAATAATGAAAACAACCTACCAATATCCCTCAACACAGAACAGTGTCAATATTGACACTCCTTGTTAAAGCTTTGATATTTGTTCTCTTGATACTTGCACTGTGCTTTTTTAGGGCAGATTAAGAATTTTTGCTAAATACTGGTTAAATCAGCAGGCAAGCAAAAGAGCTTTCTCTTGTGTGTGGGGGTGGAAGACGATATCTTTTTACTTATAAAGGAAAGAGTAAATATCTTAGTGTCATAGAACCATAGAATGGTTTGGGTTGGAAGGGACCTTTAAAGGTCATCTTTAAAGGTCCAATATCCCTGCAATGAACAGGTACATCTTCAACTAGACCAGATTGTTCAAAGCCCTGTCCAACCTGGCCTTGAACACTTCTAGAGATGGGGCAGCCACCACCTCTCTGGACAACCTGTGCCAGAGTTTCACCATCCTCATTGTAAAATGCTCCTTCATTGTAATACATGACATGGCTTCCAGCTGGTACCTGACACATAATCCTCAATTAACACCTTCTGCTCCACTCCTGGAAATACTTTTTGTGATATCATTTTCATCATCCCAAACTGAATATGGCTTTTGATCACGACAGAAATTTCCTCTCCTCTTCCCCAACTCCATCTCCCAGAAAGCTGGAAGGTTTAATGAACAATTTCACTGGAAAGCAGCCCCAAAATCTAATCCTGGCTTAGCCACCTCCCTCTGCAACCTTGAGCAATATTGGGTAGCCACTGTTTTCTCCACCTACAACAACAGTCAATGCAATGCACAGAGCTGGGTGAGATTTGATATCTCCACTGTGCTTTGAAAAGGGAATGTTGAAAAGATGTGAAGCAGGAGCTGCATCAGCTCTGGGACCAGCAAACTGAGGCTGCTAAATCCTGTGTTGAGCCAGCCTCCCTTCCCCCAAGACAGTTGTCTTTTCTGGAACAAGTTTCAGCTGAAGACTAAGAGCTGCTTGCAAACACGCAAACCCAACCCTGCAAACAGCAACCATGCCAGGAAAAAGGCCTTTCCCAGTTTTCCCCCCCGCTGTCAAAGTTTAGATGATTTGAATAAAAGCATGCATAAAGTTTTGGATGACTAAATATATGTATGCTTTCTTTATAACAGCTCCTAAGGATGCTTGCATTAAGAAGACACTTTAAAAACCTTCATGTTTGTTACCTGCTTTCAGATCTCTTTAAAAGCCATTTGGTAGGATCCTCACCCCGCTGGGTGCTCAAGACTGCAAGAAACCCTTCTGTTTGTACCCAAGATGGTCTCAGCAGGAAGGGGCACGGCTCCAGGTCTGGGTATTAATTTACCTGCTGCTTTAGCTCATCAAGAAACACTCACACCTTGCTCTGTAATGGATCACGCAGAGACCAAAGTTTGCAGCTAACTGCCTGTTCTGCGCTCGCTGTGTTAAAACCCTCAGCTGAACAGAGGGAGGGGGAATCAAAACAGGGGCTTGTCCCTTTGAGGGAGAAAGGTGGGGTGGTGGTGACTAAGAGAAGGAAATCTGAGCTTTGCTCCTGCATCTCCAGGGAACCATCTAGTTTTTCCTGCCCCCTCTTCTCCCTTTGGGCAATGGATATCCCCAAGGCCACTGTAGGTCTGCAAGAAACACTGAGCTGGACATTGGGTAATGGATTTAAACTAAAAGAAAGTCAATTCAGATTTGATAAAAGGAAGATATTTTTTACAGTGGGGGTGATAAAACACTGGAACAGGTTGCTCAGAGCGGTGGTAGATGCCTCATCTCTGGAAACATTCATGGTCAGGTTGGACAGAGCTCTGAGCAACCTGATGTAGTTGAAGATGTCCCTGCTCATTGTAAGGGGGTTGGACTAGATGCCCTTCAAAGGTCCAGCCCAAACTATTCTGTGATTCTGCCAAGTGACAAAGGCACAAATAACCACGTCCTGCTTCTCTTTTCAAGTTGCAAGAAGAATCGGAGGGTATTGCCCCAAAACGTGTGCAGGAAGTGCTTCTGTCCTGCCACTGGACACAACTGATGCATCAGCACAACTGGGCTTCCCTGTGCCCCCAGCAGTCCAACCTGGCTCAACAGAAGTGTTGTACCAAACTTGAGCATCTGGCAAAAGGGATGTGATTAATCTTGGCCAAAAGAGCCTCTCCCAAAACAAAAGCCTTTCAGTGCAGTCACAAACCTCAGCTTGAGACAGACTAAGGAGGCTGTGACCCCATAGTCCTGCTCTCCCCTCCTCACAGTGCTCTTGTCATCACCCTCATAGCAGCCTTGGTGCATAGGAAAGCTCCTGAGCTCCTTTCATTTGGTGGCACTGCCTGGTAACATCCTGCTCATGCAGGATGGAAAATAAACATCCCAGAGAACTCAGCTTAGCTTTTGGCAGAAAATCAATAGGACTGGGGTGCAATCAGATATAAAACCTTTGCTAAGCAAGTGTTTGAAGATTGCTCTTGGAACCTGGATGTAGTTGAAGGGCCCCCATTCATTGGGCCCCCATTCTTCTCCTGTCTAAGCCTATCCCACCAGCCACAAGGCAAAATTTGGGGAAAAAGGTTGTTTCTAACAGGAAGAGGTTCCCATCAGGTACAGGGAAGAAGTACAAACACAAATGGGATCTGCTGGCTCCTGCCATCCATTTGCCGTTTTGCAGGGGAGATGTTTCCACCACAGCTGGGTGATTGCCTGCAGAAACTACTGGAGACAGAACCACCTCACTGCACTGGCAGCACTCAGCAAGGCTGAGCAGGCAAATCAGGAGCATGGACATGGGACAGGAACATGGATGTGGGGCAGGAGCATGGACATGAGGCAGGAGCAGGGACATGGGGCAGAACCAGGGCATCCCCAGCAGTGCAGCCCACTATCAGCCCCAGTTCTCTTCATGGAAAAAGAGCAGCAGCAGCCAGGCAAAAACAACCAACATTTTAATACCACGATCCACAAATAGTCAATTAAGGAATAAAGCCTGAAGTCCTGTTTGAAATCAAAGTCTAAGGAAGAATCAGGCTTTGCAGGAGCAGATGGGTTTCTGGCATCCCACTGCATCCACCCAGCGCTTCAGGGATGACGCACTGTGGCTTCTCCTCGAACAAAAGCCTCACAGAAATACCTTTACACAAAATACCAAGCCCAAATAACTCCCATGCATCACGAAGGCAGAAGGAGGCTACCCACCACCACCCATTTTTGGGGTGGAAATCAACATTTTGACCTCAGTTCCGAGGAACTGTCATTACGCTGATTCCCCTGGGTCAATTTTCTGCACCAAATGACTCAAGCATCAGTAGGTTTTTGCCAAGCAAGGCCCCCAGCACCCATCTGAGGCACATAATGATGGCAAGAGCAGTTGAAGCACCATGAGACATGGGAAGACCTCTTGCCTCTACTTGGGAGTTGCAAGGCACAGAGGGAGCTCATTAAAAAAAGATCCTCGTGAACCGAAGGACTTCAGCCTGCTGAGACACGGGACCTTGCTGCTGATCTGAGACTTAACTCTGCTCTCCTAATTTGGAGTCGCTGACAGATCACTGAAGCTGTATCATTATCCACCAGTTTCTAAATTATAGCCAAGATCCAGTGCAGCAACTCCAGGTCTAGGTGTTAGCAGTTGCTGGGCTCCTAACTCATAATTAGATACATAGGGAATATCTTCCCCAAGGCTGAAGGCTGATATAAATCTCAGCTCTTTATCTTTGCCTGTCCCCTTCTGAAAACCTAAAATGAAAGTATATATGAAAAGATGGGATGTGTCAAAATAGTCTGCATAAACACTGAGTGATTTACCAGACAGTCTGTTTGCCTGACTGTCAAAACCACAGGGCTTTATATATGAAACTGTGTATGCAACTGAAGTTATTTGCAAACACTTCGTTATGTCCCTATATAGCTATTTGTACATGTAATTTTATAACATAAAACGGCGGAGATTGTACACTGAATTGGGGTAATTGCCCTCTAATTTGGAGGGTAATTGCATGCAGCAATTAAGCAACTGCGGATGCATTCTTGCACGTGTGATTAGGGAAGTCGGGCCCTTTGTTCGAGGTTTGGGTTTGCTTTCAAGAGCTCTCCCTCAAACCGTGGCAGGGGTGGGCAGAGCTGGGAATTCAGAGGCTGCCGGGTGCTCACCTTGCAGAGCAGCATCTGCTGGGATGAGCCACTTCAGCCCCTTCCCAGAGCTCACTGCCAGCAAGGATGCTAAGCCAGCTGCCTCCAAACCCACAGCTGCATTTTGGCACACCCTGCAATGGGAGGCCACAATCCAAGCATTTGTGGAGCACACTGGGAGGCACTGGTGGGGAGGGAAAGGCAGGGAAAGAAGGCTGCTGCCTCCTAGCTCTCCCTCTCCCAGACACCTGCCCAGAAACTATGTGCAGGACTGCAAATTACAGACTTTCAAATAGTTGTTGCTAGCATTTCAGACTCCAAAATCAAGCCAGACAAAGGCTCGCAAGAGGGAATGTTTGAAAAATGTTGCTCTGGAGAGACCACCCAGTTTCATCTCTACAGAACGAATGTGCAACTCCTAAGTGTTGCTCCAGCACTTATTCCCCAAGCAGGGTGATTTCATTCCTGCTGTACTTAAATAATAGGGGCTAAATAAGTTTTTAGGCAAAGCCTCAAAGTCCTGATGACATCTGTGGTTTAACTATGTAACTGTACACGAGGATTTGAAGACTCATTGCTTTTATCCCCTGTTCTTTCACAAAAGTCTTGGAAGGACAGAGCCCCACGTCACAGAAACGAGCCCCTGTGACTCTGCAGAGCCTCCTTCTCAAGCCACAACTTCATCCCACCTTTGGGCACCTCAGTGGCCAGCAGGCCCAGGCAGAGAATGGTCAAACACCCAGTGCTTGCCCCTTCCAACCAGCTGGATGCAGGGATGGGCACTGCCCTGGCTGATTGGAAGCATCAGCTGCTGCAAAGTGTTTTGGTTCTTAAGCCAGATCAGGTAAATCTGGGCACAGGCAGCACTGGGAAAGCAAAGGTGTAATGCCAAGGGAAGCTATTACTTCGTATTTTGTTTTCTGTCAATAGATTTGGCTTATCCCACAGTAAAAGAGCTCCAAGTTTTCGAGTCAATCAATGGCTGTTAATCTATTATCTCAGCATATATTGCCATGGTAACCTGCAATGATGCCATTGACAACCACTCTCTAAAGGACAGGAGGCTTTAAGTCATTTTCTTTTAAAATTAAAAAAGGAACTTTTAATATTAAGAAATACATCCTCCCTGCTCACCAGGGATGACAACTCAGGGCTTCTATATTCACACCATGACTCACAATTCACAGCTTCCACGGACATCTGTGTAGCAATCCCCCCCCCCATATATCTCTTTTTTAACTTGGGTTTAAGTCAGTAAAAGATAACAAGGAAATTATTCAAAAGAATTCAATCTTTATTAGACTTGTCCACCAAAATTACAGCAAAATCTGTTTTGCAAAATAAAAGATAAGTGTTTTAGGAGTTATTACTACCAGCTCAGGGAAAGGATGCAATAAAGGTTTAATTCTTCTGAATAACTTCCCTGGTATCTGAAGTCAAATAGGGTGGATAGAAGGACTTGGAGAAGGACATGCAGCATCCCAGCTCCTCACAAGTCCACAAACACAGGCAGATTCCTGCAGAGCTCAGTGAGACAACAGCGATATTCAGATTAGTGAAATAGTGAGTGTACACACACATATGCACACAGAGCTGAGGAGATTAATCTCTTGGCCCAAAGGGGAGGATCACTCAGGAAAAGGTTTAGTAAATCATTCCTCTAGCCAGGCAGAGCGATCCAAGGAGGTTTGGCCAGGTCACCGGCTGGCCTGGTGTGCAGCAGGACAGAAATGTTGCCAGTAGTTAATCAATTTTTGGAAGCAGAGAATTTTTGACATGAACTCAGATGGTCATTCCTATATTTTATTTAAAGAAGAGATCATTTTAGTTATCCATTAGAAAAATCCTATTTTGTATCATTTCAGTTAAGGACAAAGCCAAAAATGTAATTACATTTCTCCCTTCACATCACTAACTGTATCTGTCTCCCCCAAAAAGGTTTTAGTTCTTTAATAAAACCATCAGGGAGATCAATCAAAAGCATTTAATGCCGTGGTGCTTCTGCAGTTCATGTTTAAATGCACTTTGGGTCACCAACGAGGCAATTTGGACAGCAGAGCTCAAACCGGATTAGTAATAACACACAAAAAAGGCCTAATTTTTTTTTTTTTTTTTTTTTTTTTTTTTTTTTACACAGATACACACTCCTCCACTACACCCAAGAGAATGAAATCAAAATCAAGTCAGCCCTGACAAACACAAAGTCACAGATAAAGAAGGGCACTGCTGCCACCCCCCTGCCTGCACAAGGCATGGGGTGGAGGGAGCACGAGAAGCTCCAGCTCACCCATCCCACCTTCCAGAGCTGCTGAGCTGCTGCCTGGCCAGGTGTGACCGTCCCCAAGGATGCCACCAAGTGCAGCATCTCTGAAATGAGCCGAGCAGCTCAATGCCAGCTGCTCCTCCATCCTCCCCACTTCACGAGGAGGCACCTCCAGGCTTCCTTTGCACCACCACACCAAAAGAACGCCTTGCTCCACAGAGGAATTCCATAAAGGAGAAGTTGTGTTTTCTACCCAGACCGTGACTTTTCAAACAGGCATATAGTTATTGAGATTCCTTTTTCTTTTTTTTTTCCTTAAATTTGAGGTGTGCATTTATAAAAGCATTAAGCAGACCATTTATTTGGCTTGTAACAGCAGTGACTACTCTTTGGCATGAAAAATAGCCCCTTGTGGGCTGAGCATTCTGCAAATAAGCTACCGAGAAGGTTGTCTCAGCCGCCAAACTTTGCAGCCGCAGTAATGGAAAATATTAGAATTTAATTGCAAGATTAAGGTATTTCCAACTCCACTCCTGAAAAATCAAACAGAGGGCAGATTTTGACCAGATGCCACAAATCACCAAGTGAAATATGCAGCAAGTTCTGAAATGACATTTAGGACACAATCATTTGTTCTCTCCCGTTCTCCTCGGGAGCCAGCGTGAGGTCTCCAAAGAGCACAGGAGGAGGATGTGAAATCACCAACGTTCATAAATATTTTCCACACACACACTGAAGTTTTGAAAAGCTTTCAAAGCAAGACCAGAAAAGAAGTTTCCTTCCAGGCAAAGGGATGAGGATACAGGAGCATCTCCTGGCAGAGCACAGAGGTTTAAGGAACAGCAATAACCATGTGCTGATGCCTTTCCCAGCCTCTTTCACATGCACCTGCTTCATCCCACCCTCCTCATCATCCTGTGCTGCTGCCACCAGCAGAAATGGTTTCCAGAACTCCTGATTTTTAAGGTCTTCTCCAGGGACAGAGTGATGTGTGTCCAACACAGCACAGCACACCTGGCAAGCCACAGAGAGCCTCAGTACCCACACAGCAGCACCTCAATTCATAATCTACACAGGGTCCTCCGAGATTTATCAGCAGGGACATTTCAAATATGCTTTAAAATGTGCTGAGTCTACTAAGATTGGGCCCCAAGTGCTTTTCTATTGATTCTGCTTGACATTTCCAAATACCACAATTCCAAATTTAATTCACTGGTAATTGGAAAAACTGTAATGCATGTAAATGGACAAGAAGATGTGGGAAGTCCAAAAGGTCAAGCACCAGGAAAACGTGTCCCCAAGAATTAAATGATGCTTGTTTGTGTTCCTGTCACCCTCTTCTACTTGAATAATCAAAGCTTGGAGTTGAGCAGTTTTCTCAGCAGGATGGAGGAAGAAAGGCAGTAAAAAAACACAACCACTCTAAATTGTGGAACAGGTTCAAAATCACTGTTTTAAACTCCATCATTGACCAGAATTCAAATGCACCATAGAGATGACTCACTTAATCAGCAAATTATATGAGCAAGTGGGAATCTCAAGGAAGAATTAATTTGGTAAGAAGATTGTCTCTACCTAGAAATCAGGTTTCCAAAATTACCTTTCTGCTACCTCACAGCTTCTCCTTGCCAGCCAGCTGAAGGGGAGGTAGTGACAGAGAGAAAATCTTATAGATGTCTAAGTTCAAACCTCAGTTCCAGTGTGATGATGGATGGTTGTTGGCTGATGCCAGCTGGGGTCTCTTTATTCACCTGAGAAAAGCAAACTTCTGCTTCAGAGGGACCAAGGGCTTCAGTAACAAGAAATGGTGCAGGACCATACAGGGGATGCTTGCCCAGCTCTTTGCATAGAGCCCTGAGCTGCAGCAAAGCTTGAGGGTGTTGATGGGGAATCAAGCCCTTTTGGGCAAAACCCATTCATGTGTTATACAAAATACACCAGGACAAAATCCCCATATTCCTCCATGTTCTAGAGAATAAAACATGCATATTTTAGCAGACAGTCCAACCTTCATTCCCCCAGCACGTGAGCAATCACTGATGGTCGGACATCCTGGTGCATCTCCCTCAAAGGGTAAGAACATGATTCAAGTGCAGTGCACGAAAAAGCACAAGCACAATTTATAGCCACTGATGAAGGACAAGTGTCCATTACCACATCCCCAGCAGAGATTCCTCCAGTCAGCCCACAGCATCACATGTGAAAATACTTGATATAATTCCTTGGTGCAAGGGACATGTTTTGCAATACACTCTAGGCCGTCAGGTGATTAAAGGTTTGCAAAAGAAACTTTTAAAAGGCTCTTTCCCAGTGTACACTGGTATTTCAAGAGTTAACAAGCCAGCAGAACCTAGCCTGAAAGAGAAGGGAGGCAGGAAAAAAAGCAACTCTCTTGCCCTTGCAATCACAAACTAGCCTTAAGCCCTCCAAAAGGAAGTAAAGACATTCCTAGAATTCTTTGAGGATGAGAAGCAAGTTGACAGCCGAATCAGAAGTCCATTTCTCCAGTCTCTATGCTCTTAATGGCAAATCCCACATGAGCAATTTTAAGAGCCTCTTTTACAATGGAATTTTCTCCCAAGTGGCTACAGCACATCTAGGACTTGTCTCATGTTTACAGAAACATACCTTTCTCCTTTGGGGCTAATGAAAAAAACTGCTGTCAAATGACCTGAGGAAGGAATGTAGCACAACCCAATACCATCATGCAATTTCCAGTGATTGTTTCTGTTACAATAATGAAAGGCACGGAAGAAACGGCTGGATAACTGCAGTGATTCTCTAAAGACAAGTTATAAAAGGGATGCTGAAGAGAGATTATGTAAAGGGACATGGGGGGAAATAAAGTCACCTATTAGCTTTCATTTTGATTACATGCATTCACCAGGGTCCAGATCCTGCTTTGAAATATAAAATGGTTTTGAACAGATTGTCCCAGAAAGTTGAAATCCTCTCTCTTTCACAGGTGGGAAGCAATAAAATAACTGTGTGCTCTGGGACAAGCCTTCCCCTTCCTGGTTTTCTCACACCATAGGAAGACTAAAACACTTTGGACCACAGTGTGCAATGGAATGAAGGAAGAACTTACCCTCCATCCATGTCCAAGCTCTCTGGGTGACATGAGCTCAACAGCTCCACCCCAGAAACTGGGTACATTCCCCTTCAGTTCAACTTTCTATTTAGATGCCTGTTCCCATGGTGACCAGGCTCCAGTATTAAGGAAAACAGCATAAAGTAATATTCTAAGATTCAGGACAGTACTCCCCATTTCCTAACCTTGGATAGGTGGGAATCTCCACTAGCCTCATCTCTGATGCTGCTTCCATATATTTAGATGCTGATGTATGAGAATGAGGAAATGGGGGTGCCTTTGTCTGGGCACTTTCAGGGACATCACAAGTATTTAGAGGGATTTATGACTGGAAATGCAATAAGAATCCCAGACAAGAGAAGGCTCCAGGGAGATCTTACTGAAGACTTTCAATGTACAAAGGAGGTTTACAAGAAAGATGGAAAAAGGCTTCTAACCAAGGCCTGTAGTGATAGGACAAGGAGCAGTGGTTTTTAACTGAAAGAGGATAAGCTTAGATTAGGAAGAAATTCTTTCCTGCGTGGGTGATGAGGCACTGGAACAGGCTGCCCAGAGAAGCTGTGGATGCCCCATCCCTGGAAGTGTTCAAGGCCACGTTGGATGGGGCTTGGAGCAACCTGGTGAGTGGAAGGTGTCCCTGGCCATGCCACAGGGTTGGAACAAGATGATCTTTAAAGGTCCCTTCTAACCCAAACCATTCTATGATTCTGTAATGGAGACAGTTGGGTCTCTGAAAGAAAAACAACTGTGTATGGTTGTCAGCCTCAATTACACAGCTGCTGTGGTGACAAGAGGACATTTGATGCCTGGTGACTCTCATGATGTTGAATGTTACCATCTGTAACCCACAGGACACAACACTGCCCTGCTGCCAGTCACCATCCTGATTCCACCACAGGGCCAGTAATTGCCTCAAGTTTCCCCCTGACTTCCCATCACCAGCAGTGCCCTCGCCACCCTTTCCCTCAGCCACTAAGTACCTGATGGAAAGTGCTTTGGCTGATGAATGATAAATGGTTGAAAGTGACTCCTCCATCTACTAACCTGAACATTCAGTGAAGAGATCTTTCCTGATAGCAGAGAGCAGGTCAGACCTTGGACCTTGCCAGAGCAAACCTTTCACATCTTGATGTTACTTTAAACTTCCTTCTCTTCCTTCTCTAGATTTCAGAAAGAGGGCAACCGTGGATCAATTCATCCTTGTTTAAAACCACCTGGCAAAAAATCTTTCAAATACTCCTCCATAACCTGCAACATGATCATTTTAGGCTGCAGTCAAACCCTTCCCCTTCTCCTCACGAGCTTCACCAGCAAGATGCAATAATCACTTGTTTTGGTCCATATGCTTGAGTTGTAAAATGAGAGAGGTGCCTGCAGGAACATACACAGAGAGGACTGGCAGCTACACAGAGATGAGCAAACTGCAACCCTGAACACGTCTTCTCACTGCCTCCCCCTGCTCAGATATACTTGGGGACACAGGCATGCAAACTACTCCCACCTCTCCGATAAAAAGGTACTTTATGTGACATTACTGTACACTCCTCTTAATCAGCAGGAACAGAAATTGAAGACATGCCACCAATAAATTCCATTTTTCACCAAAGAAAATAGAAAGTTCCAAGGCAATGTGAAAAGCTTCAGAGTGACAGCAGCCAGTTGAGCAATAAAACCACTAATCTCCCCACTAGGTTTGAACACATGGGTCTCAGTGGTCTTCAGCCAATTTCCCTGAACTTTGGTAAGGTGTTGCAGCCATCTGAGAAGAGCAAACACAGCTTTTGATAACTTTTTGGAGGGCCATCTGCTTCCAACACACCAACAAGCAGGTGAATACACCTGCCCCAGGCAAGGCAGCAGCACAGAAGGGAATCCCTCCACCTTTATATCTTTGGGAACAAAGATAAGACCACAGGACAGTGTCAGCCCATGCTGCTTGCACACATTTTCCGTGGGCATCATGTCACAGTTCAAGCATTTCAATATAATTACTTTAGTACAGGATTCACTTTCTTTAATGCAATAACCCCAGGAAAACATAAACTATTATTCTAGCTATATCCTGGGACCTCTGCTGAGCACTAAGAGATGCACTCTTCTTCATGCTGAATTAAAACTGGAGAATAATACTGCTGACCAACCGCCTCCATCTCTAAGGTGACCCCTGCTTTGCAAGAGTGAGACAACTGCTGAAGAGTGAAACAAGGCATGAAGGGTGAAACGTGGTACACAACAAGTGAAGGGTGAACCAATCACAACTGGTGGGATCCAGGTTCAAAGCACACCTGGAGAAGGCAGTTCCTCACACAAAGGGCAGGTGATGTAGGGAACCCCTTCTCGGAAGATTCCCCATAATATTTTAAGAAGAGCCACATGCACTTGGTTGTTCTGCTATTCCTCCCCAGGCATCTTTTGTCAAAAGATGGGGTCAGGCCCCCAGGCTGGGTGAGCTTTTGTTCTGGCCTAGTCTGGCCATTGTCCAGATTCTATACTAAAAGTCTTCAGTCTAAAAGCCATTTAAAAATAATTCATATGTTACAAGACCCAAGTAGCTTACTGGCCAACCAAATCCAGTACGTTATGGACTGTGACTTTGCTCTTGATTTCCATTTCCACCCATCCAGACAGTCTGCATTTCTTTTCATGTTGGGATTTGAGGAACCCAATACCTCTGAACAACTGCCCCAAGCCCAGAAGTGCCATTTGGAGCCAACAGCTGCTGAGAGGAGGACACAAAACCTCCTCCCTGCCAGAGTCCATCCCTGCTCCCCTTGCAACCATTTCCCAATAGACAGAGATTTTGCACAGGCTTTTCATCTCTTCACTGGTATTTTCCATCTTAACAAGTTTTTAATGTTTTATGTAGCAAGGATGCCCCTGCCATTTAAAGAGGGAAGCATGCAGTAGTAATTATTCATTAACAACACATCATAAGTGACCTTTACACTGAAGCAGAGGACGTCACGTGCCTGCCTGGCTGTATTCTGAAAGGGCCAAGAGTTTCAAAGGGAGTAAATATTTTCATTCAGGATAGCCAGCCTAAGCTATCTTGACAAGGTGCTTCATTCTTGAGAGGACAAAAAAAATGTTTAAAATGTCTCAAATTAAGTATCCACAAGTCATTACACAGTTTTGACAAATCTAAGCAGAAAGGAGAAGTCACCACAGTGCTTGGTCCAAGCTGGTGTCTCACAACCCCCTTTAATCTCAGCACCGTGAAAAATGAACATTTTGTCTTACTTGCTATACAAGGTACAATTTCTAGATGGGATAACTAATGGGGATTAGCTATCTCACCACAAAATATGAAGGATACTGGTGTTTCTACTGAAAAATAGCTTACAGATTGAATCAAAAGCCCAGGCAGACCTACAAGCCTTGTAGCAAGAGCTGGAGCCCTTTGTTTGCAGCAGCTTTTCTAGTGGAATATACAGGTTAGTTATGCTGATACAACCCACATGTCCCTAATGCAGAAAAATATAAATCCTGGTTTTTCAGAAGGAGATCATGTAGCTCTTTTATTCCTGGAAGAGGACGAGTCCCATCTCTAGGTTGCCATCTCAGGCATACATGGATGAATGTAGGAAGCAGAGCACTGTACAAGCAAATGAGAAGCAGAGCCAACACAAACACACACAGAGAGAATCCAGGCACCAGAATCATTTGTGAAGCAAAACTAATGTACATCACTTTATGCATGATTACATTTTCAAAAGCAAAAAGTGTTAGGAAATATTTTTGAAGACAGCCAGTAATGTTTTGCAAGAACCGCTGACTCAAGCCCTTGATCTGGCCGTTTAGCTGATGACTGGAAAACAGCCCTGGCTATGTTTATTCTTTAGACAAAGTCCAGCTAAAAATGCACTCAGGCTTAAATAATCTGTGTAACAATGACCTCAAAACCCCAAATACAACACTGCATGGCATGCAGGTTTCCCAACCAGACAAGGCATTGACAGGGCTGACACCCAGCTATCCGCTTTCGATGCCCCGTCTCCCAACACAGCATTTTCATCTTTAGACCACTCTTGGAAGTAATGCACTATTTCATTTCCATTTGCATTTCAATATGGCCCCAAGGGCTTAACATACATCTGGTCCTCACTTCTCCCCAAACACCACATTGCCTAAAGATGGTGAGACAAAGGATGCCCTGCATTTTGAGCAACCTCACGCGTCGGCTCTCAGCCAGAACAGCAAGAGGAGCATCCTGCATCCTACCCAGCTTCCCTTTGCAGGTCTCCATGCCAGCACAGCTTTACAAACAGCAGCAAATGTCACTATCCCAGTTATCACAGGTGGGGAGAGCCGGAGGAGGAGGCACAGCTCCAAGCTCAAGGTTATACATTGAGTCAGGAATGAGCCACCAGGAATATTTGACTCATCCATGTCAGAAGATCCCAAACTTTCCGTGTTAGCTAAACAACAAAAGCTTAATGTAAGACACTGTAACGAGTCTGCTGAGCACAGCTTGGGAACTACAGATCTCACACACAGGCTTGCAGCTTTTTATCCATCACCTTGCTGTAAGTGCTTCCCTCTCTTCCTCCACACAGCCCAACCCAGCAGCAGTTTTGCTCCCATCATGCATGTCACCTTCAGTGGGAGAGAACCTCATATATTTTTAAGGCATTCATACATTTATACAGTATTATTATTTAGAATCTGTGAGCTCTTCCAGATAGCGAAATCCTGCCTTTTTTTTCCAGGCTGAGAAGTATTTTTATTCACACTTTCGGTGTCTCCCGCCCCAACGCTGGCCCTAACTCCCCTGGCACACCCACCATCCCCAGGCTGAGCACAGGCAGAGATGATAAATGAGACCAAGTGCCTCGGACCAGCCATGCAGCTGATTAACCCTCTCTCCTCCTCACAGACCTCAGGTTGGTCACATCAATTTTGCTTGTGCCACCCAGGGGATTGGCAGCGGGGAGATGGTCCCTCCTGCCTAGAACAGGGTCGGCATCTGGCTACTGGTAAGCAGAGAAATGCAGACAGGAGGATCCTCAGACCCATTTTAAAATCATCTTAAAATAGGGCGCTGCCTCTCAGCCGAGCCGCCAGCACAAGCCTTGCCAAGATGCTGAAGCTTTCAGGCGCTCACTTTCCACATCGGTGTTTACTCCTACCCAACCACCCGCACGTCCCAGCCCATCCCAGCCTCCACCACAGAGCTGCTGAGCATCCTTTGGCACAGGTGTCTGTAGCAAGGGCTCACTCACATGGAGCATAACACGCTTATCTCTCTCTATCTATAAAATAAATATATAATTTTCGAAGCAAGGACACATATCAAAGAGCACAGGATGCAGCACGGTGACTCATGCAACCAGCAAAGTAGAAACTTGGCTGCATCCATGCCCGCACAGGGCATTCTGCATCTCTTCCTATAATTAGTCCTTCAAATGCTGGAGGGGAAAGGAACAAATTCAAAGAGGTTTCACTTCCCAATTATTCACATATTTCCAAATCAAATGGTTGTCTGTCAGAGAGCAACATGCCATTGCCCTAGGATATCAAAATGCAAACTGAAAAGTCTCTCCAGGAACAGGATTTGCTTTCATTACATTTATATCACCTAATTCATTTTAAGATTATATATAATTAGTCTCTCCCTCCCTTCCCCACCCCAATCCAATATACTCTCCCAAGCAATTTCAGAACATGCCACACATGCCAATGGCACTTTAAAGGCAGCAGTCTCTTGCCTTTCAAACAATACATGGAATTTTAATTTCTCTTTTTTAGCATTTTCTTTATTTGAATTGCCAAATCTTTCAGGTGTGCATCAATATCAATCTGTTTTCACAATATTTTATTTTAATTTTTTTTCTTTTTGAAGCAAATACCTCTGAGGAACTTTTTATCTTTACTCTTCATTTGCCTTCTGACTGACTGAGATTTCAGTCTGCCATTGTTAATGTTTCACGGCCATTTTCCATCACCATCAGACTCTGTGTGCTGCCTTCATTTGAATGTCTCAATTTTCATTTTAAATCCTCCCGATTCCACCAGGTAAACCTGCTCTAAGTTTTAATTGAGAGAAAGCCAAAGGGCCTGGATCACTTTCCCATCAACACACTATTACAGCATCACTCCCAGCAAGGATGAAATTTTCTTGAATCAGGGAATGCTTTGGGCTGTAAGGGACCTTAAAAATCATCTCATTCCAACCCCCTGCCATGAGCAAGGATGCCTTCCAACAGGCCAGGCTGATCAGAGCCCCATCCAGCCTGGCCTTGAACACTTCCAGGGATGGGAACTAGAAAAAAGTGACTCCCCCACACCCTGTAAAAGAGTCCCAGCAAACACATGAGGAAAGTCCCAACACAGGCAAGTGTCTTCTGACCAGCTGTGAGTATAAAAGATTTATTTCATTACTGTTAATCTTCTAATAGGGAAGGAGGAGGATCTTTCCTCGTGAGGGAGAGATGGTGTTTGCTGCTGCTTGCTGAGATTTCCCTGAATTTAGGGGGAAAAATCACATGAATCAATCGCTTTAGCAGAGATGATGTTGGGGCTGGATGAAAACCATCCCATTTCTACCGGAGGTGAAACAGCACCTTATCAAATACAAAGAATCTACCTGGTGTGTCACTGCCATCATCCCAAACCACGCAGCAGGTTTAACTGAGATGCAATCAAGTGTTTCCCTATGGCAAGAAGATGCCACAAGGGTGTGATGATTCTTGACAGTCCAGGATCCCACAGCATTTTACTGCTTTGTTGCCAGCACTCACACATTCAGCTGCAGCCCTGTACCTGTCCCTCTTCACCCTTCTGATGCAATGGATTTTGGGGTTTTTACTCAAAAAGGGATTTCAGTTTTTGGAACTTCCTCCACTTTGCAAAACCCAATTTATTCAAAACCCCAAAAAGCAAAGGGATATTTCACCCAATTTCCACAGGTGTCCTCGACCCTGGGTGACTGGAGCTTGGATCAATGCTGTTTAGCACCAGGGCTTTGGGCACCTCTGAATAACCAACAGAAAAACGCCAGAGCTCTTTGCTCAGTTAACTCACAGCCCTGAAGGTAACACCAGGGTGAAGATGGGCTCATTTTATCACAAAACAAGCCAGGTGAAGGCAGACTCAAAGGACGGGCTGGGCTGTGCTGAAATAGGGACCAGCACTAGTGGCTAGGGTTGTCTGGATGTATAAATACCCAAAGCAGAAAAGCATCACAAGAAGAGAGAGGAGAGAGAGGAGAAAGAGGAGAAAGAGAGGAGGGAGAGGAGGGAGAGGAGAGGCTCCATCATTTAACTCTATCAAGGAGAAAATGTGTCATCCTGCACTGCTTCCGAACAGAAGACCCAGGAGTCTGACATCCCTCCATCCTGCCCAGCAACAACCTTGCTGTGTCCAAGGGGCCAACCAGCCCACCCAGGATCACCAGAACAGTGCCTGTGCACAGGGAGGAGAGGATGAGGAGGCAGCCTGGCATGGGAACCTCTGCTGCTGTGAAGGCACCCTGAATGCACCCCAACCCCTGCGAGCCAGGAACTTCTCTCCCTACCCCAGAATCCACCCAAAGGTGCCAGGGAGGAGCGTTTCTGTTTTGGGCTGTCTAAAGCCACACAGGCAGACAAACACCAAGAGTGGAGGGGGTGATGGAGGGGTAAGGCAGCTTAGGCACACTAAATGGGGGAAATACAGTGAAAGCTTACACCCACCATAGATTTATGTATTTTTTTTAGCCTAATGAGTTCCCAGAACCACTTTGGAAAATTCCTCATCTCCTCACACAACCCTCAGTGCAACCGAATCCTGCAGAGCTGCCTGTGACAGAGCTGGCTAACTCAGAGCAGATCTCGTGCCAGCACCCCAGAAAATACTGCTTTGCAAGGAATTTTGATTAATCTTGCTGCTTTTAAAACACTGATCAAGATCAGGAGCACCAGCTCCCATTTCTGTTTTTTCAACTGGTTTTACTTCTTATTCTCCAACATTAAAACCACTTGTCCCCCTCGCTGCAATTTCCCAGTAATTCCCAGCAGCTTATTTCCAGCTTTACTCAAGTTTTTTACAAGCACACCTCCAACTGGGAAGCAAGAGTGCTGCTATCCCTCCCTCCTGGCTGATCCTCAGGTATGACTGACATATCAGCTGCAAGGGATTTTCCACATCATGGGTTCCCTTTTACAACTGCAGCAGCTGATTGCTGCCTGCAATGGGTTTGCATGTTGTGCACACCCAGAGCTGTTCCAGCAGAGCTGCTCGGGCTCCTGTTCCTTCTCAATACCCACAGGCGAGCGTGTTTATCCTGGAATCATACTGCTTTGTTTCAATTTAGCCTCATGGAGATGCTGCAGTGAAATAAAACAGATTAAAAATTAATTTCCACTCCAGATTAGGAACATCTAGATGGATGCAGCCGTTTAGGAGCAGCGATTTCACATTAAATTTGTATTGTGTTTTAATTTCAACAGCACATCTGACCACATCTGCAGCAGCCACTTCTTAAAAGCTGCAGGGCTCAAAAGCAGGGAAGCTATTGAGTTCCTGCAAATAGTTTCTCCATTCAGGAACTAGTAACACTTTAAACCAGGTAGGCAAACACGGGGTGTGCTGAGCCAGAGCATTACAACAGCGGTCCAAAGAGCTCTGCCCAGTGCAGCATCCAAGGAGCTGCTGGCAGCAGCACGAGGCAGGTTTGTGTCACTGGACAAAAGCCTCACGTGGATGTGATTTCACTGGTGATTTCACTGGTAACCCACCTTCCTAGGGACTCAAAGTCACCCAAGAACTCAAGGATCACAGCACTCAGGAGAGGGACACTGCCCACTGCATTTGTTTAGTGCAAAGACTTCCTGGTTGCATCCAAATTCCCATATTCCTGCCTTGTCCCCTTCTGCAGGGTGTCCTCTTGCTTGCCAGCTAGGAGAATTTGCAAACCAGAAAGCCAGTGCCTTGATCTTATTTGTACAAGAAATCTCACATGCAGCTCTGGGGACGCCCTCTGCATCTTCCTGTGCCAAAGCTGCACTGGAGCGGGGGTCTTCACTTCTAGCAATCATCACCATAAAGGCCAGAAAAGCTGAGAGCTGCTGCAGAACAGCAGTTAAAAGTCCTCAGGAATGCTGACTATCTGCTCTCCACAAAATCTTTCTTTCAAAGAGCTGCAGACAGAAAGATCAAAGCACATGTGGAAGTCCCCGCAGACCTGAGCTACTCCAGGAGGGGTTTCCAAGTGCCTCAGCAGATATTTCCCTTGGATTCTGGAAGTAGGGCTGAGTCAATATCATGTGCTTTTGGGAAATCCCTCCTTGCAAACCACCCGCCTAAGGGATGGCAAGAACAGAACTCATAGCAGCAGTGCTAGAAAGCCAACAACTCTTTCTCATGTGTTTAACACACAGGGAAGCCCAAAGAACCTGCAAGATGTTTTCTGGGGCACAATAGGAATCCCAAACTCAGGGCATCCTCATTAAGAGATTAAGGAATGACAATTTTTCTTTTTTTTTTCAGAGGAATCATCTGCATCAGCCTGATGTGCCTTCCAGGTATTTTCTTCAATGCTATATTCTCTCATCTCACTATCCTAGGATGGAAGATCTTTATTACAGAATGAAAGATTTCTGTCTCCCAATTCTTCTTTCCATCTTCCACTTACAGATGAAGGACACAATTCTCCCCACATCCTCTTGTAAGCACACTAACTTCCCATGCTGGACTAGCAGGAGAGCTCAAGCAGATGGTTTTCAACTCAAACACCAGCATGGATATTAGGTTTCTTGGTCCCATTCCTTCAGCAGAGTTTTCTGTTGGTGTCAACAACCTCTGCCACATCATGGGTATCCCTACAGGATTTGGAATTGATTTACCCACTACCACTTTGCTCCTCAGCAGACTGTGCTGTTTCCAGCTCCACTGACTGCTAAGCAATCTTAAAGGCTTAAGTAGACTCTTATCTTGGAATGGGTTTTAAGCATCCAGTACAAAAAAGACAGGTTGTGGGTATCAGAAGATCAAGATCCTCTGTCCATGCTATGTAGAAGGTTAAATTAGTGCATCACAGTCCTCTTCAACAACCTTAATACCTACAAAATCTCAAGCCCCTCAGACTAAGCTTCTGCTGGGTAACTCCTTTTGTCAGCCCAAAGCTTCCCTGAATGGTCAGTCTATGGCCAAGTGCACATAGCAAGTTCCAAGCACACAGATACATCATAAATCCTGCTGAAGATAGCATCTCTCCAGCTCTGCCTGACCTAGGCAATGGGGTAAGTTTGACTGATTGCAGTTTAGTCCTGTTTTTAAAATGTGTTGGTTGGAAAGAAAGTGAGAAATACGCACCCTGCCCTCCAAAATTGAGATATTTCAGAAAGTAAAGCACAGGGCTCGTTAGAAACCAGCTTCACTTAATCACGAAGCATTTCTCCCAGCTGGCCTTGTAAAATGTCATGGTTAATCCAGCCTCATTGCAAGTGGATATTTTTTGATAATGCATCAGGTGCAAAGCAGTAATTTCCTCATGAGGAGGCTGAATTAGGAGGGACTGCAGCAAAGGCAGCTCCAGCAGAGCAGAGCAGGATTTCTTTCCAGTATATCCCTCCTGGGGAAGAGGGACACATGTCAGAGATTTTCCACACGGACATTTCATGGGCTAAAGATCATTCCCTGCCTGTTACAAGGGGACAAGCAGACCCTGATCTGCTCCTTTGGAGCCACTGCAAGAGGGATTTCCCACAGCTAACCTCATGTGGCCCAGACCCGAGCCCAGCTCTGCCCTCTCCCCTGGGTAAACCACATGCCCCAGGCATGTGTGAACAAAGCAAGATAATGGGACAGAAAGGCAGATGAATAGGTGAGCAATAATATGTATTTTATGTATTATACATATTTTTCCTCAGCCAAAACAAGCCACCTCTGTTGTTAGTGGCAGGTATGGATGAGTGTGTACTTTACATTCCCCACTGAACAATTGCTCTGTTTCAAGAGGATGAGAGAGATTCAGAAGGTGAAAGAGATATGGTCCTCGTGAAAGAGATACTGTCCTTGAAGCAGTGATTGCAATGATGTGTGCCCACGAGAGAGCACCTCCCTTAAAAGACACCATAACAGCAGGAACCCAGTCACAGACAGAGATATAACCATACTTCCGTGATGGGACAGAGGATGGCACCTCTGTAACTAACACAAGGCAGAGAATTTAGTATCAATTTAAGTAGTCAGAAGCAAGCCTTTGTTTGAAGGATTTCCCCCCAAAAGCAAAAAATCTGCCAGGTATCTGGATACCTTTAATTACTGCAGCATCTCTGTTCCTAAGCCAGACTGCTCACCTTCTACCCTAACAAAAAACAGACCTCTTTCTTTTGTTAACATAAAAACATTCATGCCCATAAGTGCCTGTTCTCCATTTCATTTATAGCATAGTTAAATTGAGAGTCACTGGCCAAACAAAATTATCAGTCTAGTGCTCAAAGCATGGCTAATCTTCCTGTATATCACGAAATAGAGGCAGATCATTCACATGAACTATTTAAAAACACAATCTCCTTCACCTTCCCCCTTTTTTTTTTTCCTTCTGGAATTAAATCCCTGTGGCAGGTAGGATTAGAAGCAACATGTCACATTCAGCAATCACTGGCTGGATGGTGCATGCAGTAACACCGCTGGCTAAGCCTGCCCATCCCAGCTGAGGCAGGACCATATGGCAGACACACCTCTGACAGGGGCCACAAGTGCAGGGTGCATATCCCACAACACACATAACAGAACAGAGAGATTTCCACTGATTTTTTTTCCTTCTACTGATATTTTTCACCTTTTTTATTGCAATTTTAACAGGATGGTGTCAATATAAATCACCAACTCTTTATCAGAAGACACTCTTCTGTGTTTACGAAGAGCTTCAACACAACAAGGAACACAGACTAAGCCACAGCAACCATGGGAGGAATTAATGCAATGGCAGCTCGTATATATCCATATGAGGGCCAAAATAAGCCCAAATAGAAGCTGCACATCTGCTCCTACCATCCTCAGTGTATTCTTCAAACAATGGGAAGAAAAGCCTGGAGAAGCACTGACCCTCACTTCATTCAAAGAGTGCCCCTGCTCAATTCATGAAAGTTTGCCTTTCCTTTTCAAGTGAAAAGGCCAGAAGAATACTTGGGAAACCAAAAGATTGCTTGAGAAAAAAAAAAAATCATTTTAACTGCAGGAGGCTTCAAACCATCAAACCCCATAAACTTTTGTTAAAAGATTTACAGCAAACTAGTGTGCTGGGGATTTAGTTTTTTTTTCTTTCTGGGTTTTTAGAGGGGAAAGCAAATATAGTTTTTTAATCAATCCTTCCACAAAGAGATTTACAACGCTAATGTGCTGAAGCATAAACTGATACAGTGACAAACCCCCTTTCTCCTTAAATGTGCTAATAAGGTTGATCCTTTCTCCAAAGCTTTGTTCTTGGGAGGTTTATGCAATGAGTTCACTTCTTTCACCAGCACAGAGCCCTGCTCATGTGGAAATCATCGTGCTGAATACATTTGCTGCTTCATCTGGCCCTCAGCATCAGGTCTCAATTGGGATTTGGGGTGGCGGACAAATGACTGGACAGCAATGGAAAAAAAAGGAAAAAAAGAAAAAAAAAAGAGAGAGAAAGAAAAAAGAAAAAAGAGAGGGAAGGGTTCCTTTTACAATGCAAAGTGAAGCATCATTTAAAATGATCTGTCTGGGAGTGGGAACAGCTAGCACAGGGCATGCCAGTCCTGGAGTGCAGCTTCCCAGCACCTTCATGTTAATGAGCAGCAGCAGCCACCTGCAGAGTCATCCCAGCTGGCCAGGAAGCCCCATCTCACACCACCCATTTATCAAGGAAGCAAAGACTCCCCGCTACAGGTTCAAGAACAGAAACACTAAACTGAAATTACCTGCAGGGGTAAAAGGCCCTAAAGCAGAAGGTTAAGCCAAATGCAAGAAATCCCACCCCACTGAGACACGTGTGGGAGCAGTTTGACTTTTCCAGAGCAGTGAACTGATCAAAGGCACACACAGTCAGAGTAAGACAGTCAATTCCCAGGTCAATATCCATTTTGCCTGTTAACACAGAAAACCAGGCACCTCGTTCAAAGAGGAAGTTTTGGTGTCATGGACTGATTCCTGAAAAAAGCTAAGCAGAGATCCTTCTCCTCACCCTCCACCTCTGTGCAGCAACAGACTGTCACGCTGACAACCTCAAAAATGCTCCATCCTGCAGCTACCAAAGCTCAACTCATCCCAGCAACCTCCAGGTTTTCTGCTATTGCAGGTAGCAGCAAACAAAGCCAACAGCCTCCTCCAACTCAGGTTGCAAACAGCTGCCAAGAAGTCCATGTCCATCAGTGGATGCAAAGGAAGATCAGCAGGGACTTTGGCTCTTCTAGCGCCCCACGACTGCCAGAGCATCACTTTGAAGACAGATGAAGTTTAAAAACAAACAAAATCCCCACGACTCACAGCTGCTCTCCCACATGGGGGCTGTGGCCAAGGAAGGATTCCTCCTGCAGTATTTTTAGCTGTACATGTGCTATGTTTGTTTCTTGAAGACGAGAAATCTCCTCAAGGCTGTGGCAATCAACACGTGAAGTCATTTAACTCTTTCCCACTAAAGATTCCATGAGGCAAATGTGAGGATAAATGTTCTGCTGACATTTTATGGGAAAACAAGGATTTTCTTGAATATCCCATAGGTTTCTAAACTTTTTTCTCCACTCCTGAACCAAGAGCCATCTCCAAAACCCTTTTACTCATCTGAGTGCCCAATGGCCTGTTCATACCTATGTCCCAGGGAAAAAAAAATTATATTACACAGTACTTTCCAGGGACTTCACAAGTGGGATTATTGCCATATCAGCAGGGCCAAGACCTGCTAAAAAATTACCAAATGCGTGAACCTGTGACTGCTCCCAGCCCAAGGCACCTGAAAATCTTTCCAGTGTGAAAATTAAGCTGTCCAGAGAGGGAAAATGGATGTTCTGCACCACCCACTCCACTGTTACCTCTTAGTTGCTGTATGGTGCAGGATGTGGTCTTTGGGAAGGGACTGAACCCCATTTAAAACTCCCTCCCCAGCCAGACTCCTCCATCCAAGCTGGACCCCGTGCTCTATGGCACCCTGCTCTTGCTGCTGAGTGCTGGTTAGAGCAGTATTTATGGCAGAGGTCTTTCTCCATAAAATAAACATAAACGACTTAGCAGCACAAACACAGGCTGGACACGCAAGACAGAGTATAAATAACCTGCTTACCCTTAAAACCTTTTTCCAACTCACCTATGCCAAGTGTTTGTGCAGAATCCCCATCTCAATTTAGAAACCAAATGTATTTTGAACAGGAGCTGACACCGAGCGTCCCCCGCCTCCAGGCGAGCAAACAGGGCCACACTGGCGCCGCTGACAAGCAGGGAGCCAGATCCTTCCAGCTCTTGGTTTCACCTACCCAGCGGGAAGATACTGCAGGGGAATGGTGAGGAAAACCAGAGATGAATGCCGGATCTGCTATTCAGCCTTCTCCTGCCTTTTAAACAGGACCAAAGAGCAGCCTGGAAAGGCAAACCCCAGCCCGAGGTGCTGGGATCCACGGAAGCGGCAATGCCGAGCTGCTGGCAGCGCTCAGGCGAGCTGGCCAAGTGGGATTTGAGGCTTGGCCCCAAGGCTGGTCGTGTGTGTGCCAACTGCCTCAAGTCCATCATGAGTTCAGATGCAGCCAAGGCTCTTAAGGACAGGAGTTCTGCTCTGAGCCCATCTCACCCATTCTGCACTCCAGACATTGACTCCACAGCACCACAGTGCACGCCCCATGCTCACCCCTTAGGAGGGGCCTTTCATTCTTCAAATTGCTCCCTTTCCTCTGAATCTCAAAGCAGCAGGCTCTAGCCAGGTGTTACAGAAAGAACAGTTCTTGGAGCACAGCTGGAGCCCTGCAGCACCCACCTTCTCTTCACACAGTTATTTGGCTGTGAAACGTGGTCCCTGCTCAGCTGAGCCAGGGACAGCTCATCCATGAACTGGCACTGGGCTCCATCACTGCTCTTGGCATAGCCAGCCCAGCTCATCCCCTTCTTGCACCATCCCAGGGTGATGGGGCTGATGCCACAGAGCTGATGGAGGGGCAGCTCATCCCAGCACACCTGGATTTTCACCTCTGGTAGCAAAGGTGGAAGGCCAAACTCAAGGTATACAGGCTGAAGTTCTGTTTACTTATGCAATAGGAGATGAAGGGGGCAAGATTATCACAAGATAATCACTCCCTTGATTAGTTATAAAGCAAAGCCAGCTGCTTCCAATTCCTGCATGGTATGGGCTGCTTCCTAAGGCAGCACAAGAAAGTTTCAATTGCTTTCCTCCTCAAATGTTTCATTATAAACTTTAGAAAACAATCACACTACAAACAGTCCTGCATCAGTCTCCCACAAGCTCTCACTGCTTAAACTGAATGGATTGTTGCTTAAACATGAAAAAAAACACCCAGTCATATAAAAACTACTTATTCAAGATTCATGTGCGCTCAATTAAAGAACAGGGGAGAAGCTGATGAAAACATTTACAAGCTATTATTAAATTTTACCAGGTGGGGAAGCCAAGAGGAATGCAGATATTCAAATTTTTGCCAGGATTGATTTTTATTCCAGATGCACAAACAAAAAAAAGCAGTTGTAGAAGGTTGTTTTGCCTCAACAGAATTGGTAAGTGCAGCTATCAATAACCATTGCAATAAATAAAACATTTGCAAGGAAGAAAATACCTGCATAATCATAAATTCAATGGAAGTCATCTTTCCTGGTATGGGGTGTGCTAAGCACAAGGTACATGGCCTGGCACTAATTATTGAAATGGCAAAGTACTCTGGGACTCATCGTCCAGAGGGACAAATGGGAACAACAATTGTAAGAGTCATGAAAACCAGGACAACCCAGATGGGTCCAGCACCATCCCCATCTCCCACAATATGGGCATAAGTGGAGAAATCACTGAACCTGCTGCATTCCTTCCTAGCAAGGGAGAATTAGCAATTTCCCAAAAGCAATCCCAGAAGGAGCAAATCCCCTTTTGCCTCATTCCCGAGCACAACCCTTGGGGACCAGCTGTGATGCCGATGGGTAACATGTCCCCACAGCAGTCATGGGGCTCAACTCTTTGGGTCCTGCTGGACACCTCTGCTGCCCCTCAAGGCTTGGGACAATTCCAGCAGTTTTTTGTGACCGTGAATTCACCCAGGAGGCTACATGACACTTGTCTGAAAGGGAACCTGCGCCGCAGAGCTGCTGCGGCACGGATCAGGTGAGAGCCATGCGAGCATCCCTGCTCGTGTTTCCCTAGCAACTCCAGCTCCTGCTTCCCCTTACACATTCCCTTCCTCTCTTCAAAGTAGGCCAAGACTCTCTCCATGGCTCAGCCACACAAACTAGAGATTAGGGGAGTTCAGTGAGCCCTACGTCCATTTAACACAGATTTTGATGGAAGATGCATTGACATTAAATCCTCTCACTGCACATGCACTGAACCTCCCCTACAAACACAGAACCCATTTGGAGAAAGGGTACCTCAGCATCCCACCCAAAGCCTCTCAGCACTTGGTTAAAAACAAGGATGAAGACAGAGGACCAAACTCCAGCACCTGCTGCCAACCCTGGATGTGCCTGGGCAGATATCACCTACACCCAACAATCATGCCAGGGGTCCAACATCCTTTGGAAGATCAGCTCTAAGGCTCAGACCTGCCCAGATATTGAGGTGCTTAAGTATTATTGTTTTATGGCTGAGGTCTACAACATCTTTCCCATGCTGGAGAGCAAAGTGCAACCAAGGCAGGCACCCCAGACTCCCACTCACTATGCCCTTACTCTCACACAACAGCAACACCTCACCAGACAAACCAGCTCCTGACACTGCTGGTTTGCCTCTCCCTGTCATGAAAATGACAATTGGAATTCAGGCATGAATGCCCAAACTCAGATGTGGGCTTTAATCAGGCTCCATCCATTCAAACCTATTCCGCAACAGAGGAGTTTGCTCAAAAAGCAAATATTTAATCCCCCAAGGCTTTCCCCAGCATTGTGGCTGCCCCATTCCTTGCTGATGTAGCTACAGCAATAAAGGCTCAAATACAGGCACAGAGATGCCAGTGAAAAAAATACCAGATGGGTGGATGGTCTCACCCAAGATACCTCTGTCTGATCAACAAGGGTTATCGGACATAGTTTTGCAATGTATTTTGTTCTTTAGGAAGAAGGACCAAACTGTCCTGCAGCTACACTGTAACAGGTGCAGCTGAAAAAAGCTGGAGGTTTGTGATAAGTTTCTTAGACAAATTCTCAGGGAAAGTGGCAGTATAGGGCTTAATCCTCCCCTATCCAAGGCAGCATATAAGCACATGTTTAAACTGAAACTAAAAGATGCTCGAGCTTCTGGGCTTTGTAGAAGCAACCTGGTCTAGTGGAAAGCGTCTCTGTCTGTGACAGGGGTGTTGGAAGTAGATGGTATCATATTCCTTCCAACCCAAACTATTCTATGATTCCATGAAGACATACACTTAAAAAACAAAGAAACAAAAAACATACAAGCAAAAAACCAAAACTGAGCAAGAAATGCTACAGGGGAAGGAGGCAGACAGTTTTCCCATTAGAAGACATATCAGATTGCACCTAAATCTAAACCCACACCACAGGAACACATCTTCACCCCCACTGAAGTCAAGACCAATTTTTGATCCCTTAGATTACAAGGAAAAAACACCCCCCAAAAGCCCATCTCCCAAATAAACTATTTGATCTCTGGTTATTTGTCCTGCTTTTATACCAGTGTAGAAAGAAGGGATCAAGCTAAATCATTTTGATAAGTTGGCATTAAAAGAAAGCCCACTTTTATGCTGGGCCATTCAGTGCTCAGTGCACATGTGCTTTGCTGACCAAAACACCTTGAGACGTGCTTGACACACCCAAAACTCAGATGTTTTTGGCTAAAAACCACACATGGCCAGAAAAGAGAAAGCATTCCTGTGGCAGAAGAGAAGCTGACAATGAGGCACCTTTGAGTGAAGCTTCTCAATCTACCTCCTCAACTACACAAAATCCATTACAGTCAGAGATGAAGTCAAAACACTTAATAAGAAAAGGTGGGAAAAGGCAGCAGCTGTAGAAGTTTGCAGGATTGCACCAGCTCTGGGGTGCCCCATCAGCCAGAGGTTTGCTGAACAGGTCACTGCAGGGCTGACCCATGGGACAATGCCTCCTGCAGTTCCACCTGGAAGCTGAGCTCTGCACCCCAAAACCCCAGACTGTCCAGATGGGAGAAAACATCTGGCCCAACCAGTGGCAGAGCACAGCTGTCTCAAGCCAGCAGCCTTCACTTGGGACAGTTGTAGAAACACATGTTGCCTTCAAAAACTCCACCCATTGAGATGGCACCAGTGCCTAAAGGCTGAGCAAGCACAAATGCAGTGCCATTGCCAAACACCTCCTTCAGGAAACACTTGGGATAAGAAGAGCTCATGAAAGGAAAGCCCAAGCTATGGCAAAGGATTTAGACAATTTTCTTGAAAATTGGCTAAAACCTGGAACATTTATTTTCATCTGGATATAAAAATGTGGATGAACAACTGTGTCCTCAAGTGTTAGAAAAGCAGAGCATGACAGAAAGATGTCAGTGCTACACTCCATCTAAACACCTCTCAAGTGCTGCCTAACACGTGGTTAATGTCATTAAAAACAACCAATTCAGAGCTTTCAGACCACATGCTTTAGTCCACCTCTTCCAGCAAAGGCCTTAACCATGACATTAAGACAACAGAAATTAATAAATGCTGGGTCTAAACAAGAATAACAAGATGTGCTCCACTGAGCAGGGACCAAAACTGGGACATAGGATGGCTTCAATCAAAATTTCATGTTCTTGGAGTAAATTGAGCAGCTTCAACAGTGGAAAAAATGAGAAGAGAGGGAAGTTATGCTTTGGAAACATCATCTCACTCAACTCTACCTTGCTACCGTATGGTGAATAGACACTGCAACCTCGAGACTGCAACTGCAAGGGATGGCAGGCAAAATGCATTTAAATTGAATTAAAACACTAATGCTGCATAAGTAGCACTGACAGTGAATATATGTTTATTTTATATTCATGTAATGTGTATATACGTGATATTTAAAAAATTCAATAGTAAACCTTTCACTGGTCACAAATCTCTCTTTTTTTCCTTCCACAAAAATGAAGCATTGCCTGGGTTAACTGGCCACAAATCTCTGCAATTTTTTTATTTTTCTTCCCCAAGAATGAAGTATGGTGCAGGTTTGGAGATGAACACCGTGGATCCAGCACGGCTCCATCACACGTGACTCCTCCTCACACCAGGGAACACTTTGCATCAGCCTCGTCAGGTTATATGGGAATATAATTAATAAGGTGACATATCCCACATAAATAACTTATGAGAAGCCTGTCGCTTGGAGGAGAGATGGTAGCCACAAGGTATCTTAATTCACTCTAACAACGGATTGGAGACAAAATACAAACACCTGGATGAAGCATCCATCTTCGCACTGTCAAATATCTTTGGCTTAGGGGAATCTGTGCATCTGCCTGGCAAATGTTCTTTTGTTTTCCTTTCTTCCCCCTCAGCCCTTTCTGGGGTTGAAGGGTGGTGTTTGCAGCACGCTGTAGTTTCAAGGTGGCATGAAAATGAGTGAAGGCAGAACTTGTGGGCAAGATGGACTTACTGTTATCAAACATCCTGCAATGCATTGCAGGTACCACACACCAAAGGTGTTCACCATGGGTGTCTCTACACCACCTCCCAAACCAGGTGAGATGTCAGCTACCAGCCAGGCAAAGAAGAAAAGTTTATGAGGAATTTCCAGGAGCTGCTGTTGAAGGGCAGAATAATCTATAAATCGCTCCTCCAAATTCATGGAATTAACAGCATGGCTTTTGAGCACAGTGATCTGGCAGTCCCCTCAAAACAGAATTTTGCTCCTTTAAATATTCCCAGTAGTGGTTGTTAAACAAATCTGAAGTCATTTAGTGTATGCTAGAGCTGGCATCAGGGACACCCCTTTAGAATGACAGAATTATTAAGGTTGGAAAGAACCTCCAAGATCGAGTCCAATCATTAACCCAGCACAGCCAGGCCCACCCATGAACCACATCCCCAAGCACCACATCTCCACAGTCCCTCTCTACAGAGCCCCTCTCCTTTTCTGTCTGTGCTACAAGTGCAGAACTTCTTCATGTGTCCTTCCTTTCTCCCCTGCAACCTTCTGCCTTGGAGCTGCCACCACGAAGCCACTGAGGCTTCCAACCACTCAAGGTCACCTCAGCTTCTGGGTCTTTGCACCCCTCTTGTGCCCTCATGGTAAAGCCAACTTCTTCTATTGCTTTGCAACTGAGAGCTGCTGGAGAGGGCAAAGAGAAACCATGAGGGCCACCAGCACATGGCTCCTACCAGTCCCTATGAAGTGGAGCATTTCAGGAGATATATTAAATCTGCAGCTATTACATGCAACAGCTCCAGATTATTTGCTATTTTATAGCGACAGAGCATGGGACGTTCTGGCATCGCTCCCACTCTTTGAGCATAACTAACCTCTAAGGCTGCTCAGACTGTCAGGAGGCTGATTACATGAAATAAAACACTGCATTTGACTATTAATTAATATTGACTTCACTGTTTGACCTCCGAACATGTAGAAATTTATAGGATTGCTCTCCAGGTTTATTAGGGCACAATTAATAATCTGAGGAGTATTTGGAGACAGGCACCTTAAGGAACTCAAAAGAGCTCTTTGGTATGATGCATAGACATCATCTCAGGCTACTTTTGGCTTGGAAAAGCATGGGGCTAATTTTCAATTTGTCAAGTGAGTCCCTGGCAAGTTGGTAATGTACAACAGAGCAGATCTTCGGGTATCTCCAGCGAGCTTTTTCCCAGCCGTGGCTGGCCACAACAGCGTGGCACAGGGATATCATAACGAGCAAGATAATAACCAGATGGAGCAGAGCAACCATCCAGGCTATTTTGGTAGATCCACTGCAGATGAACATGATACAAAAGCCAATTAGCTCCAATATATCTGACAGGTAAAATAGTTTCACACTGAAAATCCGGGGTGGTTTTCTTTTTTCCTTCCACATTTTTCCTCCAGTACTGGGTCTTCTTAATTTACGACAGTCTGAATTTTTACAGCAAACACAAAGCCTTTCCAAAAAAAAAGTCAAAGGAAGCATTCAAGCATGGAACACTTTTAAGTCCATAGAAGAGTAGAAAAAACTAACAACTTTTGTTAAAAACTTGGGTTTCTAAAAAAAAAGCAAAAAACAAACCAAACCACAAATCAAAACTAAAACCCACCTTGCTGTTTTCAAGCTTTTACTTGAAAACTAGAAAGCATCTTAGTTTCTTACACGTATCACATATGAAATTGTTAAGGACTATATTTTTGGGTGGTTTATTCAGTGGCAGGGAAGAGACTTATGACAAAGTCTCCAGAAATCTTACTTCTAAGCCATCATGTTCTTTCAAAACCCAACATGTTTTTAAGAAAGACCAAATCTGTCAATATGAATCTCTAAACATTACAAAGGGTAAATTTAGTGAGCCTGCTTTCTTCAAATGAATAAATAAGCAAAGCATGTGCTGAGAGAATTAGTAGCATCCAGCACTTTTTCTTCTAAATCTATTTGTGATGTGCAGATGCTTAAAAGCAGTGGTCCAAGGTCTGGGTGCTCAGTGCCCAGGATGTTAAAAGCACTTTAAATCCTTTAGGCTGCTTTGAAAAATCTCCACGTCTCTGCCACATGTGGATATTTTGCACTGCGGAGCCAGGAATCAATGCAAGCATTTAAACTTCCTTTTGTCAGGAATGACTTAAACCAGAGAGCACGGAGGCTTGTAAACAAAACTGCTGACACCTCCCGCGTTATTGAAAGAGAACCATGATGCAGCATTAATTGAACGAGCACCTTCAATCTGTCAACTCAAACAACACCCACAGGGGCTGTTCCTGGCAGAGCTCGGTGGATGCTGCAGCCGTCAGGGCCTTGTCATTAAACCGGGAATTTTTCATGATACCTGAACAGTTGTGACAGCACTCGGGTCATCTTGGAAAGATGAAAGGACCAGCAGAGCTGCTGAGCCTGGGCATGATCACCAGTGACTCAGTGGCTCCTGGGAGTCTCACTCCACTTGAAGATTTCTTGCAGATTGGCTGATTGTCACCTCACTGGCAGATTGTCACCTCTGCCGAGTCTGCACTGCTCCTCCAGCCCAAGGAAATGGGTTTTCTCCCACTGAAACAGGTCCTGCAGCCCAAGGAAATGGGTTTTCTCCCACTGACATTGGTTCTCCAGCCCATGGACATGGATTCTCTCTCCCTGAAACAGGTCCTCTAGCCCAAGAAAATGGATGTTCTCCTCCATATCCCCGCGCATCCACATCCCCATCTGTGTTGTTTCCACCACGGAAAGCATCAGTTGCAACTGGACAGCTCTGTTTTTTCACCAGGCAGAGAAAGGATCAGGAACTCAACACCTCATCCCAACACAAAAGCCAAACCATGCCTTTCCAGCATTGCAAAAATCATGGCAGCCAAAGCCCTCTGTTTTGCACAGTTTGCTGAGATGACACCAAATAGCAACAGCAGAAAGGAGTTTCCAAAATATAAAAAATAGCACCATCACAAGTAACATAAAACCTGATGAAGGTCTGGGCCACCAACTCCACACAACTGCCCCTGCAGAGCTCGTGCTTCTCCAGTAGGATACACTGGTCACCAGTAAACTTCCTTGGTGCAAGCAAATGATGATGCCAAAGAAACAAGCCAAAAATGAAATCTAGTTTAAATGGCTGAACCGCTTAAAATCATTTTTACCATGAGCAATTAAACCTTTCAGTTGTCTCCATGTTAAAACAGGAGAGAAGCAGGAAAGAATAAGAACCTGTTTGATTTTTAATCTCCTTCCCCAGTTAATTGCTACATCTGCTCAGAGGAGACCTGCATTACACTTGCTTTTAAATTAGGAGTTAGAGAACACTATCTCCTCTTTCAGCAGAGAAGAACATGCAACAAAATAAAAACTAGCTAACTTAGGACCAAGTTTAACACTAGCAGGGCTCCAAACTGCTACAAAAAGTTGGGTAGAAAAAGGGCAAGACCCAGCACAAAATTCTTACCCCAAAGATCTTCTCTGATAGGGAAAACCAGAAACCAGTGGGGTCTGACCCTAAGCCCATCTATGATCCTAAACCCATCTAATACAGCTAAAGCAATCACAAAACAGCCCTTCATCATCAACACCTCACTAACAAAAATAGTGATTTTACCTTTCCTTTCAACCCTACTCCATTCTTCTCCACTTCTTTAGGCCACAGCATTTTGCAGCAGGGACTTCTGCTTAGCACTAGAATTATTTCTCCCTGCTGGCTCATTTTTGGCAAAAACCTCTAAGTATGAACACTTGAATTTGACAGAGATTTGCACTATTCACTCTTGCAACTCAAGGCACAGGACCTCTCAGAACTCTTTCTCGGAGTAAAATTACTGGTTTTTTTCTTAATTACACCGGTGGTTAATGCAACCTCTGACAGAGGAGAGGTTGAATATTTAATTTGGCAAGGTTTGGTGCCAATCTGCATTAGACCACAATGCCTTAACCTCTATCTCCGTGGCACTGTGCCTACATCCTTCTCCTAACAGCACATATCCCTGCCCTACATATTTCATTGGGATCCCCATGGCAGCTCTGCCAGAGTGCCCTGGACCAGCAGCTCTCAGTGAGTTACCAGGGACACTGTGCAACCCCACCACAGCAACAAGGATTCTTCCTAACTACCAGCAGACTCTTTTGGATGTCAAAACCAAGACTTTCATTAATTAGAAGAATAATTACATTTCTAATTACACTGTACAGTCCAATAAACTGCTTTGCATGTCTCAAAACACAACTCTGTACAATCTCACACTCCAAAGTTCAAACAGAGGAAGCGTCTAGCACTGCTTTTGCTACTGAAATAACCCCACAAACCCCTCTCCATAATTTCCAGGCACATACATATATGAAAACATAGGAAGAACATAACAGTAGCAACAAAGAAGAGATTTTCTGGTCAGAGATGATGCATCTGGTTCTTTGCACACTGAACTTACTTGTCATGACCTGGTAGTCCTTCAGTCCAACCTGAACTCATGCCAGCTCATCACCTAAGACAATGAGTACCTTATCCTCATGTAGGTTTATCACAGTGGCAATTTATCCTGCATGTAACCAGGAGACAATTTCAGAAGTGGCATGCTGGGTGAGTACATAACTGCTGCTTAAACTATTAGGTTTATTTGTGTATTTATTTTTCTTAGAAATATTCATTCATGTTTATTATTTATTATTAATAAACCATTAATAATGCATTAGTTTTTAATTATTATTTCTATTACTTGAGTAACCAAACACTGATACATCACTTCCAGCCTCCCAGTGCAGCTGGAAAGTGTTTTCTGTGCTTACAGGTTTGGGGTTGGGACACCAGAAGACAAAATGACTCATGAAGGACCAGAGGGGATAACCAGCAAGAGAGCAGGGGAGCAGGGGACCACCCCAGGACTTTCCACATGCCCAGTGTGCCTGATGACTGCTTTATCCTTTCTCTCATCAAGGATGAAGCAAAAATGGTCCTGAAGTGTGGCAATAATGTCTATAAAACCAGCATGGCCATAGGGTTTTTTAATGGGAACAAGTTTATCTTCTCATTCCCTTTTTTTTCTGACTTAGCAGAGGAACTAAATCATGAAGTCCCATATTTTGTTTAGTCTGTTGTTCAAACCAGCAGTGTGGTTTCAGTCAGTCTCACAACTGATGCGTGACCTGCCAGGCTGCACCAGGAGATGTGAATCCCTTCTGGAGGGGTGAAACTTGGGTGCATGGCACCACCTCAAGCAGAAGGTTTTCAGCTCCTAACTACAAGCATTAGGTGCTTAGAGGGAAAAAAAAAACCCTCTTATAATGCCAGCTAGTAACTTAAAATACCTCAATACGGCTTAAAAAAAAAATCAATGTAAAATGCAGAGGTATTGTGCCATAATTAGCAAAAAGAAGGGTTTGCCCCAGAGGCAACAGTAACTTCCTAACACACTGATGTTGTCCATGAACTGTGCAACCCAGGAAGGATCCAAAGTCCACACAGGAAGGCAATCACTGCCAACAGCCCCCAAAGTGCTGTGAGTGTTTATTTCTCATGTGGCACCTTCTGCTATTAACATCTCCTTAGTCGCTATCTCTGGTTTATTAGAGGACAACACTTCCCTATCAGCTGTGGTTCCACAAACAAGCCAAGGCCACCAAGGAGGAGAGGGAGCTCCCAGGCACCAGGCAGTGCTCCAAAAGCCTCCCTTGGCTCAGGCTCCTTAGGGTTGGACAATTTAACTCTTCCAGTAGCTGCGACTGTAAGAAGGCTTTGTCAAAAAAAAAAAAAAAAAAAAAACAAACCCCAAAAACCAACAAAAAACTCCCACATAAATAGCATTTTATCACAGAGATAAGAGTGTCTCTGTAGATAGCAAGTTCTAGCTGCCAGAAAAGGCAAGGAGCCATCAGTGACCTCTACATGTGGCTCAGCACAACAGCGATGCCAAGAAGCCCCTGGAGGGGCTTTGCAACCCTTTGCACCCTCTTGTGTCCTTACAGAGACCTTCACACCAGGAAAGGGGAGCAGAGGGGGCAGAACCACAAGCTGATAATAACTATCTGCTTCAAATCATCTATATGGCAAAGGGGAGGTAAGAAAAAAAAAGGGAACTTTCAGCATTTTAAATGGATTATATCAAAGCAGAGCTGCTCACCACAGGCAAAACAAACAAAGTGTGGGACTTCATGCTTTACTCCTCTGCTAAAAAGGGGATGAGAAGATAAGCTGGGTGCAGCTGAGTAAAGGCTGGGTTTGAGGAATCACCCACCCCTTAGCACTGGCAGGGACATCAGCCCCCTGTCCCATTCCAGGGCTTCAAGTCACCTCGTTTTCTTGGTGCTGCAAGTCCCCCAGGACAGACACACATGGCCGGGCAGTCACTCATGGCCAGCTAACAACTCCCTCCCCCCAGCCAAACCCTGTGTTTGCTCAGGTAGATGTGGCAGCACCTCTAAAATGCCTCCCCCCCACACACACTGCCAGCATCAGAGAGAAAACACAGCCCAGGAGAAGGAGCAAACCTGGTCGGGAAGGCGGTGTCCTCATGTCCACTTCTTTACAGATTTCCCAAACTGTCCCTTGCAAGCTCCCAGCTCAGCCTGACGTTTGATCTCTGACCGGGGTGAGCAAACACCACCGTGCAGAACAAATTGTTCCCTTTTCCAAAGGGGAAAGCCAGCCCTCCACGTCTGGGATTCACCCAGGAGCGATCCTGGAGCCCCAAAGAGGACAGTGCCCCACCAGGACTTGGGGGTCACAACCTTCACATGAGTTTAAGAAAGGGCTCTGCTGACCTCCTCTGCTCGAATTCCCCTAATGGCATTTCCAGCCAGCATCCCCCACCCCATTCCCTCCAGAGGGCCCCACTCTGATCCAGCTCCTGAAAAATTTAAAGGGGAGGGAAAAAGCATCCCTGGGTCTCTCAAGCAATCCTGCGTTTTGCAGCATTTTACATTTCACCACAGGAGATCAAAGCAGCTGGACATCACAACAGCAAAAAAGAAACTCCAGATTTCAGGTTCTCCTGCACAAGCTCTCTGTGTCCTGCTCCAAAAGCAGAAATTACAAAATCCCAACCAAAACCTCTGTAATAGAAACATCAGCAATTCAAATAATGCTGTTTTTTTCATCCTTTTACTCTGGCTTCATAAATCAGATAGTGAAAAATAAGACCATGACACAAAAAACCAATCATAAAAATAGCCCTATTAATTTTCCTCTAAACAGCTCAAATAAATAGAGTGCCATTCCTGCATTTTGAGACTATTCAATTACAGAAGGGAAAGAAAAAAATGATCCAGCAATACAATGCAGTTATAGCATTTGAACAGCTATGAAACCAAAAAGAGGGAGATTGATTATTTTTTTTAAATTAACACTGCATTATCGGTATTGCAGAAAGTTCAACATAACTAGCAGGAAGCTTCAAACAAAACAAAACCAAACCAAAAAACCCCAACAAAAATAAAAGAGAAAGTCCCCAAAACATCTAAGAGAGCAAACCCCACAGCGTATGGCTGTTCTGAAGGACATCGTGGAGGATCTGAGGTTATTCTGGTGACAACAACTGCTAATTCATATCACAACACAGCACTGGCAACCATAAACATCTGATTCTATTGTTCTGCCACACAAGCAATCATTGCCTCATTACCATCAGTACTAAAAACTAGTGCTGCCATCATCAGTAGGTCGGTTGCTGCCTAATGTCCTGCTTATTTGTTTGCAGTGCTAATTCATCAGTTTGAAAGTTTTAAGGAAATCCTACCCAGTTAAGTAAATAACTAACTGTACTTCTTAAACATTGTGGGTTTTTAGCATAAATGTTTCTCATTGAGTTTGCAAACAAACTATCATAGGTAGAGGGACAAGTGAAAAATTCCCTAAATTTCTACTTTTCACACCTGGTTTTAATATTTCATAACTCATTGAAATAATCTAGTTTTAGACTAAAATTGAGCAAATTCAAAAAAGGAAACTTTGTGGTGGTTTTATTGGTTTTAAATCTGAAAGCCAAAGACCCCAAAACTCCCCTCATCCTCTTTCCTTCCCACAAACCTGGCAGGCTCTCCAGACTGAGCTGTGACTCTTCCTAGAAAGCCTTTCAGTGGATCTGAAAGAACTGGGCAGAGGGAAGCCAGGTTTTCCCCATTCCAATTCAGTCTTTATTGAAAAAGCGTCTCTAAGTGTTCTGATAAAAACTCATTTAATTCAATAGTAACTGCCATTTAATCCATGCTTTTATATATGGCACTTAAAGCTTTTTACTTGCTTCTTTAAGATATATATATATATAGAGAGATAAGACTTCTCAAACAAGGTCTTTGATTAAAAATCAGTTATCTGTGCACTGAGGAGAAAAATGTATTTATGAAGGATTGATTTTGAGTGTTTCCTTCTAGTCTGTTTGCACAGCTCCAGTTGCACCAGGGTCCATTGGTGCTACAGTAATTCAAGAAATCATCACCATCCCTGGGAAGGAAGAGCCTCAGAAGCAGGTTTGGGGTTATGGGCACCCTTTGGGGTGCCCAACCAGCAGGTCAGCTCCAGAGTTGATGGAGGAGAAGGGAACAATGCAGGATGGTCCCATCCCTGCTGCTGCAGAGGGACCATTCCCACTTCTCAAGCTTGGAAGTCCACAACCCACCAAGATATTGAGAAGTGCTGGAGGTGGGATGCCCATCCACACGTGCAACACCTCTGTTCAAATGCAACCTTTCCAGACCAGAAAAAAAAGGCAGAAGAAACTTGAGTGGTGTCAGAAGCAGGCGTAAAATCACACCCCAAACCTACCTGATTGCCAACGCGGCGGCGCTGCTCCGGGGATCCCGCAGAGCATCCCCGCGCTTCCCGAGGCTCGCTCAGGAACACCTCCAGAGAGCGGGCAGCCGCCCGCAGCATCAGCAACCACCGTGCCCGCAGGCAGCCATTCATAAAATCAGAGCCCAACAAAAGACACACACACGCAGCCATCCACACACACCTCTAACCGGAGAAAGACCATCTTACTCACTGCTCTCTCCTTCCCACGCTACCTCAAAACACTCATCTGCTGAAGCAATGCGCTGCTTGGCCGCCAGCCAGCTGGAAGCCAAAAGGGGCTTTTCCTTTCCTGCCGCTCAACCTCATTCAGGCACTTCTTGCTTGTACACAACGCTATTTATAGCTGCTGGCGAGCACCCAGGCGCAACCCAACCGCAGAGCCCCAGCGGTTCCCAAAAAAAAAAAAAAAAAAAAGGAAAAANNAAAAAAAAAAAAAGGCAACAAACCAACCCAAAAATAAATATTAAAAACAAAAAAAAAGAAAAATAACAACAACAAGAAAATAAACTCCAGCGGAGCGTGCTCGTTGTTGTGCTCCCATGTGCGGTGCAAGGGAGAGAGGGAGAAGCGCGGATGGGCTGATCCAAGTTAAAAATAATCCAGCCAAAAAAGCCGCCGCGGGGAAGCGTGACCTTTACTACTACTACGGGAGGGAAGCACGCTGCACAAGGCAGGATTCAAATGAAAAGTGGGGAGGAGAAGGAAAGATGGAGAGAAAAAAAACAAAAGTGCCAAGAAAAACAGATATGGAATTAAAAAAAAAAAAAAAAAAAAAAGCTGTTTGTTGTTTTGTTTTTTTTTTCCCCAGAAATGACCCATTTTTCCCACCTCTTAAAAGCAAAATTCTCATTTCTTTGGACACCTCTTCGGAGGGAGTGACTCTGAAATATGGTTTTGTGGCAGGAGAGAGGAAGAACCAGCTTAGTTTCCTGCAGATTATGATGATAATAATCATGAAAATAATAATTATATATGCTATATAAAATACATAATATAGATGTAATGTATATATATATTACAATATATCCTTTATTGTTATTGCTGTGGTTGATGTTATTATTGTTGTTGTTGTTGTTGTTTCTATTATTATTCCTATTATTGTTTTGGAAGTGAAACACAGTAGAGAGGCTGCAGTTTCACTCTCAGGCAGAGCTGGCCCTCAGGAGAACCTGCAGCAGGGGCTTCACCTTCCTGCACCACCCCTCCAGTGCCCAGTGCCAGCAGTGATGCCACAATAAAACCCATCCCTCAATCCTCCTGGCTTACACTCATTTTCCTCCCAAATCACATTTAATCCCAATGGAATGACACTGCTGCCTGCAGTGGAGGCTTCAGCTGCTGTTTACATACAAAAACATCCTTTGACCACTCAGCACTGAACTGTCCCCAAATCAATGACAAGAGGAGAGTTTTGTCACCACCACTGTGGCCTCTCCCACCAAAGTGACTGGAGCTGAGGTTTTCACAAAAAACTGTGGGGTTTGGTCCTTTCCTCTCTGTTGTGACATCCCTGGAGACAGAACATGCATCCTTATACAGAACACTCAAAATTTCTTCGATTTTGGGGAGGAGTGGCAGGAACTGGCAACGATGTGTCCTGAGCAAGTGTGTGCACATGAGAACAATTAAACACATTATAAATTGGGCAGTTAAAAAACACACCACACCTCAATAAGGGTGGAAAATGGGGAAGCAGCCCCCCAGGGTCAGCAAACATCAGAGACCCTGACTTCACTCCCTTCTTCTCTCCCACTCCTCTATTTTTCCCCCCACCAAAATGAAAACACTTTGATTTTGCCAAGACAGGTGTTTCAGATACAGCTTGAAAACTAATTAAATCATATCTGCAGCTTGAAAACTAATTAATCCTTTATTCCCTATTATAATAGATAATTACAATGCATGATAGGAAACAACTTGTCAGGTTTTTTGTTCAAAATCCTTACACTTTACAGAAAAGTAAAACGGGGAAAATAGTTAAGGGGCCTTCCCATTCTTCTGCAGCCCACCAAGGGAGACTGCTGAAAGGGTGGATTTTTTTTTTTAATATGGCATAAACAAGAATTAGTTACTAAAAATAGCTTGGAGAATGAAAGATTTTTGGGGTAATTAATTTTAATTTGAGTGTATGGTCAAGGGGCTACTGTGAGAGTTGAACTTTCATGCAAACAAAACAGCAAAGTAAAGCATCTGTAATTAAAATAATGAGCAAGGTAGGGTTCAGCCTGTGAGATGGGCAATAGAGATGTTCCTTGCTTCCTCCTCCAGCATCTTTTCCCATGCCAGAATTACACAAAGCCAATAATCCAGCACCACCAGGAAGGTGAGCAAACAACCACACTTACCAATCAGCAAAGGCACCCCAGAACCCACCTGCCCCTCCAGATTTCTCTTAGATGCTCTGGCATCTTTACTCCCACAGCAAGATAAAAAACTATGGCTGTGCTGAAAGTTTCCATAATTCCTTTGTAAGAAAATTAAGTTTCCAATCTTGCTCTGCTTTTTTTAAAAAAAGAACTGAATGGATCCAAATCCACAAACTGAGGCAATACCACAATTCAAGGAATGAGGACTTTGAAGGTATTGATGCACAGATTGTTTATGAAGGGTCTAGGGAAGCAGCAAATAAAATCAAGTGCATTGATCAATTGCCTGTATTATTAAAAGGTGCTCCCTAAGACCTGTGAATCATTAGTAAAAATGTAGATGGGTCCACAAAGCCATACAGGATGAAACCAATTGGGTTCCAAAAAAGCAATGTCCTTCCAGGAGCTGAATAAAATGTTATGATGCGATTTGCACTCAACAGAAAGCAGCCTGCAATGGATGGCCGTTTTCCACCAAAAAACCAAAACTAATTCTAGTCTTTGAGAGTTGCCTTTTGTCTTTTCTTCCACCTGGTTCCTATTCTGCAGAACTTCGTGACCTTGATGCAGCTCCATGTTGCCACACACTCCTGTTTTGGGGAAGGCAGAAAGAACCAAGGGCATGCAATCCTGCTTGTTACTTCTGGCTTACATCTTTGGTTTGCTTTTCTCATTTATTTTAGAAACAGATTTTTCCAAAGCACCCAAAGGTGAGAAGCACCTTTCAAAACCCTCCAGCTCTCCACTAGGGCCACATGGGCTCCCTCTCCAAGCTTCTGCCACTTCCTCAAACCCCCCAGAGCAGCAGTGAAAAACAACCACTGCCACGTAAAATGACCAAAAGTACAGTCAAGGTTGTTTTCTTTCCAAAGAAACTCTTTGCTGTTCAGGAAAACCTCCAGAACCTTGAGTAGCTGGCAGCAGGGAGAAGGATGACACAAGCAATTAGCATCACACACAAAGATCTTCAGCACATTCTGGTGCCAAACACTCTTAAGGTGGAGTCCCTAAGCAAGACATCCTCGGGAGCGATTGCCCAGAGATTGATTAAGGCCCTGTATACCCCTCTTAATGAGCTTAATTAAAAACTGTGTTACCAGCAGGGGAACTGAAGGGTGTGAAAATAACTCAAAAGGGCCATCTTCCCTCTTCCCGTCCCAGGAAAGGTGTTATCCAGCATGGTTTTCCTCTTTCCCATGAGGATGACCCACATCCAACAGGTCCCACATCCAAGAGCAGTTTTGGACCACACCTCATCCCAGCAGAAAGCATCCCCCACCTCCAATCCATCCAAACTCCTCCATCTCCACCCTCCCTCCTAAAGCAGCCTTCACCCTGCAAGCCACAGCCTCCCACCCCAAAAAGGTCAATACATCACCCAATCTCACAACCAGTGGTCTGTCACCAACAGGATGAACATGTAAAGAGATTTGGGGAGGGGGAAGCAGAAAGAAAAGAGGGGAAAGGGGTTTTAAATCAACACAATTAATGGCTTGGGTATTTGTTCATCTATTAGATTAGTAGACTTGGAGGCAATTAAGCATCCTTGATATGAGGATGCCCTGTGGCAAAGCTTACCCCACTCCTCCTGCCATTGGAGAGCTTGGGATGGAAGGGAGGGAGGAAATTCCACTATTTTTTATTAGTTTTTTTATTATTTTGTGCTAAAAGAAGATATTTCCAAAATTTGCACAACTCGTTAAGATACTAATTTCAGCCTAATCATTTGCATTTATCACTTTCCTTTATAAATTGGAATTTTAAGTAACAAAGAAGAAACTAATAGCTGTGTATGAAAGAAGAATATTAGAGAGAAATTAAACTCTCCACCTTATTTTGCCTACACTGATTTATTTTCTGATTTTCACCCCAAACCAAACCGATGCTCTTCTAAAAATATTTAGTGAAACCTATAATGGAAAGAAATGTTTCTCCAAGCATTAAATCATCTGAGGATACTTAAACTGACCTTTTATATATATTAGAGCCTATAAAAAAAAATCTCATTCCTTCACATGCTGCTGACTTCGTTTTCAGCACTCTTGTCGGTATCTCATGGACTTTTCTACCCAAGCGACAAATACCCCTTCCAAAGCCACTGAAGCATAGCTTTGGGGATGGATTTGAAATGCAACTGAGGTTATCTCCTAGCTTTGATCACTCAAGCACAGCTCTCCCTCCAATTTGGTACTGCTTAATCTCCACCACAATCCTAAAGCTGTTTTTCACCCAAACACTCATTTCCTACTCTTTCCGTAATTAAGGTTGTAATGGAACAGCCTGGCAGCACTTAATGCTGTTTTTATTAATGCTGTAATGACTTGAGTTACAAGATATTGAGCCATTTTCATGTTTTTGCAGGGGTAAGGGTTCCCCCCGCTGCTGCAGGGTTTCTTGTTCTCCATATTCCTATTCAACGGATCATTTAGATTCCAGGGCAACACAGGCATTCCTAAGGAAGGTACAGCCCAACAGACTTATCAATAGAACTGTATAGTCTGGGCACAGAGAAAGAATTTTTCAGAACTAATTATATCATAGCCTTCATTTTTTTTTTGGTGTCCAATTTGTCCTATTGGGTCCCAACTAAAAGGCCCCAACTATCTAAGACAGCACCAGCTCTTTATCCACTGAATATAAACCACTTTAAATAGATAACTCTACTTTTAAGCCTCTGAAGGCACTGGCAATATTTGTAAGACACTGACCCAACATCTTGTTGTTGTGCTGAGAGCTACTCAGTGACATCTCTTTTGGTCACTAGTAACAATATTTTCTTTAAGGAAACTTTGAAGTGGTTTCAGGCAAGTTACAAGACATATTAAAAATGACACACCATCTGCTTCCCAATGTGATGTTTTGCATTGTGTAACTAAACCAATTTAAGAACTGAAGTCTATTTGACATCTAATTAGTCTGTTTGGTAGCCTGATCACTTGTAGATGTTCTGGAGGGAAAGAAGCACTCTAACAATCTTGATCTTTTTTTTAAAAAAAGACAACAATTAAAAATAATTAGTCACAGAACTGCTTTTCCTTCCTAAATATTTTCTTTCTCCCCATTTAGGAATCAAGACATATGCTTCTGCCATGCTATCCTCTATTTTTGGTAGAATGTAAATCTAGCCATCCTTTTTTTGGGTACCACAATCACAGAGCTTTACCAGAGCCCTGGAAAAGGGAAAGGAACATTCCCTGGGTTGCAGAATCAAAGGATCAATCACAGCACCCAACACCATGCGGTGCCGTGCCAGGTCATCCGTTCGCTCGTTCAAGTTAACAGTATTCCCAGGAAATGTGTGGTCACCTCAAGAGTGATTTATCCTGGCAGGGGAGGACAAGGGGATGGAAGTCGTGGGTGCAATCCAAACAGAAACAAAACAGCTCATATCAGAGCATTTAAAATTCCAAGTCTAGACTCCAGCTTACAGACTGCTGCAGCTTCCTCGCAGGCTACTCCGGCGCAAGGGAAAAGACTGCAGACAGAAAAATATCGAAGCAGGTCCAACTCAAAATCAGAACCTGCTGGCATCCACCCAGCATGGATGGGGATGTTTGGATTCATCCAACCACTGGGAAGACATAGGAAGAAATAATTAAAGAGAATCTTTCCTAGGGACAGCCTGTGTGTTGGTCACACCAAGGAGAAATGACTGTTTTTCATGCATGAGTGGATGATGGAGAAGGAAGCGCACACAGCATCTCCAGGAGTGTTTCAAGCATGCCTTGTAGAAATCAAAGACGACAGTTCCCAGTGCTGCAGACCCACTGCATGCTCCAAATGAGGACACATGCCACAAGACCAGGGAGAAAATGTGATTCCAGCACCAGCCATGAACAGCAGCACTGCAGGAGCACAATGCATCGCTCCACACACCAACCCCCAAGAAAACCATCCAGTGGTTTTAATTCATGACATTTATGTCAGATGTATTTGTACCGTGATGGATCAGCTGGGGAAGTTAGTGACAACATCTCAAGCCTTTCCCAGGAGCAGCCATCTTCAGTCATGCTGGGAGTTCCCACCCAATCTCTCTTTGGAGACAACCCCATCTCCAGAAGTCTTAGCCCATAACTCAAACCTGCAGCAAACCCCTTATCTGCTTGGAGCTATTTTGTGTAGGGAGGGAAGACAAATGAGTGAGAACTACAATTAGGCATGTACAACAGTTGGAGGGAGAGTCAGATCAGGTCACTCCCAGAGGATGTTGTCCCTGGAACAACAGGTTTGTAACCTTCATCACCTCCCACAATGAAATATGACCACTCTTCTGGCCCGTCTTGTTTTCCAAGTTTTATTTTCTATTGTTCTGTACTAAGCAACTGCCTGCCCTTATCAGCACTGTCCCAGTGCCACTTGTTTTCCTGTTACCTTCCCTTGTATCACTCCGGTTTTTCAGCCGTGCCTGGACGGGTGTTTGGAAGATGTGATGAGTTTGATCGCCTGATCCAATTACCGCCTTCCCAAAACAAGTCAAGAAGAA
>VZRZ01004359.1:12326-31495 GCA_013398175.1 Climacteris rufus | reverse complement strand
AAGGGAAGGGAGGGGGGGGGGGGGGGGGGAAGGCCGTTTCAGCTAGTTAAACATGTTGCTACCCAAAAAAAAAGAGTTGGAAGGAGACGGGGGAATTTGCTAACTTTCACTCAGCGGCGGAGCAGGGCTGCTTTCACTGTGCCATATTGACTTACCGCTGCTGGAGGCACAATAAAGGCAGCCCTCGGAGTCAATGCGGGCTCCCGCGGCTCTGTGTAAACTCCGCTTAAAATGTATTTCAAGGAACTTGATCTATTGACATGGCAACTGTGAAAACTTGAGGCCATTTGAAATTTAAATAGCATTTCCACCCCTCTGTAAATGCCAGCCGCGGGGTGGGCCCCACGGCCCTTGTGTGGAAAATGCTTTCACTGGAAGACATCTCCCCCAACAGAATGCCTCCAGACACAACTGCTCTCCTCAAAAGCAGCCAGCACAACTGATTGGGACCCCTTTTTGATGCAAATTCATATTATTCTGTTGGGGAACAGCAGGTGTTCGGCCATGCTTTCCTTTAGAAAAATTAGGACCTTGCTTGCTCCCCCTCCTTCTTGCACTTGGCTCCCCGTTAGCTTCGATGGCTCTCACCCTCGGCACACACTTGGGTGCCTCCTGAACTGGGAAGTAAAATCAGCACTATTCAGGAATGGGACAGTGTGTGATACCAAACAGCAAATATTACCTTTATTATACACGACAAATGCCCAGAGAAGACCACTCCAAGACTTCCCGGTGTGGTGAGCACACATCCTTTCCCACTGTGTGGCCACTGAGACCCAGCTTGAGGTTAAAATACAGGGGAAGCATTTCACTATCTGTTTTGTTTGCCTTATGGAGCTGGGCTACCAGCAAGCATGGCACATAGCTGACTCTTAATTTTAGGAAGAAAATAAGTCATTGCTAAGTATCACAATGTCATTGTGGTCCATATAAAAGACACATGAAAGCTGCCTGCCCATGCAGGGAGCACAAACTAGCCCCAGGAAGGTGCCAGTGCGTGGTTCCATTGGGGAATTATGTATGTCACTCAATAAAAAGGTCTATATTAAAGTTGGAAACAGGACAAAGCTCTCACACTGGTAGAAACCATCAAAAAATGTCTTGATGTGGTGCTTAGAGACATGGTGGACCTGGCAGTACTGGATTAATTGTTGGACTCAATGACCCTGAAGGTCTTTTCCAACCTTAATGATTCTATGAAGAGTTCCTGCCCTTCCCCCCCTCTGCTCTGCCACCTTTGCAATTTAATTTGAGAAGAAACAATGAAAACGGAGAGCAATAGAGATAAGAACAGAAATCCATGAGACACACAGAAAATGTGTAGACACAGGTATCACCTAAAATTCATGGGGCTTGGAGAGTTCCCTCAGCATCCTGTGGAACTGTATCTCCAGGATTCTCTGAATTACCTGAGTAAATCTAAAGGGCCTTTCTCCTAGGACGCGTGAATACCAACTCTCTGTAGGATCCTTGGAGTCTTAAGGAACAATTAGAAGGAAAAGGAAGCAACTTCATGGACCCATTTAAGGAGCACATGAAAGAGCTGCCGTGGACACCCACAGCAGGGCCAGACAAATGGATGATTAAGGCTGGCATCATCCCAGTGACATGGCAAAGCACCACAACATCAAAGCACCTTCACCTGAGGGATGGAGCCAAGAAGATCTTTAAAAATGATGACAAGGAGCCTAAAAACAGATTGTGTGATACTGGAGATGGAGGAAATGTTGGAAGGGGAAACAAAAGGCTGGGGGATGTTCCCAGAAGTGATGGAGTGGGGATGGTTGGAGTGTTGGTGGCTGGAGAAGAGAGGCCAAAGGAACAGAGGCCAGGAGCCTTGTCATTGGACAGTATAAAACATTTGTCCATCACTACAACTTACTTTAGAAACTTAGAATTTAAAAAAAAAACAACAAAAAGGATGGAAATTTATGCCTGACATGTCTTCTACTCAAGCTCCAATTCAAACCTGTTATTTGCAGTTGAAGGTGCCCATTAAAAAGTTACACAACCAATATTTCATCTGACCACTTAGAAAATACTGTCACTTCAGTCCTCTTCAATAATAAAAAAGAAGGGTGATAAACCAAAGTGAATTTATTTCAGTTCTTCAAAGTCAAAACAAATAACAAAACCTGTGGGAATATTAGCCTAACTTAAATTCCTAATTTGAGACCCGTTTATTTAAGCACAATGTTAAGATAGACATCTGAAATTATAAAATCACAAGACACCTCCAGCAAATTTGCCACTTTTTATTGCCAATAATGATCACTGTCTCTATTATGGGCTCCAGTTAGGACTCTATTATGCTAGGCTCTTTATAAAATACAATCCACACCATTAAAAATCTACCTGGCTCTCTTACAGCAGTTGGATGACACAAAGAAGAATAGCTAATAAAGATCTGAAAGAAGGTTTGAAAGTCTTCTCTATATTTCTTTTTACAGAATATTTTAATCAAGCAGACCATTACTCACTGGTTATAGCTGCAATGCCATATATATATATATACATATATATATACATATATATATAATGTATTTATACATATGTGCATGTATATATATATATATATATATATATATAATTTTTTCCCCTCATTTGTAAAAAGCTCAGGCAGATCCTCTTTGGAGCAGCTTGATGCAAATACACAAGCAGAACCCACAGAAGCAGTCCCAGCACTTTAGCAGAGATACAGAACACAGGCTGAGGAATTCATCCACCAAGAGCTCTCAAAGCAGTAACACCAAAATCACAATCAAATGTTCAGTAGTGAAAGCTGAGATGTTGTTCCTTTCTTCTCAATCATACAGTCATAAAGCAAAAGCAGGAATATGCTAATGCAAACTAACCAGTTTTAAACTATATCAAACTTGTAGATCTTATTTTCCACCAAGTGATCAACACTCAACTCTTCCACAACTCCACTTGAAACCATTCTTACTGTAGAAAGAGAAGACCTGTCTCTGTGATGGCACAGCACTTCTCAAATGAGAAAAAAAGGGCAAAAAACTAAGTAAAAAAAAAAAAATTGAGGACATACAATGGGTTATGCTGCTAATAAACAGTCTTCAAGATGAACAGATATACAGAATTTCCAGTAACACCCTGGGTCTGCCAGGAGGATGGCTTGTCCTGTGAGCAGCATGTATGGAAAGGATCCAGGAAGAAATCCAGATTTCCACAGAGAAACCTGGGAAATAAATACAATATTGAAAGAAGAGGTTTTACAGTCAATGCAAAAAACGTGGGAAAAATGCTTGTGTTCCCATAATTTCATATGCCTGGCTAAATATCCTTTAACAAATTAAAAGAGACGCGCTGAATCAAAGTCAATGTCAAAGCACAATGCCTGACATTTGTTTTTCAAAAATTAGTTATTGGCAGCATCTAAAATGCACTGTCACATCAGAATTACAGCCATATAATTCACTTTTTCGCTGCTCAGAAAGAAGGATCACAAAAATGTATTGGCCAGTCACACCACGATTTGTATCAACAACATTCTCGACATCTGAAGTTGCTGCATTCTGTCTTTGGCAGAAGTTTAGAGTTTCATTCTTGAAGTTGTATAATAGATACTTTTGATTTGTGACTGAATGGAAGATTATAATCAACCTTGGGACATTCACTCACTCATGGAATAAAGCCACTCATTCCACTATAAATATTTATAATTTTCCCCACATTTGTTAGTATAATTAAAGAGAATGAAATTCAATGCAACAGTTGGGGGAGGGAGGGAAGTAAAACCTGTTATTTACAGTGTCCTCTAAAATTAAATGTATAGACATTAATTGCTTATTACACACACTGTTATTCAACCAGCACCACCACAGGGAAAACTGAGCCAAAGAGAAGAGTCTGCTGCTTAGAAACACCCTGCAATAATTTGTCCCAACCGGTCATTCAGACAAGAACAGGCACAGGGCATCTTGTTCACTCCCATCTGTGCCAGCAGCGAATCCAAGACGCCTCGGCAGCAGCGCGGTGTCGTTTTACACCCGTGAGTGACTGTGCAGTGCCAGGTGCCACCAGCCCCATTTGGGAGGGCTTTACACTGCTGCATCCCAAAATGAACAAAATTGGCCCCGTTGTGTGTAAACCACCTACGAGCACCTGGCAGAAACCAAGGGCACAGAGGAGGGGAAATGCGGGCTCCAGCTCCATCCCTGTTGCTGCTCCTCTTGGAGGCAATAAAAAACAAAACAAATTAAGAAATGCACCCATCACCTGGGTACTAAATTTGCACAGGTAAACAAGCACCTCACCACAAGCTCAGAAATTCAAAGCTGACACTGCAGTCCCCAAGGAGAAGCTCCTGTTTTCAAAAGGGTCAAATATTTTCACTTAGAGGTATTTAAATCTTCCCTTCAGCGAGATGAAGGGAGATTTTATTCTGGTTCCATCGCCTATTCATTCCTTCTTTAATAATACATGCTTCTGTTAAAAAGGGCACAGCACTATTTTTAGACTATCCCATAGCATATAAGAAAGCATCAGCTTGGGGTTTTTTTGAGCCTGGTACCGCAAAGGTTTGGGAGTCTGGAAAAATGGGGCACAGGTAGGAGTTGGTCTCAGGTTGCAGGGAAGGATTGGCAGGTTAGGTGAGAAAACATGGAAAATGTGTCTAGCTTTCTTCAACTCTTCTCAAACCCGAGATGAGCCGACAGAAAAGTAGGGAGAGAAGGAAAGAAAACAAAACCACTGAAGTGCTATTGCTTGGAAACCACCTTAATGAAAGCCACTGCAGAGTATAACATACTGAACATACCCTGACAGGGAAAACAGGCAAAGAAAATCCACACAGCCACTTCTACCTGGCCTCCACTACAGAAATAGCTGGATAATAACAATTTCACAGCTCAAGACATTTGCAGAATCCAACACCTCTCTGAATCTAAAGACAGAAGGAAACCTTTCTGGAAGCATCAGCTTTGAGGCAGGAAGATCCTTCTTTACTGCCACTGCAAAGGACAAAGAGCTTATTGGAATTAAGGGATGTCTTAGTCCCTTCTCAATGAAATACTGGTTCTTCTTATTTGCCTTGTTATAAATAGGCTTAGATTTTTCTTTTTCTCTCCTCTCTTTTCAACACGGGAACATAGTGCAGAGATAGTTTCTAAAGGATATTGCCTGTGAAGAAAAGAAAAAAAGGGGAGGAAGGGGAAAAAGAAGAGATGGTGGGAAAAAAAGGAGGGGAAAGGAAAAAAAATTAAAAGGGGAAAGAAAGAAAAAAAAAGTAGTTTTGTCTTTTGGCACTGAAACTGAACTCCTGCCTGAGGTTTTGATAAGCAATGCTGAGTTCAGCTGATAAAGCCCTGACTCCAGCCACAAATGCAGGGCATTCAGACACCAGGCTCTATAGCAGGATCACATCCAAAACAATCCACGTGGAAAAGGTCACTGCTCCAACCTTTACTCATTAAACCCTTCCTAGAGCCCAGCATAGTTTGCTTACTGGATATAATGGCAACCCTCGAAAATGTGTGACACCTGAGCCCTAAAGCAGATCTCTGAACCCAAAAAATAAATGCCAAGTCAGATGCAGCTACATATCCCAAGGGACTTTTTGCTCATATGAACCCAAATGCAGTTTAAACCTGCTCTGTTGGATAACATCCAGCATTCCAGGCCTCCCCACTCCCTACCTGGGTGTATTCTTGTACCATCACAGAGAATGTAACTTGTTTCTTGACTATAAGAACAGTAAAAAGCTAAAAAAGAATCATAGAATGGTTTGGGTTGGAGATGATCTCACTATTAGAAAGCCCAATGGCAAATGGGTAAATCAAACAAACAACAACAACAAAAAAAACCAAACCAACTCAAACCTAAAACTTGAATTACTGCTCTCTAGCCCCAACATCTAGAAAGACCCCAACCTACTGTGCACTGTTCACACAGCCAAGCTGTCCTGAGATTTGTATCCTAACCCCATCTTTATTCTTTTCAGGCTATCCATGATTCTCTAAAGAAAAATGAGTTCCATGGGCCCAGGCTTTATAAAGCATGAGAAGAAGGTTATCACTCTCTTCCAGTAAAACTGTTAAGTGACCCAACCATGTGCTACCTTTTGGACCAGCAAAGCCCTAGGACTGAGCATCCTGCCCTGTCAGCTGGAGCATTTGGAGGTGTCAGTGCAGTGCAGTGGCTCTTCCAAGAACTTACATGCACATATGCTGAACTTCCAGCTCAGAAAAGCACTTTTTTCACTTCTTTATTTGGCAACACCCAATATGTGTCCCCTGCTGTGGGCAGCCCAAACTGGAAGTCCAGCTAACCACCTGGACCCCACCAAATTCATCCACAAGAGTGACAGTCAGGGGCAGGGGCTCAGCCTTCTGAATTGTTCTGTATCCTCTGATCCCTCCTCCAATGCCAGCTGTTGCAGCACGGGGACGGGAATAGCCCCCCATTAATCACTCCTCATTTCAGAGAGAACATTCATCTGCCATGAGGAGCTATTCTGTGACCAAGAAAACACCACTGTGACAGTCTTCACCTGCTAAAGAGCAGGAAGAGCTCTGCCCTCTCCCCCTTCTCCCAGAGCAGCGAGATTTCCGTACCTTAGATCCGCTTAAGAGCCACCACTGCTCCTCACCCCCGGGGAGACTTACAGAGCCTCAGCAGGAATACATGCAAAATCCTCATCAGCTGATCAAGAGCTTTGCTTACTACCACCCTTTACATAACCAGCAGCATCCTAATTATCCAGCTAAACGTAATGAATTCAACTCGCCTTGACTTCATGCACTTTCACTAGATATAAATTAAGGTATCAGGCGACTCACCCTGTAGCCCTAGAGTGAAAACTGAAGAGTTTGGGGATGTGGAAACGCTGGGTGAAATCATCCAAGTCTGCAATTGAAACATTAACCTAGATCAGGACCAGCAAAACCCAAGCATTCTCAGAGGAAAGCCCCATTTACTACTCGGGGTGGGGTTTTCCAGAGCTTTTTGCTCAGCCAGAGATGGAGAAGCAACAGAACAGCTGCAGCAGAGGAGTAGATAGATTTTTTTTTTTTTTTGGTCCAATTCCCTATCACACTGTAAGTAATCTCTGCTTTCATCAGCAAGAATGCTTGCAATGACTGCAGAATGTAACCCACATTTTCTCTGTTGGGTCCCTCTACCCTGACTTAACATCTACATTAAGTCTATTTCCCAGCCTCGGTTTTCAGCTTTGTTTGTTGTGTTGGGTTTTTTGAACTAAAGCTCACTGTACTCCATCTGAGGCTTTCACATAACGAAGTAAACAGCACCACAATGCATTCCTCAGCACAAGCTGAAGCACTAAATAGCTGCCTGGAGTCTGAGGCCGAAGCAGCTGGGTGTTGGATTACAAACGCAAAACAAATGCCAAGGCATGGCCGTAATATGTGCGATACATTGATGACCTACTGTGCTTAAATAACTCCCTGGAAAGGCTGACCAGCCACTCAAAGTGGGTTTTTACACCTCAGAGAGAATAGAAAGCGATTTGTGCTGATAAGGCAGATTTGAAAAACACGAGGGAAAATGTTAGCAGGTATAAAAGTTACCCCGGCAAGAGGGGGCAGGGGAAATATTCAGCCTAGCGCGGTCGGCACGCTGGGAGGGACAGCATTTCATGCTTCTGAAACATTTCCAAAGAGCAAAATCCCTCCCCACCAACGCCAAGAGCAAGGCTCTCACTCAACACAGGCAGGCAGAGGATTTCCGAGGTCGATCACAGCAATTTGAGCCCCCTCAGATCCTTGTTTTCCTGCCTGGAGCAGAGCAGTGCTTTCCAAAGCACGTGGAGTCCTCAACAAAAAAGCCCCAGCCACAGTGCACATGGCATTTTAAAGCAGTGCATCAGCATAGCACAACCCCAGGTACACCCAAGTGAAGCCCTCCTGGGGGTTTGCCAAGTGCCTTGGGGTTCCAGGCAAGGTATGCAGGGTCTCTGACCCCATGCACAGCAGGATGAAATGGGGTGTTTGCATGCAAACTGCAGAATAAGTTAAGATAAAGTAGCTAAAGAGTAAAATTTCCCAAAAAATTGTATTTTTACCACAAGGTAACAATTACATGATAGCTCTACCACTCTGAAATCATCAGAAAGGCAAAGCAGGGAAGTTCTCACCCACAGTTAAGCGAGGTCCCGGGAGGTCACCTAACCATGTCACCACAAGCACTGTGTGTGCCTCATCTCCAGCAAATTCACAGCACAGGAAGGAGGATGCCATTTCTTATCTCCCTGCTACAACACTCCTACTCGGATGCTGTCACAGCTCCCCATCACCTGGCCTCCCCCAAAATCAGAGGAAGGCCTAGTTTAAAGCAGTTGTTTAAAGCCACGTGTTGTTAGACCACAAGCAACACTTCAAAATCTTAGTTTGATGCTGCAGAGTCAGCTGTGGGAGTCTGCACTGTACAGCTGCCACTCTGCAACAAAAAATGAACTGCCAACACTCCCAGTATCCTGCTTTGCCTAAGTGCATCAAAATGGAAGCAAGCCTTTGGCCAAGACTGCAAGGAGCTGTAGCACTTCCAAGGTTTTCTGTGGAGTGACAGAGGGGCTAGCATCCACCTCCTCTTGCTTTTAAATGCTATGTTCAGTGCAGACAGGAACATCTCAATCTGCAAAGACTATTTCAAAGTTGTTCTAAGGAGTCAAAACTTCTTTTATAACTCAGAAGCAGATGGGCTGTAACCAGCAGCATTTCCCCAGTTCTGTCACCCTCCTGGTCAATTGGTTGGAGTCAGTTGCAGATTCTTGAATAGAATATTTTAAAATTTCGGGGGTTTTTTCCTTTAGGAGATTGGGAAAAAGGTCCCTCTTATGTTCAAATATAATAGAATCCTAGAATGGTTTGGGTTGAAAGGAACCTTAATCTATTTCCAATTTCTCTTCCATGGGTAGGGACATCTTCCAAAGCCACATCCAACGTGGCCTTCTCTGGGCAGCCTTATTCCAGTGCCTCATCACCCTCACAGTGAAGAATTTCTTCCCAATATCCAATCTAAACCTACCCTATTTCATTTTGAAACCCTTCCCCCTTCTCCTATCACTACATGCCCTTGTAAACAGACCCTCTCCAAATTTCTTGCAGCTCCCCTTCAGGCACTGAAAGGCTGCAACAAAGTCATCCTGGACCCTTCTCCAGGCTGAACAATCCCAAGTCTCTCAGAATTTCCTCATAGGAGAGGTGTTCCATCCCTTTAATCATCTCTGTGGCCCTTTCTAAACAGCTAAATATCCCTGAAATATTTAAAGCTGGATTCATTCAGTAGCTCACCCTAGCCAGTCATGGCAAGGCTGTGTCTGGACTTTGCTGCTCCTCCACAAGCAGGATGGAGTAGCTGTCTCCAGCTGACCTGGGTGGGTACCTGACAGCAGACAAGCAAGTGCAGCAAGAACACAAGAACAAAATTCCTATCTGTGTGTGCCTGATTGAAAACCTGATGGATTAACAGGTGACTCAAACTGGGAAGGAGAAACATCGAAGAAGGGAGTCAAAAAGGATATTCCTCATGAACAAGAAGAGAAGCAGCAGGCTGAAGAGTTTGGCTCTCTCCATTTTGCTTGTTGATAATATCCTTCCTACTGAAAGATGGGAGATGCTGCTGGCAGAATTTTCCACAATGCAGACAAAAGAAGAGTAACAAAATCTCCTGGGGCTGCCCTGTGCTCAGTCCCCATCCAGCCCACCATCCCTGCCCCTGGTGCTTGGGCAGGGAAGGAGGATGACGAGCCCTCATGCACAACTACAGCCCTCAATTAAAGAGTTCACATATACCCTTAGGAAGGTAGAAAATCTCCAAGAAGCTGGATTGGGCCTGAGAGCATTAGACTGAAGCAGACTGGAGAGACCACTAGAAGAAACAGAGAAGTTCACAAGTGCCAGGCTTAGGATCAGTGTGCGTGTACCTGCCCCCAGTGGACCCCTCCTTCTCCCCGCTGGCTGCTCTGCTGCATTATCTCAATTACTGCAAATTTCTCCTCTGCATCCTCTGCTGCTGGGCCACCAACTGAGTGCAGCAGAGGAACAGGCACCTCATCAGGGGGGTGGAAAAACAAGGAAAACTCTGCTATCAGAGGAAAAGCAGCTCCCTCCACTCTGTCCCCTCACACATGCTGTTGTCTCAGGTCACCAGTCTCCTGATGGAGGCACAGGAACCAGCCACCACAAAGGAAACAACTACCTTTTCATGCTGCAGACTTATAGCCATCTCCCAGTACTGACACAGCTCAAATTTTAATTAAAAAGTCCAGGATTGTGCTTGTAGCAGAATAAAGAGAGGGGGAAAATCGCTGTGGCAAAATACCGTTTCTTTTTTGGGACCCACTGTGTATGAAACCCTGGCTGGTTTTGCCAACAGCTGGTCCACAACCTGCACAGTATTTCCAGAAGTGTTTCCAGTTCAATCTACTCAATTTAGCTAGAATAACTCACTCATTTCATAACGGCAGCTGGAGAGGTTTGAGCACTGCTGCTTTTAAAGAGGAGAAAATGTCTGGATGATTTTTAGGAATGCAAACAAAACCGAAAAAAAAAAAATGCAAATCTTGGTTCAGCTGTGATTTCACATTAGATGGCACTCTCAAATGTGATTCTACCAGGACAACAGCAGCTTTTCCATGCAGGGATTTTCACTCAAAGCAGTTCCTTCTTCGAAGGAAAATAGTGACTGCCTCTCCAAAGCACACACCACTGCCTGGAAAGAAAGGGATGGGAGAGCCACCACATGCACCCTCCAAATGCATGCAAGTCCCTTTGCTACCCTGGGATGAAGCCCCTGAGGATCCTGCACCTCACATTCTACCAGCTGCACATCCTCACCCCTTTGGCCCAGCCTGACCTCCATCTGGGGTGGGATGGCTGTGTGCACGTCCCTAAGGCCACAGCAGTGCCTTGGAGAGCAGATCCCACCCCACAGCCTGGCTGGTGGCCTGTAGACCACATGGAGCCAATGTCTGGGTTACAGGGTGTTTTAAAGGGCACCCAGCAGGGTATCAGGGAGATGAGTGCTGGGACAAGGAGAATCAGGAATGTTGGATGAGATGCAACTGTAGAAGGGGGTGTAACAGCAGAGCACCCAGCTCACTTGCAGCTGCAGAGCTCCCCTCCCTATGTCCCGTGGGACAGGGACCATCAGGTCTTTCTTCTGGCTCTTCCCACTCTTGGGCTGCACCCAGCATGATGAGAAATGCAACCCCAGCCCAGCACACTGCTGCACCAAGTGAGATGTAGATGGGACAGAGGAGCAGCCAGCTCACCAGCCAGCTGCTGGATGTTGGGAGAGATGGGATGAACCGAGAAGTTGCTGCCTTTCCTCCTGGAGACACCACATGTGCCAACGAAAACTGAGAAAAACACGATCTTTCAGTAACTTCTACTCCCAATGACAGCCATTTCATTGCCTCAAACATCTCTGTAGTGGCTGCACCTGTTGTGCCAGTCCAAGCACCAGGAGCTGGGATAAGGGCAGGGCACCTAAGGGCTCTCATGTCAAGGCAAGGCCACTCATATCCGTTGCCTGCTGGTGGCAGGATCCAAACTGAACAGCCATGGAAAGCTGGATGGCAGGCTCAAGAAACCCTGGCCCTGGCACAAAGTCAGCAGAAGGTATCACGATGCCTCAAAGCCAACGCTGTTTCAAAAAGACCAAAAAGAGCAAGAGGAGCAGCAGTTGCAAAGTCCTCACCAGGATTACAAATACTAGACCCCATTTAAAACAAAAATATTACAGCATGGAGAGCTGCTTTGTTTTCTGTAATCCCTGGCTGAATGCTTCCTAAGGGTGGGACTGCATCTGCCAGGGCACAGGCAGGCTGCACTGGAAACTCCCTCCTCTGCAAAATTGCAGCTCCCCCAACACAGAGAGCTAAAGAGAGCAAGAATATATTGGACCCACTTACAAGTAGGGAACATGCACCACATGATCCATAGAAATCTAAGCAGAGAGATCATTAAGGAGGATTCTGCTTGACAGAGTGGATGTACGTGTTTAGATACACAACAGTGCCTCAACATGCTCCAAGTGAGGCACCAAACATGTCAGGGACCCAAGCAAACCTAGGAGACCCGTGGAAGAATAATAAGTCTTTACTACAGAGTGAAAAACCCCTCATTTTATATGTCTGTAATTCAACATGAAGATTAATACGCTGTAAGGGTCTAAAGCAACTCCAAACCGGCCCCGCCATTTCCATTTCCAACCTCCTCTTTTCAAGTAAGCAAAATGTCAGATGGCATCAGGTCAGCCTCAAATGGGATTTCTCTTCTCCTGCTCTGACTGCGAGCCACTTACCCAGCTTACCTTGAAGGACATGTGGTGCAGATCAGCTGAGGTGAAGCCTGGAAGGACACAGGTTACGTTATTCCCCTCGCAGATGGAAGGTTTGCACATGCACACAGTGACCTCCGTGTTTCGCAGAAAAGATGATTTTTAACTTGAAAAATATTTATGTCAGCCACCACAACCACTTGAGGAGGAGAAGTTGCAATGTGCTCTGGCAGGCAAGAAACAAGCAACCACTGCTGGGTTTTGGAGCAATATCCCTGTTAGAGAAACTCTCCACGACTGGGTTTTGTCTTTTCTTGGCCAACGCAAGGGCAAGATTTCCAAAGTTTGTACTTTTACTGACAAATGAGGGGAAACAGTTCATCAGTCACTTCCAGAAAGTCTATCTCTTGCACCAAAATCTGATCTGCGTCAGCCCCAGCACCCAGCCCTGGCTAAATGCCACCACAGCTCACAAGGGGGCTGAGCCTCATGCCTTTACAGAGAAGGAAATACTAAGAAAAAGTTAGGTAGCTATATCTCATAAAAAGCTACATCTCATACCTCAGCCTGGGACATTTATATAAATTCCAAGCTTTTTTTATCACCCTGTATTTTCTGAACACCAGGGATTTCCAAGTATGCTCTGGTACCCACAAATGCCCCACTGCCCATGCGAGTTTTCTGCTACACACCTGACAAGAAACATCAACATCTCCATGAGAAATTCAAAGGGGCATCAGTGCTGAGAATGCTCGGGAACACCTCCTTGTTACTTTATAATCACTAATTCAGGGAACCTGCAATAACCCCTGTGCAGACCAGCCCCCAAGCAGGTGGTTCCACCACCCTCCTGCACCCCCATGTGCCTGAGGGTCCCCCAGCCCCAAGGGATGAAAGCCAGCATTTCTACAGGACTGGTTTAGCAGAGGGATAAACAGACATGGACAAGATGCAGATACTGTAAAATAACAGAATCATAGAATAGTTTGGGTTGGAAGGGACCTTAAAAGTCATGTAGTTTTAACCCCCCTGCCATGGGCAGGGACCCATTTCACTAGACCAAGACCACATCCAGCCTGGCCTTGAACACTTCCAGGGATGGGGCATCCACAGCTTCTCTGGGCAACCTGTGCCAGGGCCTCACCACCCTCACAGTAAAGAATTTGTTCCTAACATTTAAACTAAATCTCTCCTCTCTAAGTTTAAAATCATTCCCCCTTGTCCCATCACTTCATGACCTTCCCAAAAGTCCCTCTCCAGCTCTCTCGCAGCCTCTTGAGGTACTATAAGGTCACAGTGGGGCCTTGTCTTTTCCAGGCTGAACAATCCCAGTTGTCCCAGCCTTTCCTCATAGGAGAGGTGCTCCATCCCTCAACGTTAAGTGCTCTATCCATCAACATTAAGTCACGTGATAGTGAGATCCGGAGGCAGAAGAGGACAAACAAAAAATAATGGGAGCACTGACAGGCTGCCTTGTCTCTCTTCCTGCAAATCTTCCCGTTACTCCACTCCTTCCTCTCTAAATCGTGTTAATGGTCCATGTTCCCCCTCCTTCTCTTCCCTGGGAACTGGACCCTCTACAGCTCCAAAACTGGGATAACTAAACAAAACAAAACCAAACAAATAAAAACACAAACAAAAACCAACGCTTCCTCCCCCCCTCAAAAAACCCAACCAAACAACAAAACAAACAAAACATCCTCTACAAAACTATTCCTTTTATACCTTATCTTTTTAAACAAACTTTGTATGTCACTAAACTGTAGTGTTATTTAAACACTCATTTTCTGGCGCTAGCTCAGCTTTGGCAACAGAAAGGAACTGCTGCATTTCCTTTTCAGGTTCATATATGGTAAATAAATACCAGAAAGCCAGGAAAACAAGTAATTCCAAGCTATAAGAGTTTTCTTGCTTTGTTTTGGTTTTGGGGCTTTTTTTAAGTGCCATTGAAGAAGAAATACCTAAAAAAACCCATTACATTCATGGTGTTGACCACAACACTCTAAGCCAGTGAAACCTCAATAAATATTTTTACAATGAAGCCTGCAAGAAAAGATAATACTTAAGACATTTATAGGACTTTTATTTCTCTGTAAATGAGTCATGGAAGTTGAAAACATGGAACTAGTATTTCTATTCTAACTTTGAAAAAAACTAGGGAAGAAAGGAAAAAAAGATGCCCAAACATTTTACTAAGAGGAGGCTTTCATGGAAGACCTCTCTCAGGAGCTCCCATCAACTCATACTCACTGCTGCTCTTTGAAGCCACATCAACAATGATAATTTAAATTGCAGTCCAGATAAAAGGCATTTCCAAAGACATGAGGGGAGGGAGAAGGGGTTTAAGTAGAGCATTCCCACTTTAATTCAGTCCAGCTACCTGCTGTCTAACTCCTGACAGCTCATCCTCCACCAAACAATGGGGCTGCAGCAGATAAGGGCATCCCAGACACCCAGGAAATGGGGGAGGAATGAGAGTCACTGCCCAAACACAAAAGAAGACCCTGCAACATTTTTAAATTGCAGCCAAAATGGATCAAATCACAGCGGGCACTGCAAAAAAGTGTGGCAAGAGTGGTCATGCTGGGAACAGGAGATGAGCCCAGGGCAGGGGATGCTCCAGCCAGAGGGTTTGATTCAGCTCCCCCTCCAGGGCTCTTGGAAGCCAAGGAACAGGAAAAGAAGTAGGCATTAAGTATTGCAAGCATCCACTCCCAAACAGATTAATAAAAACCCTGTCTTGGGAGACAGATACATAATAAGCCTTTATCAGGCATGGGTTTAAGGAGAACAGACTAATGGCAAATTGTCACTGGAACTCCAGCAAGCGAGGCAGAGAATCTAAGAATGGTTTGGGTTGGAAGGAACCTTACAGATCATCTAGTCCCAACCCCTCTACCATGGGCAGGAACACCTTCCACTAGACCAGATTGCTCCAAGCCCCATCCAACCTGACCTTGAACACTTCCAGGAGTGGGGCATCCACAACTTCTCTTGACAATGGAGAGGATGGTACCCTCAATGGGGAAAGAGCAGGGACAGGTTTCTCCAGTTCCAGGTAGGCTTTTCCAGCTGTGAGGAGCACAAGCACTTGGGGAGGTGAAGTGAAGGGTTCATTGCAAACACGAAGGATCAACAGCATCATCAGAGCAGGATGATCTCCCCAGTGATGGAGATGCTGCAAGGGGGTCCCTGCCCACAGCCCCAGTCACCCCTCTCCTCTCCTGGCAGTCAGGAGGACAGGTTGGCTGGCACATGGAAGGTTACAGCCTTCCCCTCTACTGAACTCTGAAGACTGACTTCAGGCCACCCTTCACTCCAAACTGGAGATAAAAGTCTGTAAAGATATCTAACCTCTCCTGGAGTCTGCTTTCCTGCCCAGTACTGCTGATGAGCTCAGCAGCAGTGCCCATAAAAAAACCCTGGCAAAATCCCTGCACACACAGACAAAAAAACCCACCATGCTCAGCTGCTTTTGTTCTGATCAGTGAAGAAAACAATTACTGAAGCAGGAACAGGCAATTTCTTGCAAAGAGAAAGAAAGGTGGAGAGAACACAATCGAAAACCAAGAGAAGTAGGCAAGTTGCACAAGAAGTGATAAAAGAAAAAGGTTAATAAAGACTCACAAACCAAGCTCATGTTTCACTGCTACTGGCCTAGTGTTTCCCACTAGGAGAAACCTTCTGTAAACACCACAACTGAGCACTGTGCAAACCAGTTCGGACCAGGGTGTGAAAAGGAGGTGACCAACATCTTCATCAACAGGCTGATCCTGTGGCCTCCTGGATCTGGAGGCCAAGGAACCCACCAGAAAACTGAAGTGAGCAGAGCTGCCATAATCACTGGTGTTGCTCTAGGAAAGAGCAGGGATGACATTTGAGAGCTGCAGTAGGAATAGTTTGCTTTTTCTGGGAAAATGTCATCAAATATAAATTGCTTAGGGACATCAACCACATTTTGTTCTACATGGAAAGCCCCCACAGGTCCAGAACTCTCACATAACCCATCCTTCGAGTGGTACCTTAATCTGAAGCACAAAGAGAGCTACTGGCAACAGGGTGGTACCATAAAAAAACAAAACCACTCTTTTTTTGAAGAAAGCAAACAATGACACACACTGCCACTGTCCAGTTGACAAGAACCAACCTGTATGTTCCTGCAGACATGGTGGCATCAGTTCCTGCCCTGTTCTTCCTTCCCAGAATTTCGCACTGCCCAGTGAAAAGTTGGATTTTTGCTGCTACATCCCTCAGGGTCATTTAGAGGATGTAAAACATCACTTTTCATTTAAAGAAAAATATTTTCCAGCCCTCAAGGACTGGGAAAAGAAATATAGAAAAGCACAAGAAAGCGATCAACATGAATTCTTGCACCTGAAACCCCAGAAAACAAAACCAACACGGTTATATTTGTTGCTGTCTGCTTTCAATTCCCAATACCTAAAGCCAAGTCTGCAGGTTTTACTGGGGGAGGAGGGAGAACAGGACAATGAACTCATCACTTTTAACACACTGAAAACAATCTGCTCCTTGGACCTGTGTGTCCAGGTGGTGATGGAAGGGGACAAGCAGCAGTATTTCACACTCCCAGATCCACAGCCTACATCCATAATCAGCTCTCCAGTACCTCCCTGCGCTTCAGGAGAAGATCCAAGCAGATTTATAGGAGGCTGATTCTGGATTACTAGTCCCCAAGGAAATTTTCTTCCCAACACCCACAAGTCAGAGGTTGATTTATACCCAACCTATAATAGACTGTATTCCCCAGAGACAACCCCTTGTCTTCAACCCCGCTGCCATTGCTGAAACTGGAGGTTTGGTTTGGTTTAACAGCTGTGAAGTTTATAAATACTGAAAGCAGCACTCAATTTAGGCTGGAGACAGTTAAACTACCTTAGACCAACAGGATGCCATGCAGTAAGGAACAGTAATGAGATGATGACAGATTCATAACCTAAAGTTTTCATTAAAACTCGCAGCCCAAGGAAGCTCACCACTCCAGAGCAGAAACATTCAGTTCTCCTAATTACTCATAGAGCAAATTTTTGCACAAACCAAGGAATCCAGGAGAGAGCTCCTGAAGAGCACATGTAACCATTAGGCAGGAACTGGGGAAGTACCAGCCTGGGGGTTGTAAATGAGGTGGTGCACAACCCATTTCAATGCCACTGAGCACCTCAGCGTGTGTCTCGCAGCGAGGAGCTGCTGGTGGTGGTACCAACGTGAGCCTGGGAGCCCTTGTGAGCAGATTCAGGGAAAAGCAGGATCCCTGAAAAGAAGTTGCTAGATACCAAAGTCCCTGGATAGAGCTTTGTCCATCTGCAAGGACAACACAGTCTCTTTTACTTGTTTCTAAAGGCATAATGTGTTATCTGAGCAGAGCCACAGCACACACAGCAGCTGACTGCAAAACCAGCCAGCATTTATCACAGCATCTGTGCTTGAGGTGAAGTCACCTGTCATTAAAGCAATAGCAACTGCAGGTCTCTACCTCCCTGCATGGGAGATATCTAGAGGTCCACACACAATCCCCTGACTTTGGGGATCAGGGACCACAGGCTTTGACTTTCCCTAACACCAGCAAGGGTCCAAGCACTGCACCTCTCTGCTCTGGTCCTCATCTGTGTGTGCCAATAACAACACTTCCACGTCCCACCAAGGCTGTACTCTCCCATTTTCATCTTCAGTTTGTATAGAAGTGAAGCTGTCAGGGATTTTATAGAAGATGACCCTTTACAGTGGTGATCCCATGTTCCTGCCTCTGCAAGTGTTTCTACTGCTGGTGAGTGTCTCAAGGACACAGGCACTCCCAGCACATCATCCCCCCAAACACATGTGATAGAAGCCACCAAATTTTAGACTTTCCAAAACCCCAAGAAGAAAGCTCTGCTGAAACACAAATCCAACTTTTATAGCTGTGCAAAATCAACTCTAACTGCCAGTAACTGGGAAAGATCCATTTTTCTATCCAACTAGAAAAATATCTGCTGGTTAAACAAACAGCAATCTAACAAAGAAATGCCAAGCGTTGGCCATGCTTTACAATGCACAAGTCAGAGCCACAAAAATACGTTCCTGGGAGTGCCAACATCCCAATGAAAACAAATCCCAGGACACAAAAAAGGGATAAAAGCACACTATAAACCTCTTTCTTTCCCCCACAATTCTGCCCTGTGACTTTGTGCCACAAAAACAGAAATTTGGCTTGGGTAGAAGGGTTTTTTTCCCACCAAAAAAACAATTAAAACCCTTTCGTTTGGGTTTAAAGAAAAAGTAATGCCAACCACTAATAAACTTAAATTTTGGTTTTGTGAAGTTTTATGTATTTTTTTTTATTGTTTAAGAGCACAAAACAAACTGAGTGGTTGCTCTTTCCAGAATGTCTCCTCCTACTTCTCAACACAAGATGAGGAGGTTGAACATTCCAGCTCTCATAACCACTGTCACAAACAGGAGCCTTCTGGGAAAGAACACCCCAAAAAGAGGAAACCAGCAACTTTTCATCCCATCTCATTTTTCAGACCCTTCTTCTCCTTCATGGGGCAGGAAGAGAAAGGGAAGCTGTATCCCGAATTCGGATACAGAAGCACATTTAAGAAAGCAAAGCACCAAGATTGATTAGAGTGTTCCTCTGCTTTAATAAAGAGCCTAATGATGTCCAAATTATAGCAAAGCTCAATTGTGTAACCAAGGAGTCAAGATTTCATCCTTGATAAGGACATGGATTTCTGTCTCGCAGGAGAAGCCTGCAGTTCACTAACAAAAATGACCTTTTATATTATACCCTTCAAGGCCACAATTAGCTGGAGAAATACTGGACTAACTTGGCAACATGAGATTTTAGACACTGCGTTAATTTTTAGCAGAACCTTGCCAAGACCATTATCATCATCTAACAAGACCAAAAA
>VZRZ01004359.1:2186-12302 GCA_013398175.1 Climacteris rufus | reverse complement strand
AAAAAAAAACCAAATACAAAACCCACTGCTCTCCAGACCCAAATTACTTTCCCCAATTCAATGCAGTTTTAATTAAGATGATTAAATTACAGCAAAAATTATTAAGATGATATCCCGCAGCAAACCACTAAAGGTATAACACCTTAATCCAGAAGAACCTGGCATGCACAGATTCATCATAAAGTATTCATGAAAAGCTAGAATTTTACACATGAACCAATTTTACATCACTCAAACAATACCTTGGGAGATATTTGTCACAAGTAAAAAAACAGTGACATCCATCAACAGAGCACAGTTTTTCTGAGACTACACAGAAAGGAATCTACACAGAAAAAAATTGAAAAGGCTACAATTACTTTGACAATGTTTCTACAGCTCAGAGGAATTTGGGGGTTGAAATAAGTGGTTTCCTTCTCCTTCACAAGGCTCCCAAAATCAATTTTATATAAAATTCTTTCTTTTTTTTATTTTTTTTTTTTTTGCCAGAAGTCAGATCAGAAGTGCATGTGAAATCAGGTCACTGCAATAATCATGGTACATTTCCACTATTGCCTATTAACTATGAGGTTTAAATGAATGAGCAAAGTCTCAGATCCATATTTCACCAGTGGAAATTATTAATATAAACATAGCACAGCTCAGGCTTTAACCTTACCATCCAACTGGGCCCACTGTCCTTTGGAGAAGGGTAAATGGTATTAAACTGACAGACAGGGTTCAAAAGGCAGCTACACGGAGGCATGGATTCCATTAAGACCTGAGAAATGATCCTGCAATGGGAGTCCTGGACTTCAGGTAGCTGCTGGTGGTGCTTCAGCACTGGATAAATCCAAGTCTGTGATCTTCAAGGAATGGCAGCTTCAGCATATTTTTTTTTTTTAAAAAGCTGTGCCACTGTGATGAAAAGAAGTGACAAACCAGCTATTTCCAGGTGCAATCTTCTGGAAACTGTCCAGAGGGGCAGAGGAAGGCAGCAGAAAATGGTAGGAGAGATTTGAAAAGAGGAGGATGTAACCCCAAATTGTCTTAAAATTGTGGCTGATTACATGGGAAGGCACCAAGTAATGAAGCTTTGCCTCTCTCTGGACCTCTGTGGCTCCAAGACTGACCCCCACCAAGGGGTTTTGCAGAGTTAACTGCATTGGAATAAAGCCCTACACTGTAGATCCATTCCCAAAATGCTGCTACACTTTGCATCTGAGACTTCTTTGAGTCTCTTCTCTGAGATGAGACCTGCTAACTCTCAAAATGGGGAGGGGGGGGATGGAAATCACTAAAAATTAAAAGGAAAGAAGAAAAGGAACCTGCATGTCGCACTGCATGGCCATAACAGGGAGCTACTAACTCCTGAATGACCCAGACAGGACACAAAACCCCTGACAAATGCACAAAGAACAAGTGCATTAGAGAAACTTGATTTTTTTTTTTTTTAATTAATACAGCTCTGACTGCCCAGTCACCAGACAGCTTTCCCCCAGCTGTAATGGATCTGGGGAGAGGCGAGCCCCAGTCCAGGTGAGAGGTTAACTTTATATTTTCTTTTAGTAGATGAAGAAAAGTCTAAATTGAAAAAGATAAAATTCCACCATAAATCCTCCACCGAGGCTGCTATGAAATAACTCTTTTGTTTAATTATTATGAGTTGGATGGGCAAACACTGGATCCCGATGGACAGAGAGCAGCTGTTACTATAACAGAAAGACATTCATCTTCCCTGCTCGGGACCCTGAAACTCTATCAACAATGCCTGTAAAACGACTCTCAGCTCCCCCCTCTCCCAGTTTTCGCCTGTCTTTCATATTCAGACCTATTTTTAGCCAGCTTTATTTTGCTGTACCACACTTCAAAGTTTTGCATCTTAGCTCGTTCTAAATCACTTCCAGGTACAAAAAGTACCAGGGTGTCACTGGGACGATTCTGGGGTGCAGGAGAAGGACACGTCCTTCACTCAGGGTTTCTTCTTTCACCAGGGATTCATTGAGAAGGAGCCTAGAGACACAGTTACCCAGTCAGATACACTTGCATCTCGTTTACCTCTGAGGCTCACAGTTACCTTGGAGGGTTTCTTTTAGCTGCTGCATAATAAATAGTAGATCTGTACAGGATGGCACGGGAAAGGAAATTCTATTAGTTATTAAAAAAAAAAAAAGTTTCTCATGTTTGCTTTTAGCAGCACTAACTCTGTCCCATTAGATGATAACAGAAGCTATGTATCTACAGAAAACTATCCGTGGCAATAAAAATTAGCTGTAAAAGACTTCCACAGCTATCTAAGGTACAATATAAATGTTAAAACACCCTCCAGGAACGGGCACATCCGGCCAATCTCTGGCCCATGTAAACAGGCAGAGTGTCAGGGCACCAGGAGACAACAGCCCTGGGGACAGCACATTCAGTTGGCTGGGGTTTTAACTTTCCTTTTTTCTTTTTTGCATCCATCAAAATTCAGGCTGACTGAGCTTTGTGCCACCAAGTTGTACCCACGAGAGGAAATGCCCAGTGACAGCAAGGCTCATCAGAAGGCTCCGTCAGGCATTGGCTTTATCACATTCCTAAAGAAGCCTGGAAATTGAGACTGGAGGGCCACTGTTGTTTCAAACACTGTAAAAGGTGATTGAAATCTACAAGGGAATTTCTTGCTAGAACTGAGCCCTTCCACAGGCCCCGGCTTTGTGCTTTCACTTTACAAAGATGCTCCTGGAGCCTGAGGAAGGGACTAAGGTCTGTGGTAACAGTGAGGCAGTAAAACAACAGCAATTAGAACAAAACATTAGTCTCCATGAGTTTTGGGTTGTTGGGGTTTTGCTGGCTTTTTCTGAGGTTTGCTTTTTTGGGGGAGGACGGTGAGTTTTGTGGTTTGGGGATTTTTGGTTTTCTTTTTTTTAAGAACACTTGTCTTTGAAATATTTCAAAGGAAGCCAAGGAGCACAGATGAGACAGCTCAGTGGCAGGGCACACTCCTTGACAGCCTCCCCACCTGAGGTTCCATGCAGAGGTGGTGATGCTACAGCTCCAGAATTCTCACCAGACCTGGGCACTCAACTCCACACCACGCCTGCCAGCAGCCAGAGCCAGCATCCCAGCAAGGCAAGCATCAAAAGCACCATCCTGCTTCAGGTTGTGCTAAGCTTTATCTGCATTCCAGGCTCCTTACATAAAAAGGAATGTCACAGCAGGGAACTGTTTCAGGTGTGTCAGCACCAGTGCCTACTGCCCACCACAAAAACTCACTTTTCAGGAACCAAGCAGGTGAGTGTTTTCCAGCACAACTGCAATAGGTATTTGGAAAAATGCCTTACATGAGGTATAAGAATGTGCTTTAACAGAAACTTTCCTACAAAACTAAAAGTGCCTGATAAGCTGTGGGTGCATGTGAAAGCAAAGGATTATGAGTTCAAACTTTTGTGCACCCAAGAGCTGCCCAATAGCTGCTGCCGGGCTGTAACTGGATACTCTCGCCACAAAAACCCAAGGACAACTGAATTTCTCAGCCTGCAAATATACAGGGGAATTAGCATTCTTAACCCATTAATTACTCTCAGGAACTAAAGTGGCCATACAAATCCTGCTGTTTCAGTTGCTGTGCTGAGGAAAAAAATAAACCAAAAAGACTTGGAGAAACAAGTGAACTGCACTCCTGCGGGTTGCACTGCCATGGCTCAGTTGTCCCAAGAGCAAGTTTGCCAGGACAAGGCTACCACCAGGATAACCACAAATCTGCACTTTGTTGAGCAGCTGCATCTCAAGTCAAATGCAGATTCCCTTTCCTGAGTAGCAGGACTCCTGCAAATCCATGGGATCAGGTACAGGTCTGAAGCAAAGGCAATGCCTTTTGGCACCTGAGCACCTGCAAAGCCCATGGGCTCTGCCAAGACCAGCACCACGGTCTCCTCGCAGTTTTCTTATTGTAAAGCTCAGCTTGCTGCCTCAGACATCAACTGAGCAAAGCCCAAATGCCCTCCTTTCCCAGAAAAAGAAACTATCAGTGGCAAATAGAGCAACTGGAGAGGGGAGTTTGCAGACAGCTTAGCCAAACTGCAGCAACAGCCACCAGCCCTCAGAAGCAATCTAGAGACTACAAAACATGAGAACAGTACTAAAAGGGCTTTAAAAGCCTGCAATAGTCTCATTTTCTGAAATGCTTTTAAAAAGTCACAAAAAGAAGATGAGTTTTGATAGGAACATTTCTTCACTTCAGATGCATGGTTGCATTCCTCCCTCCCCAGGAATTCAAAACAGTCTGCAGAGGTAAATTATGTATAAGCAAAATATTCCTAAAAGCCAAATTTTAGAAGTTGCACACATTACATTTTTAAATAGCTAATGTTGGAGAAAAGAAAGGTTAGCCACCTAGATTGACCATTTGATAGATCAGGCACAAATGGAGCTAACTTTATCCCTCTCATCCACTCAAAGGCTTATCATCTCACACCTTAGAGAAATAAATTAGGAAGAAGCATTAAATTAGCAGTACTGGCACCATATAGAAAATTTAAACTTCTGCTACCGTTTAGAAAACAAGTTCTATAATGGGAAAAAGCTTTAAATAAGAAAAATAAATAATAACAAAAAAAAACCAAACAAACAAAAAAGAAAACAGAGTCAGTCACAGCACCTAAGACCCTACTGTGTCAGCTACTATGGAATTTTTTAAAATGACAACCTTTGCTGCTGTGGTTTGGGACTCATTCAGCACAGGTCTGGGACTTGGGGTTGGTCTGGAAAGTGCCAGAGACACACTCATTTCTCCCAGGTTTTGTTTATTTCTCTATAAAACTGACAGCAACACATTCCATTTCCAGCTTTGCTGGAGGAGGATTAACTCGCCCCCTCTGCTCCCAGGAGCACCTTTTCCTTTTTCTGTTGTCACACAAGGGTACATGTTAGACATAAAGAGTCCAGTTCAAAATCCACATCTAAATTTGCACAAGTATCCTCTTCAGTGAAAATTAATGGAGCTCAGATTGTAAAGCACTGCATCTTTTCATGCATGTGCTTTATTCTCTTTATTTAAAGAAGAGGCACTCATATACTATACATTACTATGAGATTGAGACAGGAGAAAGAAAATTATACCTCTGGATTAATAAAATTACCAGAACACTTAAACAACAAATTTATTTTCAGGTAGACAAAAAAAAAAAAGATAATATGGTGATCACAGCACCTGCTGTGGACTCAAGAGGATGGGAAGCAATGCCCTTGCCCTGCCACTGACTTCTGAGATCTCAGAGAAGTCACTCCCACCAGGGAATAACTTGTAAATTTTTGTTACATTCCCAAATGACACAGCCACAGATACAAGTTTACTTCTAGAAAACATTTTCAAAGGTTCATTTCAGCTCCTCAATACACCTCAAACCCATCAATGAAGCAAAAAAGGGTGTTCCTGGTCCAGGCTGCTCTTGCCCTGCAGCCAGGCCCGAGTCCTCCTCCAAGCAGCCTCCTGCCCACAGAGCTCCCCCAAAGTCCAAAACGGAATCTGTGGTGAAATGGCACACCAAGCTGGGAATTGTGGAATTATTGATGAGAAACAGGTCACTTCCTCCAGCCTGGCACAAACAGGCTGCTCCTTCCTCTGCATTTTTACACATCTTGTGTGCATGAGCTGGTTCCTGCTTGCAGGCAACCCAGCCTAAGAGAAAAGGATCTTTCCAAGACCAAAAATACACCAACCACCTCCAGCATAGTCACCAAAAAAAAAAGAAATCCAAAATCACACGAGGTGGACAGAGCACCCCGCCAGGTTAATGCCTGGTTTTATCCCATACAGAAACATCTCCTCATGCAGATTACTTTTTTAGTATAGGTAAAAAATATTTGGCATGACCTTGGCGGTGCCACTTCATGATGCAGCAGGGAGCACTTGTGGACAGTATCATTTTCTCACACTTGACCCCTCTGCTCAGTGTTTTTGGGGCAGGGACCTTCTCTATACACAAACCATACTTTGCAAAAGAGGAGCTGTATTTTTCTGAGGCACCTAGACAGCAGTAACAGATTTTTTTCTTAAGTAGCATGATGGACCAATGCCACAAGCAATAACCTAATCAGAGTAAAAGACTCAAATACTGGCAAAATAAGAGGCACTTGTCTGCTGGAGGGAAGCATATTATTATTTTACAGTGTACACTGACAATTGCTGCTCTTAACTTTTACTTTGAGTTGAAGCTATACCACAGAAAAGGAGGAAGATGACAGAGAGAAAAGATCATGAAATTGGTGAAAAAGACCAACAGTTATATTCAAATGTAAGCATGAAATGTGCTGGGTCTGCAGAACACAGGCAGAGTGTTTCATCTTTAATTTACTTCTCTGCCCCTCTGCCCTTCTTCAGTGGCTCCAAGAAACCTTATGAAGAAGAAGACTGGGGGGGAGTGATGTATATTTTTCTAATATACCTTAAAGGAACAAATGACTAATGAGATACAAAATTATTTCAGAATGAAGTAATAATGAAGAGAAGAGATTAGACATTAGTTGATCCTCAATGGTTAATGGAGGGGAAAGGCAAGGGGAAGAGTAGAGCTTATACTGGTGAATACTTCGGCCACAAACACCTCTCTTAAACACATCCAATTTCACTGATGTGAAAATCTCCACATGAAGGAACAGGCGAAAAAGAGCTTAAGTGGGAACAGGGTGCAGAATGCCAAGTGCTACACTGAATAATTCAGTTCCAGGCAGTGCTATTGGCCAGGCAGGAAAATCACACTCCCCTGCTAGCTTTAAAATCAAAGGCCAAGAAGGGATAAAAGAGAAAGACAACACCTCTTTAAAGCAGAGATTACACTCTGCGGTTCCCATTTCCCAACTTCCCACACCGTTTTGTTGCAGGGAGAGCGCTGGGGCTGCCGTGGTGCCAAGGCACAGCACCTCACTGCCCGAGGGACCTGGGCAACACGGCCACCTGCCCTTGTGCCACCGCTCCTCCAGCCCAGCACTGAGAAAAAGCCAACTCTGCAGCAGGCACCAAGCAAGCCTGGCTTCCTGAGTTGCCCTCACAAGATTTTCTCAGCGCTCAAGCAGTTCTCCAGTTGCCACAGCTGAGGGCAAGACCCCATCAGGACTTTCACTTGGGTCTAGAACACCAGTGACCTCTACCAAGTCCTCTTCCCTACCTTCACCCTTCCCAAATTACAGCAGCACTTCTCCAGCACCAGCTGACAGGGCAGGACACGCAGATTTCCATGCAAGGGGTAGGAGGCACCACAAGGAGAGGCCGTGCCTGGCACTGGATGTGATGCTCCCTGGGGAAGGGGCATCCAGGGTCTAACCTCACCTGGGCCATGTACAGGAGAAGCAGAGGGTTATCAAGACACTTTCACAACTTCTAGACTACTCTCATAGGTGTGTTTAGTAGAAACATGTTATATTTTATGGGGCTTGAAAGATACAGTGCTCCTAAAATCCCATTTAATTCTGACTATTCCAGCGCAGCTCCACAAGGTCAACTACTGAACACTAAATTTTAAAAATCATTCTAAAAGCAGGTCCTGAAACATGACTGCCAAAACACCTTCTTCTACAAGGCCCCAAACACAGAGTGACTTTGACTTCTATCTATTTTATTTTAAAGGTGTCATAGCTTTCTAGGAACAGGCACCTTTGCCTTTGAGCAGAGCACACAAGACCATCTCTGACAGGTGCCCAGCCTCAAAACATCTATGCCACCCACCTCCTTCACTTCTGATAAATAAACATCTCTTGTTTCATTTTACACCTGCAACACTTCTGGAGGGGGATCCACCCTAGGGACAGGCACGATGCTAATCACAGCAGCAGGATTCCTGGGCTGGTCCCATTATCAGTGTTCCAAAAGATGCCCCTCTTTCATCTCAACCTGTGCACTGGTCCTGCCTCCTAGAACTGGAGAAGCCAGGGAGCCCTCCTAGGCTGATCTGCAAAACAAGGAGTGTGTGCTTGGGGAAGGGGGAAAATGGTGGGAGGGAGAGAGGAGAACAAAAACAACAACAAAACAGAAAAGAAGGGGGGGAGGAAAAAAAAAGGGGGAAGGAAAAAACAGTGAGGCTGGCCTGTTTCTTTCTTCTCTACCATCTATTCAGTGTCAGCAGGGGAGGTCCACAACTGTTGCGTCACATAGAGCACAAAAAAACCTGACAAGCGTGTTTTAGCTGATGGAGAGCAGAGTGGACAGGAGGCTGGTGACAGCTCGAGCGCGGGCACTGCGAGCCCTCCGCTTTAATTGGCTGCAAGCAGGAGCCTCCCAGCCTGCATGGGCTGCTCAAAGGCACAAGCAATGGCAGAAATTTCAGGGTGTAAATACTTTTGTTAACTCCCCGGGCTCAGGTTAGACCCTCACTCGCTCTGGTCCAGGGATATGGAATTTTTAATCCTGCTTGAGGCACAGAAAGCAAAAGGAAGATGCAGGAGATGCTTCGAAATGGAGAGGGGGGAGAAGGGGGGAGTTAAACCACAGGCTGTGCAGGACCTGGAGAGGTGTTTATAAATAATGCCACTAAAAATAATACACTGATCGCTGGCGTCTCTAACACAGCATTTTCTTCTCCACAGAACTCTGACAGTGGTTATCTCGGTGGTAATAATTATCTAGATTTGATAGCAGATTAAAAAAATATATATCCTAAACACCTGTTCAAGAGTTTTGTGTTTTTAAAGGCCATTGCCATTAACCTTGGGCCACGCACTTCATTGTGTTTAATTAGCAAGCTAATGAAGCCAGTTTTATTCCCTTTCTCAGGCACAAGAGGATAAACACAAGACAGTGAAAGAGGAGACCAGATCCATTTGCAGCACAGTTCACTGCTGCATGGCATTACTTAAACTTGCACCGAAATAAAAGTAATGTAATGGCTCGGAAAACATGTTAGCAATGCATTCTGTAAGACAAATCCTTTTACACCTTCTGTATTTTCTCAAGCTCATCGATTAAAACATGATTTCTGAACATTTGGGCTGCAGAGAATTTGCAAACAAAGGGCTAAAAATGAACATAATGTTTTCCTCAATGAATCCTCAGTATTCCAAAAAATTAAGCATAACAGATTTATCTTTTTTTTTTTAAAGAACAGCAGCCCATGCTTGCTTTGTTACAGCCAACCAAGGTAGCGATGAGAAGCATCAACAATGGAGGTCAAGCGATTTTCGAAAAGCCCACCACTTTCACAGAGCCCTAACATGTACACACACAAAAGACATACTTTAAGCAAAGCCCAGTGCTCTGAATCCCAGCAACACATTCCAACTTTGGGTATCTGAGCTTGTTTTCCTTTTTTTTTTTTTTTGACTGAACAGCTTCAGGAAAAACTGGACAATGAAGATTACATTGATAAATACTCATAAATTTCACAAGAAAGGCAGAAAGCTTTAAAAGAGAAGGAGGGATTTACGGAATGGCTAATGCACTGATTTAGTGATTCAAGAGGACCTTTACAAATAAACAGAATTATATTCATTTTCTGGGGTTTCTTTATTGTGTTTAGGGGGGAGAGAAAAAGTCAGCATAGGTATGCCCTGTCAGATTATCTTTTTCATAACATGATACATTTAAGAAGCTTTCAGCGTGCTTTTTTTTTTAAGCAATTGCTTTTTTCCCTCCAACTTAGATTTCAGTCACTATGTGCACAGAGCCACGGGATCAGGTTAAATACCAAAACCAAACCAAACAAAAACCCAACGCCATGCCCAAAACAAAACCAAAAATCCGGAAGCCATCTCTTTTATTGAGTCACCCGAGATAAAAGGATTCCAAGATATATGGAAAGAAAATACATTGACCATAAATCTCCTTTATGCACATAATAGAATTTTCCAGCCAGGAGAGCTGTTGTGATGATAGCAACGCCGAGCACCAGGAATGCTGCTGGCACACACCCCCCCTCGCCTGCTCCTTCCAAAATACCTGCTCTCCTCAGCACTGCTATGTAAATACAAACCCGCACAACCCTCTTCCCAACACATGCAAACAAAGCTGCGTACAAGTGTCCCAGCCATCAGATAAAAACGCCCGAGCTGGCTTCGCTCACTAACGCATTAATTTTTTTTTTTATTATTTTTATTTCCCACTCCCTTTTTATTGCCACTCGCACACACTTTCGGTGTGACTTCAAAAATAATGAAGCGCTGGCACTG
>VZRZ01004358.1:749818-834689 GCA_013398175.1 Climacteris rufus | reverse complement strand
GGCCGCCCGGGCGCTGAGGGGACGCGGCCGCTCCCTTCGCTGCTCGGCGGGTGTCGGGCTCGGCCCTCACCGAGGAGGCGGGAGGCGTCCCGGAGCCGTCGGCCTTCGGGCTTTCCCTGCTCCCGGGACGCGCACGGGACACCCGCAGCCAGCCGCGGGACCGCGGGGTCCTCCAGCCGCCCGGAGCTGAGGCGGCACCGCTCCTGGAACAGACCCGGAGCTGCAACAGAGCCGAGTCCGCGGTTCCCACCCAGCCCTCGTACAAAACTCGGGTCGCCACAGCCACACATGCCCGTTCTCGGGTACATCGTCCTCTAAGCAGGAGTTCCTGCCTGAAATGTAATTTAAAAAATATTATAAGAGTATAATATTATAAGAAATGTAAGATTTCCTTTTTGTTTCCACTAATTACAAGGCAGGGACGTGGAGAAGTGTTTCACAAAGCGGTGTCACTTTAAGCTGCGCAGTTCTTTCATTTTCGGGGAAAAAAAAAACAACAAAAAACAAACAAAACCGCCAAAACCTCCAAAAAAGTATAAAAAAGGGGGGAGGAATGAAGAAGGAGAAGTAAGGGGCAAAAAACCGAATGAAATGCCTACTGATCTGTGAAGAAAAGATGTAACTTCTGTAATACCAGACAGCAAATGCTGTTGTCAGAGGTGCCTGAGCAGCTCTGAAGGAAAAAGGATTTCATCTTCCTGAAGAAAAGACTTTCTGCACAAACAGAAGAAAGGTTCTATAGACTAAAATTACTTCAAAGTCTGAAATCCAGCACATGGAACAATGTGCGTGAGCAGTGGGTGAACTGTGCTGAATCACACGAAATACGTTTTGCAAGAAAGAGACTCCTTAAAGCCCTTGGTCATCAGCTCAAGCTGCTCCACAGTAACACTGACAACCTGTTCTGCCTGCTCTGCACAAGCCGACTGAAAAAAGCCCAAATCTGTATTTTCCAGGCATTCCTTGCAATACCAAACAAGCCTCAGAATAACTGTGGAGAGCAGAGACTTAAGACTCAACAGTTCTGCCTCTTGTCTTGGCTTTTCCTGCGGGTGCCCTCAGGCAATTAGTAATTCCTGTTTGTGCATGTGACCGGCACAGAACCACAGTGCACCCTCCCGGGGACACGCTCCCTGGAGCCGGCCCTTCTCGTGGGAAGCTGCTGCAAACAAATGACTTTACCCACAGACCAAACAAGCAGTTAGCAAAGAGCAAAGAGATTTAGAAAAAGCAAAACGCCACTGCTTATAAAAGCCCCAGGCCAAACTGATTGGGATCTGCCTGCCTGAAATAACACCCTCTTGGCAAAGCCACACAGATATTCCCTTGTTTTGGGGAAAGGGAAAACACCAAGAGGCTGACAGAGATCTCAGAGCTCCTGATAGCAAGCTTTCTGGCTTTATCTTAACATTACCAATAAAAATCAAACGGCTGGCTGAGGAAATCTTGCAAAGGGATTATCTCGACACTCAGGAAGCCAAAACCACAGACTACTGTAGGGACAGATGATAGTAACACTAAGGAATGAGATAAAAGGGAACATGACCCTAACAAGCAGGACTTCTTCCTGTTCCCTTGAGGAGGAGATTCTGCAGGTGCTCCCTGGACTATACTTTGTGAAGCAGAAGTGCCTGATCTGGTTGGTACTGACTGTCAGACTGTATTTCATCTTGGGCTGCAACCTCTTATCCCTGCAGATAAAAAGATTTTAAGTCCTTTTGCAAGGCTCACTAGAAGGAAAAACCCTTTTGTCACTGTCTGTTTGCTAATTCAGAGCTAATTACCTCCTGCTCAGGCTAACACGATGACACCTTTTACAGTCTTTCAAAATAAAAAAAAAGTGCATGGAGGTGTTTTTATAATTGCAGTTTATTTCAGCATATTTATCCTCATGGGAACCTCCAGATTTCACAGTCTGCTAGTCTGGAACAAGCTCGCTGCAAAATAAACTGCCTCATAGAGACATTCTTTATTAGGTATCTATCACTAACCTCATCCAATAATTCTTTGTGGGAGCTGCAATGAAGTGAGAAACAATGTTTCATAAACCCATCAGTACCCAGGCAGCTTTAGTGCCTCTGAAGCAGTAATAGCCTGGCCATCCCAGTCACCCTCTAATCAAATTAGGGGAACCTGTGCAGGCCTGTAAATCTCACGTGGAGCAGCACTACCCTCTAAAGAGAAGTCCGTGGTGTAGCTGTCATGTGGAACTTACTGTTTTAATGGAGCCATTCGGGGGGCTTGGGACAGAAATACTTCTCTGCCAATGGTCTGTGCTGCTGAAGATGCCCTGGGAAGAAGGCTTTTAAAAACTTTTTATACCTCTAGTCAGAAACCAGACCATTTCCTCTCTCAGTACCTTGGGGGCTCAATGAAAACACTGCTCTGGCACCTTCCCCCAGACTCCCACGCTCCTCAGCACTTTTCTAGGGTGGCACATATTGAACCTGCTAAAATGCTTAAACCGTCAGAGCTTTTGGCACGTCCTTACCCTGGGCAATGTTCCCATGGCCAAGAACGGCAGCACAGCCTTCCCTGGGGACCTTGCCTTGCAGTTATCTGCTGGTTCCCCCAGACAGGCTCGTTTTCCCACACACAGTTTTTCACACATTTCATTGTTTGTCTCCCATCCATTTTTTCCAGTGTTTTTCACCCAACAGAGTGAAGTAAAAAGGAGTATTGAGAAGGTCACTGAAGAAATGAAGTGGTGACAGTAGGAAGCACCGAGGGTCCTACTGGGAACACAGGAACACGAGCAGTGCTGATAAACTTCCCCTGTCTTGGGCTCAGCCTGCTCTCCCCACACGGAGATCAGAACACAAACAAGGCCATGAGGTGTTAAAACCCTCCCCTCAAACCAAGGTGTGGGATGGATCTCCCAGCAGTCACTCCCAAGGCAAACAGGCAGAGAAAGGAGAATGACAGCTGGGTTTTCTCCCTTCCCCTGTGCCTCCCAGTGTGCCCTACCAAGGGCAGCCACTGCCCCTCAGGGGTGTCCTACCTGGGCACAAGTCATCACCACAGCCATGCTTCCTTCAGGACTGCACCACTGGGCATGCAGTGACAGGAAACCTGTGCTGGGGAAACACCAGGCCTGGGGAGCTGAGCTTATTCTTACAAGTAGAGAAAAGATAAATCAATCACTGGAGCAAAACAGGCAGGGACAGTCACATCTCCATACACAGTTTTCAGAAAACACATTAAAAATTTATTTTAAATATATTATAAAAGGAAGTCCATTCAACTTTAAAAACACTAGGCATTCTATCAATGATTCCCAATTTATGAAAGCTACTACATTAAAGTGCTACAAGTCCTTTACCACCCCCAGATATTAGGCTGTTGGTCCTAATATGCACAAAATAAATACACACTGATTCAAGAGGCACCATCCAGTTTCACAGAGAAAATGCATGCAGTACAAGGTACAGACAAACTTAGACCTAATCACCGAGATCCTAGAGAATGCATTTTGAAACCAATTCCCTTCTCCACCCCAGAGGCTAAAGCTATTTGTTGCTGTTATCACAAGGGCTAAGGTTTCAGGCTGTTAGCTTGATCAGTTTTTATCTTGTTTGGTGATTGAAGTTCACATTTGCTTGCTTACTAACTGGGATTAGGACTTTTTTCCCAGAACTGAACGAGTGCATTTAAGACCACATAGATCCAGTGGCTTTATATAAAACTCCCAAATCACTCACAACTGCTGGGATCATTGAAGCCTTTTGGGTCATACAGAAGCATCAAGAAAGCTCAAATGCAGTGAATCAAGGAGTGTACTCAGGCAGCAGAGCCAAAAACAGACACAGGCTTTTTATTAGGGTTTCATGATCTATCATTGCCTAGTTCCATACAGATCTCCAAGCTACAGTGTGGTACTATGAAGGAGCAATCAGAAGAGGAGGTGAGGTTATTTCAGTTACACTTCAAATTTATAATGTGAATAAATCAATCTGACTGGTTAATGAGGAATATGAAATTAATTGACAAGTCTGTGTTGAATGCTGATGGAAATTTCGGATCTCATTTCCCATTCTCCAGCCACTGCATCTCTCTCTCCACTCAAGGTGACAACTTTTAGCTTGTTTCAAAGTCTGGACTCAACACTCATTAGGTCAGAAAACAAAGCACTTAAAGGTAAGTCCTACACAAGCTGGGAAATTGCAGCAAACAGTTTCCTTGCTTAAAATCAAGTAAAGGCCACGGTAGCCTGGGAGCAGGACCCAGTGCTCCTGACTCACAAGGCAGCTCCCCTTTGCTGCACATCCTGTGAAACCACAGAGTGTATCCATGGACTGGGAAGGGATGTGGGATGTAAGGAACACACACACATGGCTTGTGCTGGCAGGGCCAGGCTCTTCAGACATGGCTTTACCAGGGCTCTTTCCACTGCAAGTGTGACAGGCTGACTGCCAGACACTGGCTGTTCTCTCCAATCAGCTCAAGTCCCTGTCTGTATCTTGAAAGAGTTTAAAATAAAATCTCCTCCCTTTTCACCTGGCAGTTCCAGGATTGCCCAATATGACTGTTAGGAGATGTGTCCCCTGGGTGATGTGAGCCAGCAGAGCTGCTGTCACAGCCCTGCAGCAGCCCCAGAGCAGGGTGCTCTGCAGTGCTGCTGGTGCCTGTTTGACTCTCAGTTCACTGATCTCAGTGCAACAGGGACAAGGAAAGTTTACTGACTGGAACACTCCAGTAAAGGAGAGCAAAGCCCTGTGCACACACTGCTGTAAAACCAACCAGGAATAAAGTTAGGCTGAGAAACTGCTTTCTTGCTAATTCTGTATTAGAGATTTTAATACACTTTAAAAAAAAAACTCCCAGTGATGGAAGGCATCAACTTTTTCTGAAAGACACTTCTGCTACAGATTTTGTATGCTTTTGGGACTATTTGTGATTTGCATATTTAGAAAATAAAATGCAGGATCCCGCATGCCAGTGAAATCCTGAGCCTTCCCCATGGGGTGAAACATCCAGCAGGTAACCCAGACATGCTCCAGCACAGCTTCAGCTGTTACAGCACACCAAGAGGAAGCTGCCAACCTTTCCAAGTCTTCCTATTAAGAGTGACAAACCTCCCCAGAGTCATTAAAGATATCGATTTAACAGAGGAAACCCAAGAGCTTCTGAATTACTGTCGTTCACACAAATTTTGCACTGAAAATCAGACATTTTAAAAAAACCACACATAAATACTGCACAAGTCAAGCTTTCTCTTACATCCTTATCTCCCAACCCCTTCCCCTCTCCTCTCTTGTCCAGCAAGGCACTAGGAAATGGTTCAAGTTTAAGCATTTGCTGTACATTTACATTTAAAAAAGGCACATCTTTATTTTAATGATGCTGTATTCCCCTTTCAGGAAGGCTCACACGTTCTTCTATTGTGGTTTGGAAAAGAAAGTTAATTTCCTAGGTATGAGAAAAGACACCTTGCACACATGAGAGCCCCAAACCTATTTACTGTCTGTAGGCCTTAGAGATTAGCACCAGTATAGATCAACAACAGCTTTAAGAGCAAATCAAAGTATTTTTATGCAACATAACACACACCCTGTTGTCTGGGATTCTGATGCTTAAAAGCAGCAAAACTTATGCAGCCACGAAGAGAGGGGTGTTTCAATACTTTTGGGGGAAAAAATATGAAAACATTTCTTTTGCATTAGATCATCACCAGTATTTAATCTCCAGTCTCGACTTGCATGCAGATGTGAAGATTTGCTTATGTATTCATGCTTTAGCAATTTTGCTTACAAATAACCCAAAGTAATTGGAATAATTAACCAGATTGCCCAGCAAAGGCTCAGTTAAAGATGCAGATGATGAAACACAGCTTCTGTTTCTCAATCAGTGGATGGTTGGCTATATTAAGTCTTTGCATTAGTCAACAAAGCCTCTAGGGTACTGAAAAGTATAACTGATGCAAATAAATTAATAGCTGAAAGCCCAGCTAGTCAGAAGTGTACAGAATTTGTGAGGCTCTTACCACACTCAGATCCCAAACCTTCAGAAAACAGATGAACCACACTGAGGTGGACCCAGTGGAACCACTCACTAAAGCTCCAGTTCCTGTGTACTGGTGGTGCGTTGTCAAACAGGAATTGCCACAACTAGTACCTAATCTTCTGGTGCAAACTGCTAAGAGATGACCTTTCTCTCCAAATTAATATCACCAAGTGGTAAAAGACCTGTTAATTGCTGCAGTTCTCTCTGAAGCAAGGATCCAGAGAGCCAAGCAAGGGCTGACTTCACAAGGTGAGTCCAAGTACAAAGCAAGCCATGCATTTTAGAAACAGAAGCTAATCCTCTCATTAGAAAACTAAGACACACAAAGCTGCAACCTGCAAGCAGAACAACCTACAGTCCATTTATAGAATCTGCTGATTGTGTCCCAGTTATGAAAAACTAGCACTGTTCATGGACAAACAGCTTTTTGTTCCACAGGTATTAAAACATTCATAGAGACACCTAGTCAGGCCATCTAGTGGCTCCACAGTCAGCACTACCAGGCTAATGAGAGCATTATTAACTTAAGGAAAGCAGCAGTCAGACAAAAAGTGCTGGAAGGTGACTCTCTCCCACAGAAATGAAAAGGGATCTGATGACAGACACACTGTAGTAACTGAGAACTTAAGATGGCAGCTTCCCTTGATGCTGGTCTCACTTCCATCCAGTACTGTGCAGAACTGTCACAAGCAAAGTCTAGGGCTTTTTTCTTTTCTCCACTCCTAAAACATTAGACACCAGCACACTTGGGAAGCCCAGTCCCAGCTGCAGTGCAGTGCCCATGCTTGCCATGCTCCAGGACTGCATGGACCAGGTCAGTTGGCTGAAAAGGTCAGACGTGGCCTCAGCTGTGTGGATGAGAGGTGTAGAAATGATTTTGAGCCTCTTAATACATCAGACTTGGGAGTTTGAGAGGCAGACAGTTGTGTCCCTGTTTGATGTGAGCTGCAGACACAGCACTACATGGCCTCAAACACAGCTGAAACACGGGACACAACCCCACAATTGGCAACAAAAGGGCTTCTTGCTTCTGCAGCTCTGCAGAGGGAGCCATCCTGCTTGTTTTGAGACACCAGGGAAACATCTCCTTGCCTTCACATGAAAGGCATCCCAGAGCAGAGCTTCCCTGCCCCTCTGAGGAGGGGAAGTCCACTAACTGTGCTCATCAAGCATCCCAGAGTGGTTCTATCCCCTTCAGGCCCAGAGCTGGCTGCATGCTACCTGCTCCTGCAACACTACTGCATGGGCAGTTAGACAAACCAAGCTGGGTCATTCCTGCCAAAGGAATCCTGTTTAGTAACTTACACAGCACCTGTGGACAAGGTTAAGTGCATCATCATTCTCAGCTTTTACCAGAAAATGCCACTGCTGCCTTCAGTACAAGACTAAGTCAGAGGAACTACTAAATCTGTTTTTGCAACTTCATTTTAAACAAGATTCTTTTAAAGTACTTGCTTCAGATAAACTTAAACCAGTGGTCCTCCATTCATTCTTTAATGTCAGTACAGTCCAGCTCCTGGGATGAGACAATCCTGGTTCACTGTCTGGCAGATCCCCCAGTCCAACCAGAAGGGTAATACCTTGCACTGCTCACTGACTGCACAAGGGAGAGGGTACCAGTAAAATGGGCCCATCAATCCCACATCTCTGCTAAAGCAAACAGATTTCCAGTCACAGGAGACTGTACAGCACTGTGGGTGTTGGGAAATGAGGAGAGATTAATAGCACACTCCCACAAGGCTAGAACACTACTGACCACAGGACTCAAAAAAACTACTAGACTGATGAACAAATGGATAAAGACCAATGGCTAATCTCAGCCCTGACTTAATTATCCTGAATTAATCTGCTCACACCAACTGTGAATTAACTTAGCCTTCTAACCTCTAAGGGAAGAATGGAAATTGTCTTTATGAAGTAGATTTAACTTTGGAGGTGTCTGTGCTAAAAAGGTTATAGGAGGCAGATTTGGAATCTGATATCCACAGGCTCTTAGCACAAAGTCATCACCTGTAAGAACTGTGATTATTTAAAAACCCTCTGCTAATCTTTCACCTTGAAGATTCAACAGTGAGTGACAAACTGACTGCAAAGTGAATGGACCAGAAACCCAGATTCCTCATGGCTAATAACAACAGCCATATTCCCTATTCCCAACACTTGGCTGCACTTCCACTAGAGCTCATTCCTTCATCAGAGCTATGGTTTGGAAAGTAATAATACTCAACCTGTTTGAAATATATTTGGTTCAGGGCAAAAAATACTCATTTCATTTTACAATAATGGGATTTCTTTTTTTTTTTTTTTTTGATTGGAGGCTTAAATCTTGTGTTCAAGATTTTACTTACATGGAGTTTGGAAGATAAAGCACCTATATGGGAATGCTTCAGTGGGTGGTATAGCAGCTACAAAAAGTCCTGGAGGGTCCTGGATAACAAAATCATTTAACACCAGACCCCAGTGGGAAATAAAACATAACAGAAACAGGCAAAAAAAAAGCGCCATTTGAAACACATTCAGACTCCTCTAAAAACAGAGTTTCTCTTCAGTCTCAGCACAGAAGTGGCTCTGGCAAAGCCTTTAAAATTCCACCATCCCCAGAAGAGAAGGATGCAGCATCTTCACAATAAAGACTGGCCTGCTAGTTAACCTTCTCCTGAGATTCTCCCTTTTACCTTCATTAAGTGTTTAAAAAAAAGTATTAAAAAAATTTATTTTAACCCTCCCCAGTAAAAACTATAATTGTAAAATATATATATATATTTTCTCAGTCTTTTAAAGATCAAGATTTCTGTTAAATTTTTCCAAGATGGTTGAGTTTGTGTGTTCAAATATCCACTGCTGTGTTGGAGATGAAGGATTGCAGCTATTCATAAAGATCTTTCGATCACTCTCGCTGCAGTCCATACAGCTGCTGCTGACTGGGTGGTAGAGGGTCTTGTCCTGGAGGAGAGAAATTTGATGTGAGGTTGCTTAAGTGGAGAAGAAAAGCTGTTTTCAAACCAACAGAAAGAAGTTTTAAAAACCAAGGTAAGCTATCCTGTCACTTGGGTGTATTCAAAGTTGTTCCAGACTTAAGTGGTTGGCAGGTGGCTGGGTCCATTCCCACCCTTCCAACAGAATCCAGCCCAATCCTCACACCTGCACGGGGAAGCTCTAAAGCTGTGAAGCCACAGGCTCTCCAGGCTGACATCCTGCTGCATCCCTCGGGGCACTGTGCCAGCAACTTGCAATGACCAGGACAGGGCACTTAGACAGGAATTTCCTTACCTGTTGCCCACAATGGCACTGCTTAGTAGGAGGATGAATAAATCCTTATCTACTTTTGGCAGGACATTCCAGTGCTCAGAACAAACCAGCTCTCAGAACACCTCTTTGCATGACCTCACTGCCAGCTGTGGGGACACTGCACAGAGAGTGTCCTTTTCCTCAGGAGCCCTGAGGTCCTCACCTGTCTAACCAGTGGAACAGGGGAGTCACCTCTTTTTAATCAAGGATAATTAATGGCACAATGACAACAGGTTGTCTGCAGATTCTCTTATTACAGCTACAAGAAGAGAAGGAATAAAACACGAGTGGTGACATTTTAAGGAAACATAAGTGCCTCAGGCAATTTGACACCTTGGAGGAGAACACACCTACGCCCACACACAGACTCACTTTTCTGTATCTCCAGAGCTGGTTCCCCTTCATTCCATGACAGTCATAGAGGGTCACAGGGCTGCTGTGGGAAATGGCATCAAAACAAAACTTCTTGGTATGCTGGGGATCCCCGGGACGGATGTCCTCTCTCCAGCTGAAGGTGAACACCTGTCAGGACAAACAGGACCCTCAGGATGGCTGGTACTGGGTGTGAATGCTTTCACCAGCAGAATGCTGTTCCCTGTGCCCATAGGGTGGGGGTGGCTTCAGGGAAAGGACAGTATCTTCTAGAGGAAAAACTCCTCCTACCTCTGGGGACAGGGACTGCTGATCAGGGCACTCTGTACCAGCTGACACACAGCATGTGAAACGAGACCGAGGTGCTGCAGCCAGCCATGCTGGTCAGCCTGGTACTAGAGCAGCCCTGGGTGTCTCTGCAATGCAGACATACATCAAGGATTAAGGGAGCAGCTGACCAATTACAGCCCTTCACAGCCAGCAAAAAAAAGCCAGAGAGCTCCAGGAGCTCAGAGATAATGCTGGCAGCAAACACCCAAGTCTGCACAGGCAGCCTGCAGTCACCTTGAGAAACTGTCCCACACTTCTGGGACAAGAGAGCAGGAGCCCACAGCTTCCCAGCCCACCCCACAGGAGTGTTGGAAGGGCAAACACTTGGGCAGTGCTTCCTGATGCTCCCTTCTACTGACCCTGCAATGAACTCTCAGCACTCTTCAGGTGCAATGAAAAGAGGGACTCTACAGAGCAGAGGAGGAGTTTTAGCTCCAGAATTGGGCACAACCTGTGCCTGGCAATGCAGTGCCTTGATGAAGGGGTTCTCTGTGACCAGCAGCAGCCAACGTGGCTCTGCAGGGCTACCAGGCAGCACACCCCCCTCTCAGTCCCTAAGGAGAGGGCTGTTCTGGAGGCTCCTTTGGAGCCAGCTGGAGGAATGGTTCTCTCTTCAGGGATCCCTCATGGGGCAGTAAGAAAGGCCAGTAATGATCAGGGTGCTGCTATTTGAAGCAGTGCAGCGAAAAACTTTTGCACAAAGAAGCTGATTTGTTCCTGGCTGTCTTTTAAACCCCTCTTGAGAGAGAAATTACCACAATCATTTAGGCTCAATGCTACACAGAAGTTCAAACCACATTCTCTTCCTAAACATAAGCCAAAACTAATTTTCAAGATCCTCCTGACACAACAGAGGCTTAGTTTTGGACTCCACCTGAGTAAATTGGTTTTGTTTTCTATTTTTCACGCATCAAATTGATATGCAACAACCCTCTGTCTTGTACTACTGAAGCCATTCCCTGAAGAGTTATGCATGGCTCTGTAACAGAGGCATTGTTTTCTTGATCTTTTCTCAGCTCAGCTGCTACAGTTTAGGCAAACTAATATTTTCCTCCCTTCTGTTACAATAAAGCTGTCGTTTCTGGCACCTTATATGTTGAGAGGGTGAATCTATAACCTGGCTGGTTTCATCTCTCCCCAGCACTGGTTGGGTGTTTATAATGCATTTGCTTCCTGTCAGGAGGATGATAGTGAGCAGTTATTGAATGCTCCTGCAGGTTCATTAATATGCATGATGCTCCTCTATCACTTCTTTCAGCACAACCTTTGAAGTTAATATTCACTTTGTTACATATTACAACTGCCTTGTTCCTCGTTTATTGTTTTGGCATACTGTTTTCTTGTCATTTCTTTTGTTCACTCTGAGAACTTCAAAGCAGAGGTAAAAGCTCTGCACAGTCTGCTAGGCTCCAGACCCCTTTTTGACATAAGCACAAGCCACATCCTGTACCAAAGTACAATTAGCATGTGAGCCTTGGGCTGCACCTGACAGCTCTGCAATGGCCTTCCTTAAACACTGGTTCTTGGAACCTCTCCCTCCCCACATTTAAGGGCTGATGATTTATCAGATTGTTACCTGCACGTTGTTCCACGCTGCCTCTCCTCTGTCCTTCACACAGTTTTCCAGCCTCAGGGGGGACCCCAGGGCTCCATGCTTGGTATCCACACAGAGTCCAGTTCCTACATTGCGAATCTGAAATAGGAAATCAGTCACTGAATCTCCCAATCCTATCACAAAAGAAGACCCAAATTGTCCCAAATAGAGCAGTATTTGTATGAAGACGGTTTTTAAGATGCCTCACTCAGCTGTGTGTGTGAGCTGGCAGAAAGCACAGAACTCAAAATGGGGCCCACTGCCAGCTGTACAATAACCTCCAGCACACAGCAAAACCCACCCATGACAGGACTGCAGAGCCCACTGGGGGCTGGGTTGTCTGGTGGTGCCATTTTTCACAGCTCTGTACCTTGTCCATGCCCCCTTAGGCCTGTGCACGTGTGAACATGCTACAGCACATGTACAATGGATGCTGCTCTCCTCAATTCGTAAGTACTTTAGATTTGTAAGTAAGCTGGGCCTTTAAGTTAGTTAATGTTATGCTGTAGGAAATTCTACATGAATCTTTTACTAAATTGTTTAACTTAAGCTATAGATTAAGTGCTGTTAAGTTTAAGTGCTGTTAAACTGTTAGGCCTAAACTGTTGGTCAAGTTCAGGGCTAAGTTTGGCAAGGGGGGCCACTCTGAACTTTGTGACTCCATGGGAGCATCTCCCTTATTCCTTTTTATCCTTTCCCTTTTCCATCCCCAGCCTTCACATAGGTAATTTTTGGTTGGTTTCAATTTTGGATTTGTTGATTTTTGTTTTTAGTTTGCTTTTTTTCTGTGTGCTTTAACCCTCTGGTAGGTAGGAGAGTTGTCCTTACAAAGAACTTTGTCATGCTTTCACTTTTATATTTCACCTGCTTTTGCCAACACCTTTGCCAGTGATTCTTTAAGTGACCCAAGCCACTTATTCATGAGAGTTGTGTGTATCAATCCACGACCTCACTCCTGGGGTGACTCTATTCCCAGAACACAGCCCACTTTCAAAAACATGGATGCTTTTCCTGGCTTTCAGATGGGAAAGCTAAGGAGCACAGAAACTCATCACACAGTTGTGAAGCCCTTTGGAAACACAAGATTTCACTACTGCTCAGCTGCTGCCTCTCCCTAGTCCTCCCTCTGGCATGTTCTGCTTTCTACTAAATACACAACATGCAGAACAAGCCAAGTCTCTATTCTCGTTTGAGCTGTGCACTAATAGAAGCAGCTGCCTGCCCAACTGCCTGCTTTGATCAGGCCAATGCAATGGCAGAGGAGTTTTTTGTTTTGAAACATATCAAGCACATCTTTAAACACTCGCTCACACCGCACCCACAGCAGCCCAGTCCTGGAGCACACGGGCAACCTCACCAAACCAAAGCACAGCCCGTTTGCCCACCACAGACATCAGAGCACGAACTTGCCTCTCCCCAGGCAGCTGCTGGAGGCTCCACTGGTGGGTAGAACTTTGGCAAGTCCCAGGCGACCTCGTTCATGAACCACTTGAAGCTTTTGCAGTTGAGGTTGTTGCGGAGCTCCTTCTGAGGCGCCACGTCGCCGGCGGAGAGGTGCCGGTACTCGGGTCTGCGCTGGTAGATGTACTCGGCGTACTCATCCATCCACACCTCAGCCACCCGCTTCAGGTTCTGTGGGGGACACAGCCACGGGGCAGAGGAGAGGGGAAACCGCCTGAGAGTGCTGCACAAGCCACCATTAGCATTCAGAGCAGCTCGCACGGTTTTGCTCAGAAAGGATTTTCATTCACATCCACTCTTTCTCTGCAGCTTCAGGACAAAGATTATTTTTATTACTCTCTAGTTCTAAGGGACTTTTAGAAAGATATTTTCAGCTGAGGTCAAAACAGAATCCTGGCACTTGGCCATTATATCTAGTTCCTTGTGGCTAAGAAAAACAACATTAATCAAAAGTTGTTTTTTTCCTTTTTTTCTGTAAAGAAACTAGTCAGAACATGATGCTGATAAATACCACTGGACATTCAAAGGTCTCTGACAAAAAGCTGCTTTCTTAAATCCTTCTTACTGCATCTTTTATATCCATCTAGGAATGGGATTTGCAGTACTGCCTTCTGGAAAGCTTCAGTTCACAATACTCTTTCTTAGCACTGTTTTTCCATTTGCTTGGGTAAAACTCTGAGATAGCTCAGGAATACGGAACTTTCAGGCAATGACCCTTCAGAACAGAAGCCAAGGTTCTACCTCGTGGCAGCAGTACATTACATATATTACTGTAAAGCTTAATCCACTGTGCAAGTCCAAGCCAGCAACACACACCACCCTCTCAAGACAACCTGCTTGTCACAGCACCCTGGAGAGTGCTGGACCTTGGGTTGTTCTCTGGCAACATCAGGCACATTCTTGGTGCCACACAGTAATGTGCCACGTGCAGTTGTGACTCCTTGCATGAAGCTGGTCAGTCCAGCAGTGATCATTTACTACCAAAAAAATTAGGACACTGAGAGTGAGCAGTGTGCTGGCCCTGTCCCAAGTGCAGCCTCCACACCACAAGAGCAGATATTTACCCCAAGGTGTCTGTATGATGTTAGATGCCAAGAAAGAGCCTTTCCTACACTGCTGTCTCCTTCCAGCACTATGGGAGTACACAGGAGCCAGATACTGAGTCAAAAGAAATACAGCTCCCTCCTGAAGAGATGGCACAGACAGGAGAGCACTCTATTGCTCTGACAGGTCATTGCTGGGCTGAGGAATAAATCCAAATCTATAACTAGGGCGATGCTATTAAACTGGGAAGCATTTTAACACTGTGCAAGCCATGAGACTGCAGAACAGCAGGGCACCTTTCTGTGGTTTTTAGTTTTGCAGCCTTCCTGCTCCTATGATTTTTTTCTCCCACCAGAGGGCAATGCAATCCCTCCTCAATTTGAAAATTAACTGAAGAAACCCAGTGCAGGATAGGCGAAAGCTCTTTCCTCTTTGGGCTACACTAGATGAAGAAATAAGATGGCACAGAACATTCCATTGTGGAAAATTACAGCTTGCCCATTCAGTGGTCTGTGATGCTTGAAGCTGAGAGGTCTTTCAATCACCAAAACTAATCACCACACTGAAGCTTGCTGCTCTTGGAGAGCACAGCTATAAAATGACTGAAGTATTATACAAATAAAGCCATATCTTGTTTTTATAGCCAGTGCCTGATCACAAGGTCCTTTCCCAGCACCCGGCAGTGGCTGATGTCTGGAGCAGGGCAGCTGTTCACACACACATCTGCAGCTCCCCAGGCTCTTTTTCTTTTGTGCTGCACACCCACCACTGCAAAACTGCTCAACTTGCACTGTACAAGTGCAATTTACAGACAAAAAAACCCTAAATTTGCCTCCTGTTGTGGGGTGAGAGGAGACAACAGCACAGTCACGTTGCAGTCACACAACTCTTGTGGGGAATGCCATTGCCACTTACTCTTGCCAGGCTGACTCCTGTGGGAACCTTGTATGGAACATATTTCCTGTAGATATGACCAACTCTAGAGCAAGGGATGTCCTCCATGCGACCTCCACACATCCATACCTGTGGAACAGCGAGAAACACATTCAATCTTGGCTTTGTGGAGAAAAATGAAAAAGGAAAAAAAAAAAGACTTTCAAGAAATAAAAAAGCTTAACCCAGATTTTTACATTAAAGTACAGTCTTCCCAAATCCCCTCCCCTCCTTGCCTTAGTCCCAAATCCTATAACTACCTGCTTAGAGCCATGCAGCAAGCCTTGATTTAGCACAAGGGCTATCAAGCCTTCTATACAGAAAAGAACAGGAAAAAAATCTGAGCACTGTGAGAACAGCACACACCTCGCTTTAAGCTGATATATGTTATTACAGCAATAGTAACCACAATAGTTAAACTGGGCTGCCATAAAAAACCCTGGGTGTAAGTTGTGTAATGATGCTGTAAAAGGGAGGCCATCTCCCTAGTACAGGTGGTCATGTGTTATGCAAAAGGCTCCAGGGAATTCATGAGCCTGTTCAAGTGCCAGAAATCAGAAGAAACTGCTACTTTTTCCTGTAGTTATCACTGCTCTTTTATGGTTTCATTGCTGACATTCATTCCTTGCTTTTGCAGCCTTACAATTAAGTGGAGATCTCTGCCTGGTGAACACATAAATAGCTTTAAAAAAGCCCTCAGGAAGTCACTAGAACTAGTCACTGCTAGTTGGAGATGACTACTTGGATGCTTGGTTAATGTGTAGACTGGGCCCAAATGCTTCCTTCCCCAGCTGGAAGATTTCACTCTGTGCCAGTGCTCTGCAACAACTTTCTTTTATTCTTTATTGATAGCATGGATGTAATAATTTTGTCCTAGTGAACCAAAAGGAGACTCTTTCTAAACCAGCCAATCTACTTCATTAGCTTTAAGAAATACATTCATGTGCTTCACAGAGATATCCAATCAATACTCAAAGAAAAAGCACCCTTTGGGATGCCAAACAAATGACTTTCTGAATTCCTGGAGCGAGGCGCTGCCTTTGCCATTCCACTGGTCCCCCGATCTCATGGGAGTGCCCCAAAGGCCATGGATTTTGGGCAGGCTGGTGCTGCAGGCTGGTGCAGTGCTCTTGATCTCCCTGTTCACTGGGGCTAATTTGAGCCACAGCAGTTCACTGTACAATGAGCTTAGTCAACAGCTTCACACAGAGCAGGCAATTCCATTAATATTCTACAGCGACAATATTAAATACTTAGCTTGGAAGAGAAATATTTGGCCAAGGCTGCTGCATAATTATTAGCTCTGACACTAAAGTCCTCTGGAGTCCTCAGCTCTGTCTACTGGCCCTAATAATTACAGTCATTTGCTGACTGCGTATAACTTAATGGAGGTTGGTTGCTCTTGGTTAGAGAAATATTTTTCACAGGCAACTTCTAAAGTTCAAGGTACTTAATTACAGGTCGTTATGGGGAGAGAGACAAGAAGAAAGTTGACAAACACTCCTTCTACGGGATTTCATTGCTTTTGTCCCTGCTGAGTCCTGAGAGGCTGGTACAGAAGAGATGAAAAAAGAAACTAGCACTCAGCTTCTGTGAAGTTTCTTGTGGAATTAGAAATGCTTCTTATTCTGCAGTGATTGTGCTTTTGGCTGCAGAAGGTCAGAGTGTGATTTCGCTGTTAGGACATTAAAAGACAGGCTGAGAAAACAAGAATTTGGGCATGATTTGCGTTTCTATGACAGAAATGGTTTGTGCAAGGCTGTAAGAACTGCAACAGACCTGGGAACTGTAAAAACCTGCAGGAGCAGCAGCAGAAGCCCAGAGCTCAGTTGTACAGACACACACACACACACTCCTCAACAACCTGCACTACCCCACACTCACTCTGCAGCAAGGAAGCCTGAGGGGTTCACAGCAGCTGCATTTCAGTGTAACACAAGCCTGGCTGCAAACAGCAGCCTGTTACCCTTGCTGCCTGCCCACAGCATGTCTCACCTGCCCATCTCTAAGGAAAGGCTTTCAGTCAGGCCACTCTGAATACACTTGTCTGGAACACGGTGTGTCCCTGTGTAAGGTGAGCAGCAGAGCCCTGCAGTCAGTACAGCTGGAGAGGAGAGAGCTGTCCTTGTGCTGCAGAGCTGGTGAAGTGGTAACAGCACTGATCACAGAGCCCTGCACTGGAGAGGCAGCAGGAGTGGGAAGCTGGACAGAACTGGTGGTATGTTGGACCAGGAGCTCCAGGCTGGTACCAGACTCCAGGCACAGAAGACAACATTACATGAACAGATTCAATGATGTGACCAGAAAAGCTACTGAACTGACTCACTTCATAAGTAAAATCTAACATCAGTTTTACTTGATCTTTTTCTGATCATGTTTTAAAATATTTACTTCCAAACGATGCTGCAATGAAGGCAATGGAAAGCTTCCTAATCCCTGCTAGCAGAGCCCAGTGACCCTTTCAAGGTACTTTGCCAACTCCGTGCCTTTTTAACGTTGTCTCATGCTGCAAGTGACAGTATGGCACCCGCAGTACAAATCTAATTTTAAAGGCATGCTTTCCATTCATTCGTTGCTGCTTTGATTTATTTTATTAGTGAGCTGCTTTGTGTGGTGACAGAACTCATTACAACCTCCATAAAGACAATTACCAGTCCTTATCTATACAACTGGAAGAAGGGGGAGAGGGAAAGAGCGTGATATGCATTGGTAAAACACAGCTAACAAAAGCTTTAGAGAGCCAGAGCTAAAGGTCAGGGAATCGCATCCAAGGGTCTGTCAAGGAGTAACTGCAAGGGAAGCAAACCCAAAATAGCTGTGTGCTAGCTGAGGGAATGCTTCCACTCAGTTACTGATAGCTGGTTGTTTTAAAACAAGGGTACAGTTCCCAGGCATGACACACCACAACTTACACTGCTAAAAATACTGTGCTGTCAGACAGCTGAAACTGTGCTGGGCTGTGGGGCAGCACCTCGTGCCTTCCCCACAACACTGACTGTCACTTGTGTCTTCTCCTTAGGCCAGGGGAGCCAGGTTCCTCTTGTTGTTGGACAGATCATGCCTCACTCCCTGGCTGACATGACAGTAAACATCAGAGCCTGAACTTGCACCTGATTTCAAACAGCCATTTACGCCATAAGAACAAGAATTAAAGCTGGTCAGGCAGCCAGTGCTTCTTACAATAATCTAATCAGATCTCATCAAGAGAGAACAGGAAATTTCTCTTCCTCCTCAGGCACAATTTTGCCAATCTTCATTTTGGGCTTGGAATTCAGCAGCTGACAGATCTGCCAGAATTAGGAGAAAACCTGGCTACGCTGAGGTCAATGGGCGCACTGAACAGATTTAGCTAAGGCCACAATCTCACCCTAATAATAAAACCTACACAAGGGAAATAAAGTAACAACACCAGTAATATTGCTTCCATCTTCTCAGTGGCCTGGAGAACTGTAACTCCATATTCATAAAATGACTCCAGAGCCTTTGATTCAGTCAGCATGCTATGAAAGCAGCAGATAATATGCCACCTATTCTCTACATGGGAATGTTATGCTGATCCAATTCCCTTTCTGCAATTTCAGAAAACAATGTCAGGTAAGACAGCTGAACCTCTCCTCTCAAACACACAATACAATGCTGCAGTTGGTGTGTGAACACAAATTATCTGGGTATACAAGGTTTATGGTTTCCAAAGACTGCACCATGATGAGCCAATGCTTCCCAAGAGAGGGAGAAACACAAAGGATAGTTAAGCCTTGAAAATAAAGCTGCTTCTGCAAGACACAACAGAAATGAAGACCATGGGATGGACCAACAGAGAGCAGCTGGCTGATTATGTGAGCACACACTGAAGGGTGGGAAGAAAAGGACAGAGAGGATAAGTCAAGGGGGTTCTTTGAATAACAAGGTAGGTGAAAGGATGAAAGCAAGGGCAACCTATAATTCAGGAAAATTGTAATCCTCTGTACTGGAAGCATAAGCTGCCCCTGCTGCTGGGACTTGGTGCTCTCTAAGAGACTGAGGTGGCTCGTGAGGCAGTGGGATCTGTGTGTTTGCACAGCACCTTCTCACACATCACACCCCAGCACAGCCCCTCCCCACCGTCTGCAGCATTTGAGAGTAATGACAGCACTTTCTAATAATCACATTTCAGGGAGTGGAGGGAAGCACTTCCCTGCTGCTGCTTGGTGGGAGGCTGCTCAGGAACCTGAACCAAGCAGAGGGTGAACAGAGGCAAAAAATTCAAGTCAATGGCCTGAAACTGATCTGTGCATCACCAGATAGGAAGGGAGAAAGAAGCCGCCCTGTACTGCAGCTGAGAGCCTTAGAATTAAGCAGCATGTGCTGGCTAAAAAAAAAAAAAAAAAAAACCAAAAAAAGCAGCAGAATGCTCAGCTTGTTCCAGTGTGGGCAAACGTGAGCTGCTGGAAAGTGGTGTGAGTATGTGCCTGGAATAAGCAGCAGAGGCTCACAATCAGCACTAACTTCAGCAACACAAGTGGAAATGCTGTCAGAAGGGATCCCTTGGCAGCTGCACTCGAACAACACACCTGCCAGAGCCCAGTGGCAAAATGGGAATCAGAAATGTGCTGCTGGCATGGGGCAAAGGAGATGCAGGCATTAGACAAGTCAACAGAAGCTATGCAGCACTTGCATTTGCTGGAAAACACGTAGCATGTTTTATGCTGTGGACATAAGAAGCAATCCCTGTTGATGGTTTGGGAAAATAATCTGGAAAAAAGGCAAAGACCTCTAATCACCAGGATAAATGCAGTGGCTCTTTCCTATTGCTGAAGCAAGAAGTGAAGACCAGAAGTACTGTCCAGCTCTTTTGTCTCCCTTTTAATTGTACTTTTCAGGGCAACTGTCCATTTGGCTTGTTTGCACAGAGCCCTTGGAATTTTATGAACGCTTTACAACCTCTAAATTACAAGACAAATGTTTCTAAAACTGAAATGATTTATCACCTAGCGAGGGGCATTCTGGATTCTCATTCTTTGCTCTTCAAGTACAATGTGCAATTAAAGGGTTGAGAACCACACCACTTAAGATCTGAGGTACAAAATACATCTATATTTATGCCTATACAAATCAGAGACTTCCCTTTTTACTCTTCTGTTTTCCCATACCCAAAAAATCAGAGACTAAATGTTTATGGAAGAGAGGTGTGAAGCAGTTTAGTGAGGATTATGTAAGGCAAACAGAATAAAAGCCACAAAAATACTGGAAAAGAGGCAATGATCTCAAATATAACTGAGTGTAGATAAGTGCTGTACAAAGTAGCACTTGCAGAAAGGAACAGCTTAAATGTTTCATATACTGCTCCAAATTAAATGCATTTTTGTCAAAAAAAAAAAAAAAAAAAAAAAAAAAAAAAAAAAAAAAAAAAAAAAAAGGGGTTATGTAGGCAGCTATTAAATTGTGTTTAGAAGAGGAAAGGCCCATTGTAACTTTGGGTAAAGCATTCACTTTTGTTCACATGATCAGAAAGATAAAAAAGACCAGGAAAAACTTAAGAGACGAGAGGTAAGGAAGGGACTCCAAAAAAGCAAAAACCTCACCTCAGTGAAATCCACTGAGCAGAGGAACCACAGCTGTAGAGAGCAGAGAGGAAAGGTGACAAGTGCCCGTCAGAAACAGCTGGGAATGCTTGTTTACACCTTCTCCAAAACACAGGAACGTACTGCAAGGTCAGCACCTGGGAATTCATCTGTAACTACCACTGGAGCCTGAGATCTGCCTGTTGTGTCTGGGGGTGACCTGAAAAGAAAACCCCTGACCTGCAGCAGGGCTGGGTTAGAGGCACTGAGCTGCTCTGGAGGTAACACAAGAGTAGGAAGCACTGCCTGTTTTCTGCTTGAGTATGGAATGGATAGATCAATTCCATCAGCTCTAATCTAGAAATTTCTATTTTAAGGGATTGGTAAGACACAGAAAACAACAAACCAGAAGTTAAGGTTAGGAAGTTCACTGAAATTTTTCTGTTCCTCCTGCATGCAATGTTTTCTAGGGATGTTTGAGGTATGTGTCTCATACAAGCTGCAAGGCTTCTAGAGTTTGATCCACACTCTAGCTAAGTGTTTTCTGAGGTGTTAAACACTGGTGCTTTCTCTGTTGGCTTGCCTGAAAATTTCTGCTCAGAAGGAAGTAGAGCCAGCTGATAACAGAAATATGTATCATCTCCAAAAAGAAAGGCAAGAGGCTCCTAAATAAACTTGTTAATTTCCAGTCTCTCAGCAACAGAGCCCTAGATTTTAAAATAAAGGCAAAACCAGTAAAGCACAGTCCATGAATGGTCAAAAAATAGAATATGCTTAAGGGAAAAAAAAACCAAAACACAAAACAACGCCCAAAAATCTCTGTACTCCTGGTGAGGCTTGAGAAGACCAGATCCAATGCAATGGATCAAAGACCAGCAGTACAAAGGAGTACCTGCACCCACAGTGCCCAGGCACAGGAATGGATTCTTTGTTAAAGCTGGGCTGTAAATCTGGCATGCTTAGAATCTGAATTCCCATGAGATAATAAATAATGTGAAAGCAGGTACCCCACGCCTAAAGCCAGGGCTTTAAATTATTTGACAGTGCACCTTTAACTACAAAATCTCAGTCTGCTTCTAAAGGTAAAAACGTAGCTCTAAGCTCACCAGGAAATGTCATAGCTTCATAAATTCTATGAACAAACCTTCTATTCTTGCAATTCCAGCAGAATTATTAAATCTATCAGCCACAGATGAATGTATCAATTTATCTTAATTTCTGAAAATACACTGAGCCTCTTTCAGCGAAAACTTCATTTTTCTGTTGCACAATGAAAGAAAAAAGGGGGTCTTTGCAGAGATTAATTAAAGCAAATTTATCCCTCCAAAAATTACCATCTCTGGATTGAAATAAAACACAGTGTGTTTCAGAGGGGATAAGCAAACAGATGAATGAAGTAGTCTTATTTCCTGCAGATCAAGCAGTGTGAGTGTCTGCTGTGGCACTGGAGACAAAGGGCTTGCCCAGCCACTGTCATCACTCTTGGAAACCAGCATTTGCAGAGAGGAAGAGGCTGAATGCTGCCCCTGCCCCTCCTGCAGGGAATGAGCACCTTACACCATTTCATTACATGCAACACAAAGATGAAATGGCTCTGACCACAATGACACCCCCAGAGAGGGTGCCTTCACCCCTCCCTTCCTGCCACCACTGCAGAGGACAAGGGACATACAAGGTGATTGATGGGTTGTTGGGAGCAAATGATGGAGGAAAAAACTGTCTCAAAATCAGTGTCTTTTCTCCCACTGTTTGCTGCCCAGTGGCACAGGGGGTGTATGTATGGCAATTTGCCTTGCTGAGGATTGATATCCTTTGAATGGCACAGAGGCACTGAGATTTAGGAATCTGTTTTGTAAGAGATCACACATGATTTGTCAGGGAGACTTGCAGAATTTTAGCTGCTGAAGCCAAACTGTGCACTACAGTATTTCTAGCCCTGTGCTGAGGTCAACTAGCTTAGATCAGTGGCATCCAGGCACCTGTAAAATTACATATTCAACCTCTGAAAGAGAAACCCCAAACAGAGTTTAATGTAGAAATCTTTACTCAGCTTGCTCCAGGCTATGGAAAGTATTCCCCCCACTGAAGAGAAGACTGGTCACCTGCCCTCAGGAGTTTGGGACATGCCAGTGGGTTTCCTAGGCTGGATTTCAGGATGCCATATTCCAAGATAACACAGGTACCAGTGGTCTTAATGGCTCACAGTGACTTGTTACTCTTAGCATGAAGTTTTGGTCAGTCAGCTGGCTAACTCTTAATTTTTAAGCCCTCACCTGACAGCTCAGTCAGTCAGCAGCAGAACTGTCCCCAAGCCAGGCAGATAATGATGCAAAGTCATTGCCAGCAACAGTTATTACTCATTGTTGAAGATTTCTTTCCAGGTAAGTGACACTCACAGCCAGGACTCAGCTGCCTTGACTACAGGGAGAAAATTGTTCTCGTCTCTGAGAACTCAGCCTGAGGACTGAGGTACTCAACTGGGCAAACACTGAGCTGCTGGAATCCTCCTTCCCTCAAGGAGGAAAGTATTTCACCATCTCACCAGGGTGAGCACCAAGAGTCAGAGAGCTCCACACAAGCTGACTTACCCTTGCTGGGAAGAGAGCCTGCCCTGGGAGCTGTGACCACAGAACAGGGACACCCCAGTTAATCCTGCTCCAAAACTGACCCTCACAAGTGACTGCTCACATCAGTGCTATCTCACTACTGCAGCTCTTTCACCTTTAGTCACACACATCAGCAAGGACAAGACAGATCATTCACATTCTGTGCCTCAGAACAATTCTTACTTTTCAAAACAAAAGTAATTTCCAGAGAACATGGCTCACCTTAAAGGATATTTCATACTGCTCTCCTCCCCATATCTCCAGACCTGCATCATACCCTCCCAGCTCCCAGAACCACTTTCTATCGACTGCAAACAGTCCTCCAGCCATTACAGGAGACCTTAAGGAAAAACCAGACTCCATATTACAAATACATTCAAAGACACAAATCTCTAGCTAAACATTTAAAAAACAAAGCAAGATTTGACAAATATTCTTTTCACCACCCAGTGTTCCCAGTGCCCTTACAGCCCTGTTAGAGCATCAAACAGTTGTTTTGGTGCTATCTACTGATTTCCCACTTGCAGATGAGGAGGACCAGACCAGGCTCCCTTCAGAACCAGCCAGTGCCTCTCCTCCAAACAGGCAGGAGTTGACCATTAAGTGACAGGACACCACCTCTCCCCAAGGGACCCATATACTGCACACATGGTGCTCTGCCTCACTTGTAGGATTGAGTCTTTGAGTTTGACCTCAAACAGGGTTTTGTTGGTTTTTGTTATTTTTTTTTTTTAAACACTGCAGAAGGATAAAGGACAGCAGAACTGTCTCAATGTTGGCAAGCACAGCAACAGCAGAACACAACATGATCACAAATTTACTTCTGCAATGCACTGTAATCATCAAAATTGCTGTAATTATTCTGCTAGGTTTTCTTCTTCCCCCACCTGGGAATGACACATAACCCACCATTGGTTTGTTGGTTTTGGCAGAGCATTAGGGATACTAAGTCATGTTTGAAAGATCTCAGTAATAAATGACCACATTAATTGTTACACATTACAGTTTTCAATGAAACGTTAACTTCTGCAGGAATTAAAGTGGCAAAAAACAGCAATGAAAAGGAGAGTGTTCACAGCTACTACACAGTGCATTTCTTTTAAACCAACAAAGCAAACAGCTGCCAAAAAAGCAAGGAGCTTAACGCAGCTTCTTACTTTTGCTATGCTGAGGTGTAAACCAAGCCTGCAGCAGGGTGTTATTTCATTAGCTGGCTCTTAGCACGCTGCATTTCAGGAACTTACTCAAAGGGATCGCTGGGATCAGGTTTCTGTAACTCAGGAGGAATAGGGATCCTCTTGTAATACATCTCCCAGTCAAAGGCCCCTCGCATGGCATCGCCAGCCTGAGTCTCGTAGCCAAAGTGGTCGTGGTCAATCACATCGATCATGGGGCAAACGATCGTCCTGCGGTTTCGGGCGATGCGATCTGAGCGTTGGAGAAACACGTCAGAAAACCTGCACCACTTGGTTCTTTTGCCCATGAAATTACAAAGACAAAGAGCATCAAAATATGAAGCTGTCCGAGAATGACACAGCTTTCTCCCTGTTGTTTCTCTCTTGGGCAGATGCTCCAATTCATATCAATTTATCTGCTAGTTCTGCAATAGCTGAGAGAAAAACACCAGGCACCCATCACCCAGAAGCAGAATAGGAAGACACAGGCACACTACCACAGATAACTGACTGCCAGACCTCTTGTACTCAGTGAGCAGCCCTCATGTCCACAAGTGACCAGGATGTGAACCCTTTCTGTGCAGATCCAAAGCCAGGGAACAACCCCCTGCACCACCCAGCCCTAATTGCCACGCCAGGATCTGGCAGGAAGCGTTTCAGACTAATGGCATAAGTACTCTCAGCAGGCTCAAGAAGTGCAAGTGTTACCTCCTCCCCTCCAGCCTTTTCTTCCAAGCAAATAATACAACACAGGATTAATTTCTGCATAAACATCTGGAATTTCTTAAATACTTTATTACTGAGACGGTCTCTTGATGGAAATTAACTCTCAGAGCAGAGGCGATAAACGACGTTTCAGCTTCCAAAACACATCTCACAGAAATCCTTTCTGTGCTTTAAAAAAAAAATCAAAGCCTACTCTTCGTGTTCTCATTTAAATGGCATTGAAGCTAATTCTGTCCTCCCTCCCTGGGGCTCATAAAGCTGCAAATGTTCTAAACTATTGCCAGATATAAAGTGTAGTGAAAGCAACCGGACAGCCATCCATCAATCCTGCGGGGAAATCTGACTCTTCCTTAACCCTCCACCTGACTATTGTTGCCACAGCCTCTTTGACAAAGTCACACCTCAGAGAGCTCTGACAGGTCACTTGCAAGGGGGCTGTGAAGGAGTTTGGTACTGGCCAGGGGGAGACAGGTACAAACAGACAGCGCTGTCCTTTCAATTAGTCATCCTTGAAAAGAACTGACACCTCCTTAAAGATGAAGTGCTGCCTTGGAAAGGAGTGCCCATGTTCTACAAACACACACCCAGCAGCTCTTGTTCACGAGAAGTATTTTTCACAGGCTTCCAGACTATGAAGCTAAGTATAGTTATATAGGAGACAAAACCCCTAAAAGCTACTAAAAAACTTGTAAGGCTCTTTTCTGTATCATCAAGCCATTCCTCTCTGCAAGCTGCTGAATGACCATGTGATAGTTTACTCTTCCAGCAAGCTGTAAATTATTAAAGATTTCATTTAATGAGGAAACAGAAGAATATGATCTCTGCTCTTTAATTAACAAAAGCATATCCCAGGGTTATTACACAGCGCAGGACTCTAGAAGAGAAAAAAAAATTACAAAAAACAACTCCCTTGTGGTTGGGTTTGCTCTCCCTTTTATGACATTTCCCATCCCTTTTGTGCCCTTGCAGCACGAGGGGAAAGCAGGAGGTGGGAATAATGCCAAGAGCCCCCCACTCACCCAGCAGAGGGGGCAGCCAGTTGACGTTGGCCTCGCAGTGGGAGTCCAGGAAGGTGATGACGTCCCCGATGGCCACCGAGGCCCCCAGCATGCGCGTCCGGATCAGCCCCTCGCGCTTCTTGGTGCGCAGGATGCGCACCTTGGGGAACTGCGCCATGTAGTCCTCCAGCCGCTTCTTCAGGTGCTCTGCATCAAAAGGAGATGTTGGAACACTGCAACAACTCATTTCTTACAAATGCAGTTCTGCCTTTACCAGAAGGAGATGGCTTTGGAAGCGTGGCCTGAACAGGCAGCAATTGCAGTAACAGGGAAAAGGAAGGAAGAGTAACTTCTGTTAAATCCAAGGTCTAAAAATAACTGCTTAAGCAAAAGTTTTGAAGATGTTCCAAAACCTTAGAAGCAATTAAACAGGGGAAAAAAAAAAAAAAGAGGCACAAGTGATGCCTTATCAAGGACTACCTAAAAACAGAAGCCACATGAAACTAGGAGAGTAAAAAAAGCACTTATATTTATGAAAGGCCTCCAGGTACATTTAGGGCAGACAGAGCCTCCCCAGGGGCTTCAACCAAAATGGATGACGGGTCATGGGTTTTCATACTTTTATAAGTTTGGTTCATTAGCATATTGGGGTTTAATCTTCCAATTACAGCTTCAGGTAATGAAGTCATTTACCCCCAGTTTTCTCCCCCCATCCCGTGTTTGTTTACGTTTCTTGGGGCCTGAGACAGTAAAGTGCCCTTGCATCTCAGGCCTGGAGACGAATTATTTTGTCTGACCAAAATGGGAAAACAGTAGCTAACACTCTAAATGGAGTTTAGAGTTATACACTAAAGAATTGCAGGTTTACAAATATATGAAAAATATAAAAGCTAAAATCCTGAGGCATCACAAGGAGTGTAGGATGAGAAAGAAAGCAGCAGAGGAAGAGGAAAAAGCATAAAAAGACAGCTGGCAGACCCTGAGCCAGGATTCTTGGACACTTGTGGAAAACCAGCCTAACTTAGAAGAGACACAGGGGAATTAATTTTCAGAAGTAAACCACACTCAGGGCATTTGTGTTTGGTTTCTTCAAAACACACAACATAACCATCCACTCATGCTTAAATAAAACCCAGGCAGAAGCCTAGCCAGACACCCCTGCAAGCTGCAAGGCAGGCACAGCCACAGTGTGTATGGGGATGGCTTCATTAAATGCTTATCAGAGGAGATTTGCATTTAAATATGGAAATATTTATGCTACTGAACATGGACTGGAGCCACATCTGAATTAGCACAGACACTGGCAGTCATCACGATTAACAAGAATTCAAACAAGAGAGCTGCACAGAAAGATCACTGAGTGATCAAAACACTGCACAGCTTGTTCCAAAGTGGAGATAAAAAGTTTGGTCTACATAAAGAGTGAGGGGAACACAGCTGTCTTTACATCAAAGAGTGAAGCAGCAAAGAAAAACCTAAAAACAGGCTGAGCTGCTGCTGGCCTCATCACTAATGGGTTGATCTTTTAGGCATCTGAAGTTTTGACAGCAAACCCCATTCAGAGGGTGCCAGGCACTGTTCATTAATGCCCCACACCACCCACTGCCATCAGCAACTGATGCAGAAAAAGTGCCTCACCAGGGAAAACTCAAGTGTGTTAAATCTAAGCAAATAAGTCTTCTTAAAATCTCACACAACAAAACTTGAATAGAGTCACAAATAACCTGGCAGGGTTATTTGCCTTCTATAGGGGAACACATCCCCTCCACTCTGTACAGCACATCTTCCTCAGCTTCCAAAGCAGGCATGAAAGGCAGGGGCTGGAAAGGCCAACAGCAGGGAAGTGTCCCTGAACAGGGCACCAGGGAGGCTGGGCATTGGAACAGCTCACTGACAAGAGCAAAGGAGCAAATAAACTTAACCTAGTTATGAGTTCTCACCCTTGTGCTGACCTGGCAACTGTGAAAAGGGCCAGAATCCCTGGGATAACACACATTCTGTGCCTGCTCTTTGAAGCAGCCATCACGTGCCTTCCTTCAAAGATCACCCAAATACATCTCCTTGCTTTTGAGGTATTCCTTGCAAGCTCTTTGACCTGTTCAAAGCTTTGTTTAACATTCCCCAGGATTTTTTTTTCACAAATGCATTTTATTATTTTGCCTGGAGAGTCTAATTGTCCCACAATATCTACCTAGGTTTCCTCTGCTCAATAGAGCCCTTAGGACTTCTTGATGTCTAGCATGATTTTCCCTCGTCCTTTTCAGGTCTCTTCTGAATAGATCCTCTCAAGCAACCAGAAATTTTGTCCACTCAATTACAGGTTTTTCAAATAAGGGCCTTCCATAGAGACTAGACATATTATTAGTGCAGCTGCCTTCCTCCTGGGCAGACTTAAAATGAAAAAAGAAAAAAAAAAAAAAAAGAAAAGAAAAGCTACCACTGTTTAACATCAGAGCTCATCCCTTCCCATTGTTAGTTTATCACAAAAGATTGTTTCATCGCAGAGAACAAACAATCCTCACTTCAAGCATAAATCAGCTAAGCCCAAGCCAGGATGCAGACCTTACTTAATGTACCCAAGACAAGATAAACACGAGCATGGCTGCTGGGGCTCATAATAAAGGAGAGAACCATCACACAGAAACTCTCAGTCTGGTTCCCCTAAAGGTAGCCAGAGACAGATGACAGCAGCACTTAGAAGATCAGACCCCACAGTATTCATGTTATCCATACCAAACCTAAAAAGCACTGCAAAGTCTTAAAAAATCCAAAGCTCCAAACCAATGGAAAATATATAGAGACTTTCTGCAGCTCTTTATGTTGGTAGAGATGAGAAAGTCAGACTGTGAAGCATCCCAGAGGTTTGTCTTCTACCTGTGTGCTCATCATTTCCACCTCAGCATCACAAACCCTTCTGAGCTGTTCTGGGTTGTGCTGCAGTTTCAGCTGTGGTGACCCCTGAAGGCAGCTGAAGCTGAAAGCAGCTCAGCCTAACACCAAACAGCAGCGTGTCCTGGATCTGCTCTCACACATGAGGACACCCAGAGCAGGAGGTGAACAAAGAGTCACTGATGGCTGGGAGAACAAGGAAAAGCTGCAGTGCTCCCTCAGCACCTGTGTGTTTGCACTGCTGCAGGGACAGCTGCTGAGGGCTGTCCTGCAGCCACAGGGATGGTGCTCAGATAAGCTGCTCCCAACTGCTGCAGAAAAGCCCATGTTTGATAATTGCACTTTATAAGGTTGAGATTTGTGTGTCATGAAATGCAAGTGGGCAGAGTTTATTGCATCTACTTTCCACTGACTGAAGGGTCACAGAGTTCCAGGCAACCTCACAACACACAAAACTCAATAAAATGTGCTTTTCAAAGACAGAGATTTCTCATTTCCTTATCCCTGTGCTATTTCTGCCACCTAGCCTGGCTTCTATACATCCAGATAGAAAACAGTTATTTTATTCTATTTCAAATATTGTCACAATTAAGCCAATTTTTGCTTTTAAAAGAAAATTAAAAAAAAAAAAAAAACCAAACAAGCAGCGTTAACTGCTACAAAATTTTACGAAGCTTTAAAAAAATATATTATGGAATCTTGTCACACTGAGTAATTTTTATTACAAGGGCAATTTTCTTTAATGAAAGTTGTTAGGTGAACTGGATGGATTCCAATGGCTATGCCTATGCTGGGCAAAGTAACACAGCCCAAACATATAAATGAGAGTAAGATTATCTGCAGATTAAAAACTGGGCTGGTAGTTTGCTAACAGACTTTGCAATAAATTTGATGCACAGTGTATACATTAAGAGTACCAGCCAAGAACTACTATTTTCTTTACTTTGAGCTGTAAATAAAGCTGTGTGAAGAGAGCAGAGAAGCTTCCACAGGCAGCCTGCTTTACAGAAGCAGCCCTAAAGCTTTCCAAAATAAGACATTTTTTCCCCTAAGTCTGATTTTGGTGGTGGTCTTACTCTACTTCTTCCTACTGGCCTCATCCAAGCAGAGCTGCCCTCAGATGCCACTGGTCTGGTAACCACTTGTAGCATGGCAAGGACTTTCCAAGAAGGGAATTCCTCATGTCCAGCTGACCTTTCATTCCAACAATTGCACTCCTGCCACCTGATCACACGCTAAGCAATTAAAAACCAAACATACACAGAAACCAGAGAAAGACAAAAGTGTCCAAGGTTTTTTTTTTTTAATAACTTGAACTCCTTCTAACATCTCTTCAGTATCTGGCAGGGAAGGGAGTACCAATATTTGCCACAGAAAAAAATCCAGAAACCTAATATTAAGGACCTGCCATGACTTGAAACGATTATAGAGATTTATGTCTTGAGTAAGAACTGTGAGTGAAACACTCCCCCTGTCCTACCAGTGCAACATTTCATGGTTCATATGACACCATCAGCTTTGGTTTCTTAATTTTACACTGCACAGCACATCTGCAGCTCCAGTGCCCTGGCCATATGTGTATCATCAACCCAAGCCAGAACAAACAGAAATCACAGCAGAAATCCCAAACATTCCCAGACACCTTCCCATGTTACTCAGATGTCATTGGAGACACCAAAGGTCCCTCTGCCCTACAGGATCCTGGCACCTGCTGAGTTCTAGCTGGCTTTAGCTTACACTCAGAAGGTTGAAGATAACATGAAGATGGGGGAGTCTCTGAACCCTCAAAATCCAGGGGACTTTCCCCATCCTGCTGAAGGGCACATGGCACAGGAGGAGAGAGGACTGGAGGATCTGCAGAATTCCCCTTTAAGCAGACAGGGACATTTCCTTTCCCTGCAGGTTATTTTGGCTACTTTCCAACACCAAAACCTGAAGTGCCACTGTGCATCTGGCATCTGTTTACAGGTTATCCCAGCCTGCCATCCCTCCCCTCCCACACACAGACAGGTTTATTTAAGATTACAAATGAATCCGTTCATTTTTACTTTGATACTTGGCCCCAACGTGCTGTTTAACAATTTAACAATGAATTATACTTCTTTCTGAATCCATCACAATGTGCAAGCCAGGCCTCCCTGAAATAGAAGATTCTAAATCATTGAAATTAACTTCTCTCCCTGTCTTGGTGCAGATGAGTAATCCTTTGAAACAGTAAAATGTGCTGTTATCCAAACAGGCAGCACTTACACTAGTTTTAATTTTCCTTCAATGTTTTCACGCTCTGATCACTGAAGTTGGTTGGGAGGATAAGAAATTGATTTAACAACTTTTACTATGAGCACCAGTCTCAGTAATAGAAAACTGATTAGGCTGATCACAGCTTTCCAAGCTCGGTCTTCTTACAGAGAAGAAATGGCCTGGGAAGGAAAGAATTAATATTTGTTGCTTCACTGATTACAGTTCTGGGGTGAACTCCAAAAGGGGAGGGGGTCCAGTTTCCACTGCCCATTCTGCACCAGTGTTGGGTCTCAGCACAACTTTACAAACAAAACCTGAGGGATGAAAAGGGCTTCTGTGCATGGGACAACAGCTGCAAATGTACCACTCCACTTGGTAATATAGCTTGGTTTAGACTTTAACACAGATTAAAAGGGTTTGCTGAAAATCTGACTGATTTAATTATCCTTGTAAATGGTTTAAAACCAAGCTTCCATTTAGGTACAATAAAGAGCACAAAAGTGGAAGTGTGGAGCCCAAGAGATAAGACAGATTGTGAGTTGCTGGGGCAAAGACCACTGGTGTGAGCCTGTGCTGTGATAAACTCAGTGCATAAACTTCTGCTATCCTGCTTGTACCATCAATTACTCCTTCAGTGTGCAAAGGAAACTTTCTCAGTGCTTCCTCCATCCTACAGCAGACATCCAAATCCTGCTCAGGTATAGCTTCAGGAGACACTAGTTCTGAATGAGGAGACAGAAGTGTTATTTTGAAAGGGGAAAAATCAAATTTACTGGCATTAGCATATAAAAACACCCAGACCCTAAGGAAAGTTTAGTAGGCTGCATTTCCAAGCAGGGAAATACACAGGGAGTAGTCATCTTGGTGACAGCATAACCTCTTAATCTCTCAGGAAGGTTTAATTTGTAAAGGGGTCTGTTCCAAGTGCTTCTTTCTGAGGGAATCCAGAAAATTACATTTACTTATCTTCATGCTGTAAAGGTTTAAACACCTTTTGTTCCTCAGGAGCAGTGCAGCCAACCTGTGGTGTGTAAATCAGTTCTCAACTCCTGCACACTGACCCCCTGGCCAACCCACAGGATCAGCTTTTCCCCCTCTGCCATAACCCATCCTTCCCAGGGGAAATGGTTAAGTCATTCTCATTAGCTTACTCTTCTCCCTTTGCATGTCATTAAATATGTCTAAAGATTAAAGCACCCACTTAGGGTTTGCCCTGTTCTGTTGACTACATTTCATCTAAAGAGGGGATTTCGTGACTCTCTGTCATTTCTTGTTGCTTGCTTTTAACCTCAGAGCTGCAGGTTTTGGCCTACACAGCCTTTATAGCTGCAGAAAAGGAGTGAATTCCTTGCAGTACACTTAATATTCTGCTCCAGTTTGATGTAGCCATGGTGACAGGCAGGAAGGGCAATACTGCCCCAAATCCTGCCTTCAACCCGAGGAATCTCTGTGCTCATCTTAAGGCCACATCAGTAGTTTTGACTACCCAGTTGTTTAACCAAGGGAATGCCTGCATTCTAAAAAAACCTTTAATTGCCTGGAAACTATGCCATCAACTGCTTTCTGAGCACTGTAGAGACAAGCAGGGATGCCAAAGCATCTCAGAAGTTTGTTCCAAAGCCTCCTCTGTGCCCAGGGAGCACATGAGGATACAGCCACTGCTGACAGTGATGTGCTGCACAGAGCATCATGACATGAACCTAAAGCCTACAACCAACAGCAAGGCAAAACCTGCCATCATTTGAAGAGATGCAGGCAGATGAAGTGTTAAGACAGTTCATACTGAAACAGCTTGGAACATATCAAAGCTGGGAGATTAAAGCCTTAAGAGTCACTGAGTTTCGCTAGGGAAAAAAAAAAAGAACAACAACAAAAAAAAAAAAGTTGCCAAAACAAACCAGTCCTCAGAGATTTGTCTTTGTACATGAATAGTGCTGATAAAGGCAAAGAACTTCTTGGCCTGAAAGTATTTGCTCTGTGTAAACCATCAAAAAAGGAAATATTCCAGAAAAAGCACAAGGATTGACAGAGAATTCTGCTCCAGACTTTTGTCTTGTTAGAGAATAGTCCATTAGGCCCAAGCTGTAACTCACTTGAAAGTGGCTTTGATTTGGTAGGAAGGCACCCCTTCGGATCCCAAAGGCTCTGATCTCAAGTGTCTGAGTGAGGAAGAACAACTATGAAGCCTGAAATTAATAGCACAGAACTACAAAGTTTTTGCTTTGGGGTTGCAGACAAATGGAATATTGGAAAACTAACTGAAAATCCTTCATTCCTACAATGGTGCTCAAACATTAATAGCCACGAATGACAAAGCAAAAAGAGGTTTGTTTTGTAGTCTGTGTGTCAGAGAACAGAACACAAAGTATTTGACAAATGAAAAAGTTACCAATACAGCTGCAGGGAAAACACACAGAAGTGACTCACAGTAACAAACTGCCATGTCAGAAGTACATTTTATAAACTCACACTTTACTCTTCTTCTAGACCTCTTCACCATCAGTTCCCAACACTCTTGTTTACTTTACTCACACGAAATGCAGCTATCACAGTAAGTCAGTGACATCTGCTAGAAAGGTCAATAAATCTATTAAATCCTGAAGCACAAATCCAAGCCTGTTCACAGCTGCACAGATACCAAAACTAAACCATCTTGTGGGCAATCCCATTCTCAAGTAACACATTAATTTTCTCTGGATGACAGAGGACAGGGCAGGACTGATAGCTGAAGGTACCTGCTTTTAAATCTGGATTTTTGGCTTCCCCTGCTCAGCACAGTGAAGCTACTGTGTTCCACCAGTGCATCCCTGTTGTGGGTAACAAGCAACAGTGGTCCTCAGGAATTGATGCTACAGTGAGAAAATGCTGTGGCATTTCTTTACTAAGAAAATATCACTGCAATTAAAACTAGAAAAGGAACATGGTTTAGTTAATCCACTTTTATTTTTCAGTTGAAGCAGCATTACCTTCCAATTTTCACAAAGTGAAGAAGCTTCCACCTTTATCAGAGTCCCTGTGTGGAACAGTTGCTTCGTTAATACCACTCCAAATGCAGACTTAAATAGCAGAAACTATGATTACCAGTAATAGGTATCATATATGGGCACTGGCAGAGGGTGTTTGAATCACATTTCTAATTAACTTCTATAGAGAAGCAGCTGCAAACATTAAACTGCTGATTTGCACTGCAGCTGGCAGATATCTGGATTTTTGACTCCTAGCAGATGAGGACATGTACTTCAAGGTGAGGAGAATAAAATTAAAGCTGTTTTCCTGCAAAGTTCCTCTAACAGAAGCTACATGCATAGGGTTCCTTAGTAGCAAGCAATGCACTGAGATTTACTTAATGAGCTGTAATGGAAACTCTGCTCCTCAATTATTTATTTTTTTTTAAACTTTAGACTGCCAGACATCCTTCACTACACAATAATTAGCTGAGAAAGAGGTCACAGTAAACTGCACCTTTTAAAGCCACCTCATCTCCTTTCTAGAAGAATCCTTCAGCTGCAGCAACTGAGCTTAAAGAAATAAATACAAGATGATGAAAAGTAAACTGGTTAGTTAATTTAGGCTGTCACAAACAAAGCTGTAGCAAACAACTACAATGGGCCCTCATGCCTCTTAAAACACCAGAGAATAAACTTTTAATGCTCCCCAGCCATTGCCTAATGAACAGTGCAGGTTTCAGACATCCCTTTATGAAAGGAATATGTGAGTACAGACATTAAAGATGCATTAAAAATGAATACTGAAAAAAGGAAAACAAAATTGAATCTTATCCACATCTCACCCTGATCCAAAGCAAACTCTGTCACTGTATCTTGAGTATCCCACACTCACAAGACACTGCCAGAAACGGAGAATAACAAATTGCTCTCTTCTCATAAACTCAGATGGGATATTTGCAACAGCTTTGAATTTATTGTTTCTCTTGGTGCTCACTATAGAACAGTGTTGGTGAGCTCACAAAGTCACTTCTTACACCCATATCCCTGCTCTGCTGTGCTGCCTGGGAGTCAAGCTGCAGTTTGGGGAAGAAACTTCACATCTCTCCACCTAGAAGGATCAGCCTTCTCCCACGTACCCAAAGGGAGATGCATCTCATTGACTGTTACTTCAAATGTATTATTTATGAGTCTAAACAGACCTGAGATGGTCTGCAATGAATTCTAACAACAAGTTAAAAACTCTCTTCTGTGACTTAATTTACAAAAAAAAAGCTTTTTATCAGTTGTTGGGGACAGTAGTTACCACAACTTCTATGAGAGGCCTTGAAAGCAACAGTTAAAAAAAAAAGGTTGTGGAAAAGCACAGCTGGCCCACAAAAGCTTGGCTTTTTCTTCTTTTCTAAACACTTTAAGGTAAAAAGCTTAAAGATAAACATATTGATAATTCAGCAAGAAAGGCTGTCATCACTTTGTCCTAAGCACAGTCACTCCATATTCTAAGATGTACTAACCAGATGCACTTTAGTGCATTTAAGAGGAAAAAAAAATTACTTTTACAGTGCATGTGCCTAAAGATGAAGAGATAATCTCTTTAGCTGCATAAATCTGTTACTGTTCCATTTAAAGATCAAAAAGAATTCAAGTATTAAACCTTTTTCTATTTCAGATACTAAGAACATGATTTCTTTCAATTAAGGCCTGGCAGATGTGGTTAATGGAACAGAGCTGTATTTGCTGCATACCTGCTGCTGCACCAAATGACACATTAATCACCCCTTGCCTTCTCCCTCACTACACTACTTAGTGACTTCTGCCCTCCAGACCAAATTATGCTGCTCATGGTTCAGCCAAGTTGCCTCACTCACATTTGGTTTTCCATTCAGATTATCCCCTACCTCCACAATTACTTGTACTGCAATATAAAGAGAGGTTTAAAATGTCACAGGGATTTATCTGAGAAGTGGAAAAGCAGGATTGGGTTGTGTCTCCCTCTGACTTGAGAATGGATGGGCTCCAAGAGTCCTGTGCAGTCCAGAGCAGTGGGATGGCACAACGGTGCAAAGCCAAGGAAGCTGATGGGCCCTGCCTGAGGGGAGAGGGCAAAACTTGGGGACACTGTTTGGTGAAAACACTCCTTGGATTCCTCTCTTAAAAGGCCTAAAAGCCCCTGGCTGCCTTTCCAAGATGAGCAGGGCCCACGGGCCAGGCTCCGGGCTCGCAGTGCTCCGCTGTCTCCCCAACGCCAAAGTGCAGCTCCAACTCTGACTGCACAAAGCCCTGCAGAACACACACAGCTGAGGAAAAAGGGAGTGAAAATGAGGAAAGAATAAGAAAAATTTTAAAATGGCTGAAGAAATAAATGTAATAGAATCCTAAAAAAAAGCTTTCACCAATTAAGATAAGGTTCAAGGTAACGGAGTAGTCTTGGAAGACGAAGCTGAAATCCATAACCTCCGTAATGACCACCCCAGGGAAAATGAGTTCCCATGCACATTCCTCAGAACAAAACTGTCTCCTTGAAATCAGCTGCAGCCAAGGATGTATTTACACAGCCTCCTGGATAACCACTCCCTAAAACACCGTGTTTAATGGAAAAGCCAGAAGGTTCACTTTGCAAATGTCACTGTCATATTGGGTTAAACATTTTCAAGTACTTGGGCTGAAAGCTGTTGTTGCCTCCCAGTGACAGGTGCAGCTTTTGAGTGGTTACGCTGAGAAGGATGCTCAGTTTTCACATCTTGCCACTGTACAGACATGCAACACCATAAGGCAGAGAGCCCAGCTGGGTTAACACTTCCAGAATAATCCTGATGTTTGGAGACTGCAGTATTTTCAGTGCTGCCACATCCAGCTTTATTATTGTACCAACACAGTGCTTTGCATGTAACTCATGCTTTGGAGATGACTGATGCTGCAGTTCTCTTCTTCAACAGGGGACAACATTTGTTCTAAAACACTGTCATTTATACCAAAGTAATCTTAAAAACAAGTAAGAACAGGCTGTCACTCAATATGCAAATAATTGAATGGTGAAACGTGATTTTTATATGAAATTTAAGCACTTAGCCACAATCACTGATTTCTGTCAAGCTAAGCCATAAAATAAGATAAACCCCAGGTGGTGTGTACCCTTTCCTCTGTGCACACAGCCAGCCCCAAGTACACTACAAAATGTTTCTTTTAAATGACATTCAGCAATTAAGTCACAGCCTTCTGCACACAGTAAGCTTAAAGTGACTTGAATAATTTTAAAATTTCAATTGCTGCAAAGGGTGTAAAGGTAAAAACGCTACCATGCCTGACGTTAAGGGAAAGGCTGAAAAATCCATGATATCAGTTTGTTCCAGAAGCACAAAAATGCAAACAATTAGTTTGTTTTAGAGGTGTTCTTTTAAAGGCGTTTCCTAGATATTTACAGAAGCTTTGCAAAAAATGACCTGGGAGTCCTTGGGCACAAACTGAAGCACAGGAAGTGCTGTTTAAACATTTTTTAATTACTTTTTCTTAATCTAAGTCACTGAAAGAGTGACTGAACAGCAGAACAGGTTCCCCTGAGACATTATGAAGTCTCCATCCTTGGAGATTTTCAAAATCTGAGTGCATAAGTAAGATCTGGAGAAATCTGCTGTAGCTGAGCAGAGGGGTTGGGTCAGATGATCTCCAGATGTCCTTTCCAAACTCAACTATTTGTCATTCTGTGCATATTCCAGTCCTGCCTGCACCTGTAAGAGACCTCTCCTCCAAATCAAAGAGTTTGCCTTCTGCCTTTCACCAGCAGTACCTGATGTTCCACTGCTGTGCTGAGCTACCAAATATGCACCAGGTGAAAAGCAAAGAACATTCCCACAAGCACCCTGCAAAGGGATGTGCCATCCTCTGTTCCTCCAGCTTCAGGCTGATCATTTATTAGTGAGAGGCAGAGGACAGCTTTACATCTGTTCATGCAGACACAGAGACAGCTTATACAGCAGAGGTGTCCACAAGCTACAAGAATTAGGTGGAGACCAACAATTTATTTTGTACAAGACAGACACTAGAGCTGAACAGCTCCATTTCTCACCACAGCAATTCAGGCTGCAGGTCCAGGGACTGAAGCAGACCCTGAAGAACCATGAACTGCCTGTCTGTAACTTGCTGCCTGCCATCAATAACAAAATACCATCAGAGCTGATAGAAAAACCTGCAGTGTTACAAACTGACCTGCAATTCCACTTCTCTTCTCCTCCTCTCATTTCTGTGATATAACAGAACCCAATTCCCACTCAGCAGCATGCTAATTAAATACTCCAAAAGCAAACAAATTTCACATGACAGTCCCCAGGAGAAAACTGATATACATGGAAAAAACATTTTAGTTTACTTAGGGCCAATCTGGTAACAACAGGCTCAGAGGCATGTAATTAGTACCCTGCAAGCCAGCATATGAAAAGGCTTAATTTAACTGAAGATCAGACCTAAAGAATAGCTACAGAAATTAAAAGTGAAGCCACAAATCCACACAGGACTTCCACAGCTAAGAGTTATGATCAAGAATTCTAGAGTGGTAATTTGCCTGTGCTGCGTTCTGATTTCTGCTCATCCAGAAGGGCAGGTGTTATTTTGGACCACCCTGCAATAGCTGAGGTTAATCAAACCCATGGAGGTCAGTCTGTGGCTCTCTAGCAGTTCTCTGTACCATGCAGGAAGGAGCAGCCAGTGCTGGGCAGGTTAATTCTTGTTCTCCAACAACAGTTTGCCAAACTGGTGTTTCCCTCTTCATTATAACCTATAGTCTTCTGCACATTAGATCCCTACAACTGTTTTGAGATGGGAAGAAAGCTCTCATAGATAACTAAGTTTGTGGGGAAAAAAGCATTATAGCAGTCTTAATGGCAATGCCACATTGACAGCAGAGACTACTAACAGAGAAAGTAAAAACCAGCCCCACAATATTTACTCTGTTGAGACCAACAGCACATGATGGAAAGCAGCTCCTTTTTTAAGCCAACCCCACCCTACCAAGGGAATCCCCAGAGAGAGATTCAAGTGCCAGGGAAGAGCTGCTGGAGGTGACAACATGGTCTGCACCTCAAGGCAAATGGGATGGTACCACCCCACTGACAGCCAGCCTTTCCCACAGCACTCTGGCTGACAGGGAATCCGCCACAAAATCTGTGTAAGGCAAAGCTCTAGCCTTTTTTTAGATTTTGATCATTTGCCTTATACTGCAGGCATACAACAAAAAATTCCAGACAGCAAGTTGTTCCAACACATTTTGACTTTCCAAGTACAAAGCAAAGGAAACATTTAAAAAACATGACTCGTAAAGCTTCTGCTGCTCCCTGTTAAGATTTGCTGTCATCAGGACAGCATTTTTTGGATGAAAAATGTTTATTGCTAAAGGTCATAGAGTTGTCTCTTTCAAACAAATTAAGAAATAAATGGCTGCTGACACTTCCAGATGATGATTCATCTGTCTGGGAGCTCCAGTGCTGCAAGGCCACACAGCTGCCCCTCAGGTTTGCTGCAGACCACAGCAGCCACCAGCTAACCCAGAAATCTGTCTTCACTCTCCTGTCACTTTGTTAGCCAACTGCTCAGCCCTCTTCGTAGACACACCAAAAATTCCTTACTCTCAACCTTAAAACCAGATGAAAAACATATGAAAGTAACATCTGTCAGGGAAAACACTGCTTGCAGTAGCCAGGTTTCCACACTTACTATTTCTATTATTACCAAAGCCCTCTCTACTTCATGTGCAGCAAAGATTCTCCATGTATGAGATACAGAGATGAAAGGCTGATGGATCAGCAGCAACATCACCATTCCCAGAAACCAGTGAAACAGCAGAACAAGAAACAGAAGCAGCACCTCAAGGGCAGCTGGACAAAACCCAGTACCCAACACAGGTCAGCACACAAGAAGTGTTGGCAAGAGAGATATACTGTCCTTGCCAGGAAAGGCCAAGCTATTGAAGATTATTCTTTGAAGAGCTATTAAAGTTCTAGAGGTCTGTTTAGACAGCCCTTCAGTGAAAGGTCACCATGAGGTACAGCAGAGATATCTGATGTTTTATCCTGTCAGAGTAACCTCTCGATAAAAAAATAATAATAGATTTTTATTGAGTGATTATCCTTTCCATCTTCTGCTTTCCACTGGAGTTTATGGCGACTATTTACTGATCTCTTCAGGGAAGGAGATGACATTTACTGTTCATACTATGCCCCTCTGATCTCAAATGTGGCCTGTACTCTCCCTATGTCCAACAGTGATTCTATTATTGTAAAAGAAAGATGCTGCTACAAATCTGTGGGACTACTATTGAAACAAAAGCACAGAATTTTTGCAGACAATACAGAATACATTGCAGACAATGCAGAGGACCAATTATTTATGATTTGCAAAGAAAAAAATCAATAAATTACTTCTTTTTACTGCTCTCCAGTTCTGTGACACAGCTGTGATGATGACCAGCTCAGGCACAGGGTTTTTAATATCTGCCCAATTTAATAATAAAAAAACCAGAGTAATGGCCTAACAGTCTGAATCCAAAAATGTGTCCTTTTCAAACATATAACACATGAAATAAAAGTTTTCCTGGAACTTCTGCTCCTTCATGCATTTTAGTTTGATGCATTAAACTATCAGTTCTCAGTTACTGGGTTAAGTGTTTGCTGTTTAGGTTTTGGGGGTTTGATTTTTTTTTTGTAATGGATAAATTACAACCAGAAATCTGTAACCATCAGCCTTTCAAGTCAAGATCACGTGTTTAGGACTTAACAGCCTCCTAAGACTAAGGATCTATTTAGGCCCATTGAGGGATGTGGAAGCCAACCCCAGTGTGGTTATGGAATCAAAGTGCAGCTACAGAACTGACAGCAATGAAAGAAAAATGTTTCATCCTAACCAATAATTGTCCCAGTGTGCAGAAATCAACTGTGCTAGCAGGAAAATATTGGTTTAAAAAAACCCAAACCAACAAAAATCCTCTCCCCCTCAAACAAACAGAAACCCCACACAAGTTTTTTATTAACACTCTTTCCCTGAGCATCATTCTCTTCCTGTGACAATTTAGGTCACTGTCCAGCACCAGGAGTCTTTTATATCCATTTATAAATAGATGCTGCACATAAATTAGTCTCAGCTACTTCTTGCAACCTTTGCATGAAAGATGGATGACTGAGGGAGAAGAGTTTCTATCTTATCAGAGGCAGGTGGAACAGAGCAAGAGTGAGCTGGACAAACAGCCCAGGTACAGACTGAGGAGAAGAGGTGGGAGCCAGGAGGGCTCCCTTTCACCTGGTCAGGGCACAGCTAGAGAACAAGGAAAAGAGAGCCACAGGAAACCAGATTTCATTACTCCCACTTCTCTGAGAAAAAGTCCATTTGTACAGTTCACTTGTGGTTACAGCATGAGCTTGTCTCATTTGCTTCTAGACTGAGTAGCAATAAAGAGACCTTGTTAGGAGAGTGGGTTTTCCTTCTCCTCACCTTAGCTTGAAAATCCTCTAAAGGAATACTTATTTCATGTAACATTGATTCGTTAAAGCAGCATGCCTGCTTCTAAACTAATGAGAGAAGCACTTTAGACCAAACACTACAGCTGTTGGGTAGTGCCTAGTTGGACACAGATATAGGTCAGAACACTAAATATTCACAAGCTTGTTACCAAGCTCATTTAGGAGCTCCTGTATGTCAGGTTTTTGGAGGTGTATCATTTAGTACCTGTACAGAGAGCTCTTTTCCCTCACTTAAATAGTATCAGTGGCTTGAATTCTGCAGCTCATAAAGCTAAATAGTCTTAGTAACTTTAAAGGAGAAAACAGAGTTGCTGGATATGACCATAACCCCTTAAAGTCGCTGTACCCTCTTCAACACAGGAGAACACCAGTCAGAGGACTTTCCATGGGATCTCTCCAGCTATTCAACATGATGGAGGCATTCAGTCCTCCTTCCCTTGCCTTTTCCACCATTGCAAGGTGCAAAACACCAGACAAAGTGTGGCTTAATTTGCATCAAGCAGCATTTAAATGGTTCAGAGAAAAAGGTCTCAGCAAATACATGTACACATTGCTCCTGCAATGACAAGGGGCTGTTCCATTTGTGGTGATGTGCTGTGCCAGTGACTCCGAACTTTTGCACAGAGCACTTCAACCCAGTCCAAAGTGACTGCTCCTGCTAATGCAGGACAAAATAAGGAGTGAAGTTCCCAGCAAGCCAGAGCAAAGTTTTGGATGCTGCAGATTTACTTTTCAGGAGCACAAAATTCAGGAGAAACTCGAGACAATATTATAGGCAGTTCCAGGTGGCAACCTTTTATCAAGGATTCTTTTACCTTTTATGTGTCCAGGAAAAAAAGAAAAAGAAAGCAGAATGTAAGGAGTGAGCTATTCCCCTCTCTTAAAAATTATTTCAAGTGTCAACATTTAACATTTAGTGTCAAGGGCTACACACGCCCTTAGGTGAATATTAAAAGCAGCTTCCCTGGCTTTTCCCATTGCCCAAAACACAGGACAGTCCATGTCAGCAGCAGCTGAAGCAGCACACCCTGAATCTGGACCTTGAGTACTTTTGCTTTGAGATGCACTCGAGCAAGATTCCCCTGAGCTCTGCTGCTGCCAATTAAAAACCCTCGAGTCATTATACACCTATGTGCAAGTGCATTGATGCCTTAGGTGGGGAAACAGTGGGGATGTCACACACAAACCATCACACCTCTGTCACTGAAGTCATCCACCAGCACCACCTCTGCCACCAGCTGGGGCGGGGAGCGGTTCAGGACGCTGTGCACGGTGCGCAGCAGGGAGGACCAGCCTTCGTTGTGGAACGGGATGATCACGCTGGTGTTTGGCAGCTTCTCCAGGTACAGCTTGTTCTTGCAGCTGGACACAGACAGAGCAAGTCAAAAGGTGCTGCCAGAACATGCCAGCACTTCCATATTAATTACCATCAAGCAACTTAGTCTATTCTTTACTACTCTAAATGATGCAAAGTGCATTAATTTTCTTAATTTTGAAACAGGGGTAACGAACTCTTTCCTTGTAGGATTGGTTTCAAGGCAGTTTCATGAAGAAAATTCCAGCTGCAGAATGAAGTGCAGTGTTTACTTTCCTGCAGGTGTGGCCATAAGTAGACTTTGAACCTTGTTAAACAGGTAAATATGTAAGGCCATAGAGCAACCCATTGTAGTTAAAAAATACCAGTAGCTGTTCATTAGGGGCCAAAAATCGATTCCATTCCTGGAACCCCATGTGCCCCATGAGCAAACCAGCAGTGGCTGTGAGAGTGGAGGTGTGTGAGGGTACCAATGGCAGGGCCAGCAGGACAAGCTGCCCTGTGTCCAGGAGCAGGGGAGGGAGGTCCCACTCTGCTCCCTGCCCCTGGCACAGCCACCAGAGCTGCTCTGCAGACTCTGTCCTGCCAGGCCCCCCCCAGAGGCTGTCACAATGTGCACAATTCCATGCACACAGGAATTCCTGCCCCTGTTCCCCGGAAGGGCAGGCGGGGATGAAAGCGGCTCTGGCAGCAGCAGCTTTCTCCTGGTACCTTTCCCAGGGCATGGAGAAGGATGCACCTATGTTATACAAGCTCAATACATCCATGCCTACAGGAAGTTACTCTGGTGCCTGTGTGAGAGGACAGTAACTTATTCTGGGTGTAATGAATTGTCCTGGGCTGCTGCCAAGAGCCTGCAGGCTGTGGCTGCAATGCACAGATGCAAGATGCAAACTGGAGCTGCAGGGACTGCTTTCATCCAGCCCCTGGCACTGCCATCCTAACCTTTTTCCAACAGCAACTAGCTATAGTTCTGTGCCAACATGAACCAAGAGCCCTTGAATCTCTTCTAACTCTTCTTAAACTGGAATTCTCTTTTTCTGACTAACTTTAACAAGTGGGAAACTTTAGCTATTAAGTTTAACCATTGAGTGTGGAGAGAAATTGCTTCCCTCCAGCTACTGTATCTACAATTGCTTTACAAGACCTGCAAAATTAGTATTTAATACTAAAAACCCTAGAGGCACTTAAAGACAATGTTATCAGGGGAAGGCATGACTGTTGAAGCAAACAATTGTATGTGTGCACCAGGCAGATCCAGTATGTGCTGTCCCCCAGCTCCTCAACTCCCACAATCAACAGCAAGCAGAGGTGACACTATCTGGCAAATAAAAGTCCAGACAAACCATCTCACACACCAGCTGCTTCTTTGTCCTTCCCCACCCACGGCAGCTGGTGGGGAGAAGCCCAGCTGTGCCCCTAAAGCTTAGGACAAGACAGATGAAGCATTTTTCCCCAGTTCACCTTCTCCTTACACTCCCTGCTGTCTGCAGGCACACCTCCAAAGTCTCTATTCTCTCACTGGATGCAAGATGCTCTAAAACACAGCTCCCTTCCTTCTGGAATACTCTTTAGTGACTTGTGACTTTAGGACTAGGTCTCAGCCTAACTTTGTTATAAACTGCCCTCATCAACCTCCCAAGTAACACAAACCATACCATTTCAAGCTTCTCTCTTTTAATGGGCCCAGCAAATGCACAGCAGATCTTTCCAGTTGTGAATTCCTTTACTGCATATCCCCACTACATGTAACCCTGTTCCCTGCCCAGATAATCCCAGCATCCATTAGGCTCATGCTGTTTATCCTCTCCTGGAGGACTCTGCAATTACAGCTTCCTACACTGGGGGAAATGATGTGTCAAGCAAACCACTGCAGCATCATCATTAATCACAGCTTAAATCGTTGGTGTCCCAGACACTTCACTTACTAATTTTAACTGGGGTTGGAATTAGAAACTGCACATTTTAAAAAAGTTTATATAGCAGAATTAGCAACACTGAGTAGGCAACTTCAGGAAACAATGGGGAACGAGAGGCAAAATCCTCAGATAATGAAATATTGTCACTGTCTGATGTTTAAGTTCGCACAGCCCCTGTAAATGGAGGCCAGGTAGAATTTAGCATAGTAAACTCAAACTATATTTCCTAGAACTTAAGCATGGGCTGATCCACAAGCATCTTCAGTTACCTGATTTATCTCTATGCTTAAACATTTCAGCTGCATGCCTGAAATATTTATGGAGCTACACTCACTACTTTGTTTTATGTGTACATATTGAGGAAGGGTGTCAAGCCAGTGTATTTGATTAGTTTGTTGTGACAGCTGAAGAGGTAATCTCTCAATTGTGCAGTTAAATTATAAAACCTGACTTCTGGAAATTTTATCTCATTAACAAAGGAGATGTTGAATTCAGATTCACCAAATTGTGATAAACACAGCTTTATACAAAAGAAGCTTAAATTCAAATGTCTAACGATGCTTTCAGATTAAAAACCTCACAAACAGTACTTAAAAACCTCTCAGCTTTGTATAAACAAGGGTTAAGTTGTAACTGAAGCACTTTTGCCAGTGAAAAACTTCTGGCTTGAAGAAAATCCAGTTCAACACAATCCTACAGCATAATGTCCAAAACCAGATGAACTCAAAAATCAGCATTCAACTGTTTCTACTTGTGAACCCTGATGAGGCTGTTTTTATGAGGAAGATGACCAACAAAATAATCCATAAACCTGATAAAACTCTTCATACATCATTGGGTGAAGCTACTGATACCTTGTTCTGTTCCTGAACATTCCCTGGTCATTTCCAGCTAGTGGTCAACAAAAGAACTTGAACCTCTGGGTTACGTTCAACATCTCTTCTGAGCAGGGTTGCAAGTTTTTTGGTAATTTTAAGTCTTTTGGAATCAAAACAGGATTTTTTTCCCCCCAGATTTGATATCTTCTATTTCCCACTGAAATTATTATACACTGTCCTTTATTAAGGAGACAGCAGGACCCAGCTGTGAAAGGACTGTATGTGATGAACAAAGGTACAAGAGTCCATAATAAAAAAGAATACACTCCTGTAGATGTCTTTGCAAGCCTTCACTCGTAGAAATGCAAACTGTATACTCACTTTGGATGCCTGATGTCTGGAAGGGAACGATTCAGAGAAATTTTATCACTCACAAAGATATTAAAGCCATTTTCCCTGTATGCCTGGTCCACTCGCTCTGCATCAGTCATTGGGTAAGGTTTTCCCTGTTCTCCATTTCCTATGGATAGACAGAAAGTAAATACACATCATTACTGCTAATTAGTGCTTAACTGGCCAGAAACTAATCCATATAGAAAAAAAGAGCATCTTAAAGTCCTTTGAACATTCCTTCATTAGTTCTGTGCTCTGTGTCATATTTAGCTCTGGGTCAGCCATGTCAATTTATTGATTTTACCCAATAAGCAGTTTTGCTACAAACCACTCAGCTGTGCAAACTGCAGAACTTAAAAGTCTTCCTCCTAACACCAGAAATAGATGAAGGGGTTATGGGAACGTTGTGGAGGAGCTGCAGAATGCCTTGTGTTTCACAGTGGGAAGAATCCATACGGTTTGAGTATCTCAGCACTGCTGGAATTCTCAGCACAGATGGATTTGTGCTTTTACAACCTGAGCTCTTGCATGGAGGGACAGAGCCCTTGCAAACAACTGAGACATTCAAAATGGGCCCTTATTTGCAATGCAAGACAAACCCCAGAACTTTAGAATAAAACTTGCATGAATTATATAGTCCAGAACATTTTTATTAATCTTCCTTTCTGGATCTCCCGTTTTTGGGAAAGGTAAAGAAACACATTTTTTTGGGGGTATAAGTTTTTTAAAAATTAATTTTCCACTTGTCATAAAAACATCAAGATTTAACTGATACATTTTCATCTCAAAATAGTTATTGTGTGGCTGGGGAAATTGGAATTTAATTTGGATTAACACAGTTCAGAGATTAACAGATTAATTGGCTTTAACTGTTGCATCATATCAAGAACATCACCTTGACCGTAAAGTTGAGTGTGTCGTTCTACACTTAGCCTCCTAAATAAAATCAAACTAATTAGAATCTGTATTAAAACATTTTAATTTTACATACCTACACGCTCAGAGTCCTTCCTTATAGCTTCTTTGTTATGCCAGTCCTTTTTCCTTTGTCCATCAGCAAAGTAAGGGTCTTTCTTTTGCCTCACATATGATGCCTTTTAAACAAAAAAAATGGATATATTAAATACACAACACATGAAACCGTTCCTTAGCAGCCTCTCCTTCCTGGTAGAGGAAATTAAACATCTCCCTTCAGGCAAGATCATCACAAGCAAGTGGCTTTTAGCCTGAAGGGGGTGAGGGAGGAAGTGAGTTTTGCTTGTCTCAGAACAGTACTTTATCTGTGGCTGTTAAGTGATATTTTTCCAGGGCACCATCATGTATGCAGAACAGTATTTCTTAATCAGGGAATCTATTAAAAACTCCCATTTTCATTTTGAAAACATCCAATACATCTTACAGCCTTTTTGTTAATTAAATAGGATGTAATGGGAGACCTATTGCAGGATCATTATTAATGAGCACACTACTACACCTGAATAAAATCAAAATAAGATTTAAAAGGTCATTTATTAAGACTCTTGCTGCTGAACCCAATTAGAGCTCCTATTTCATTATGTTGTTCCTGAAATTCAAAAGGTGCTTTGAAAACCAGTCAGCAAATGAAGATCCCCAGTAATCCAATGTCTCCAGTTCACCTCTGGCTGCACAAGCTGAAGATTCCCATTTGCTGAAGAAAAGAGGTTTCCTGAGAGGCACTGCAGAAGCCTCACTGATGCACATCATGCAGGAGAAGGCAAGGGCAGCCCCAGAGCAGCAGAGCTGCTGAAGAACCACATTGTTCTGTCATGGAAGGGCTCACCTGAACTCACCAAACACAGATACCAAACTAATTTGCTTTACCTGCCTTGTGGTTTTCCAGCTGTCCCATCAAATCCCACTGTTCTGCAAATTCCTGCCTGGTGACTGTGACTTCTCACCATTGCCACCCACACTACTGTCCTGTCAAATTTTTGCCTCTGTTTTGCAAGAACAATTCTTTGCCAGGCCTGCTCACTGACCAGCCTCCTCTCCAGGACACTGCTCTGCCAGGAAAAGTCCTGGAAAGCTCTCACAGACCAGAGCACCTCCTTGCCAGGAGATTTCGCCAACTTTCTGAGCACTAGGCTTGTGCACAAGTATCATACTGGGCACAGGAACAACTGGCAAGTCTGAAATCTCAGTATTTTAGGTCTCTTTTGTCTCTTGTTTATAGTGTTCTGGACTGAATGCACACACCAGGACACCACTGACAGTGCCACTGCCCCTTCTGCCATTTACTGTGTGAAAACACATGAAAATCCCTTAAAAACAGCTGCTCTGGAAACCTCACCCACCACTACAGAGGAGAGCATGGCCAGAGTGTCCAGATTAGACCCCAAAGGACGAATACACAGGACAACTCAGCCTCACAACACCCACTGCACACGTGGGAACTCAGCACCTCTGTCAAGCCCGTACAAGGTGAGCAGGGAATTCAGGCACCCTGGAGAACAAGAGGAAAACTGAGCAAAAAGACAGCCAAACTGCCTAGCAGGGCACTGCTAAGAATGTTTTAATCCCACCTCTTTTTGGGACTCAGGCAACTTAAACTCGAATTGCAGAGGCACCCCCCTTCCCTCTGAACTCCAGTATGAAAACATCCCTTACAAGATACCTGTCCCCTGCTGCAGGTACCATGGGGATTGTTCTCTCTGCTGGTTTTGGCTGGGGCAGAGTTAATTTTCTTCACAGTAGGTGGCATGAGGCTGTGGTTTGGCTTTGTGCTGGGAAGTGCTGATAAAACAGGGATGTTTTCATTGCTGCTGAACAAGGCTCACACAAAGTCAAGGCCTTCTCTGCTCTTGCTCCCACCAGTGAGGAGGCTGGCAGTGCATGGAAAGCTGGGAGGGGACATGGCCAGGACAGCTGACCCCAGCTGACCCCAGGGACATCCCAGGCCACGTGGTGGTGTCATGCTCAGTATAAAGGTGGGGAAGGAGGAGGAAGCAGGGGTTGTTTGGAGCAATGGCATTTATCTTCCCTGCTTTCTGGGGGATGGCTGAACACCCGCCTGCCCACGGTAAGCGGGGAATGGATTCCCTGGTTTGTTTTGCTTTGCCTGTGTGTGAGGTTTTTGCTTTACTTATTAAACTGTCTTTATCTCAACCCATGAGTTTTCTCACTTTTACTGTTCCAATTCTCACCCCCATCCCACCGCGGGGCTGAGCTGCCATCTGGGATACAACCACCACACATTCCTCCTGAAATACACTGCTGGGATGGAGCTCAAGCTGTCCTCCACACCAGCTCTCAGGAGATGGGAGATGAGTTTGAAATACAGCCCAAAGGATTCACACCAGTATCTCAGAACCCTCTGAGGGAAGCCACACCACTGGGCTGTTCCAGGAGGGGCATCTCTCACCCTTACACAGCTGTACCACCAAAGCAGCAGCCTAAAAGCCATTAAAAAGCAGCTGCAGCCATCCCTGCTCAGCGTGAGCACCCTCAGGCTCTGGGCTGGAGCAATCTTTGTGTTTGTGTGCTCAGTGTAGGATAATGTGTACAGAGAAGTAAATTTCCTGCACAGCTTCAAGCCATTCTTCAGAGGGGTCAGCAATGTGCATGTAAACATCCTCAGAGCAAGCAACAACCTAATGCAAGCAATTTAAACCCTGCGATAGAGTGAAAGCAGGCAGCAGCACACCATCCTCCAGGGCTGCTAAAATAAAAGAAAAAGAAAGAAAAAAATCACAGAGACTGCCACTGTATTGCACACAGTACAAATCAAGCAGATGGACTGTAGAGAGGGGAGCACATAGTCGTATTACTTCTCTCAGTCCCAGATAAATTTACACACAAACACATCTGTGAGATGGGTTAAGCTAACCCTGTCAAGGCCACACATGTCAGTAATTTGTAAACTTTAAATTAAGAAAGAGGCAAAACTATGAAGTACACACATCAGTTATTTAGACCTCTCTGAACTGCAGTGTTGGACTTCAGAGGAACACGAAATAAGAGTTATTGATCCTAAAGGCCTGGGGAAGAGGCCCTGTACAGCTCTCAGCCTTGGACTCTCCCAAGGATCAACACTTCTTCAAGTTGGCTTTGGCAAAGTGAAATGAGGACTGTGCAGGGTGAGTCATCATCAGTTCCTCTGCCTGCAGTGCTCATGGTGTTCCTGCCCTGTACAACTAATGCCAAATAGGATTCACACAGGATAAAGAGAACATGAACCTCTGTTGGGCTGACACGTCTCCAAGTGGCTTTTAGAACCCTGAAGGGTAGACACAGCTCCAAGTGGTCACAGCAGACATGCTGCATTCTGGAGCTTTTTCTGGTCTTGGGCAGAGAAGTTACCTTAGTTCATCCAACACTGAAATCCTCCATTAAATTTAATTCAACTTGGGTAAATGTTAGGAGGTTAGAATATTCCTGACTGTATCCCTTGCAAGCAAACAGACAGTGCTTACACTGGTTTTGCAGGTCGCTATTAAAACACCATAACTGAAAAGTCTGCTGTGAGTCACTGACAAGTTCTGTCAACAGTGTCTAAACATTCATTTTGAAGTGACTTGCAGTGCTAGAAAATGAATATCAGTGTCTTTGTCTCAACGACCTTGCCAGCCCTCACCATCCAGACAGTCCTGGAGGGAAGGCATAGCTGCAGCAGCCCGATCAGCATCGTATTTCTGGTTAAGAACCACACTTTCAAGACCAATCTAATTTCAGGAGACTACCAAAAAAAGCCAGTGTGAACGATAAAACATTTTCCTTCCCCCCCTCCTTGACTGCAGTTTTTATCTCATGCCATCACTCCCAGCAGAGCTGTGTGAAAGGTTGCAGGCACGATGCCATCACAGCACAGGGAAGATGGTCACATCCGTCCTCAAAGTCCCTCTCATTGGGAGAATGGGGAGGTTGCTGACATTGATGGGATTTTGGAAGCTCTTTTCCTTCTTTCTTCCTTTTTCTTCCCTCCTCTCCGCTTTGTAAAAGATGTCTGAGCTCTAGAAATCCAGACACAGCACACAGAGACCAGAATGTTGCTTTTTTTAGTGGTTTCCTTCAGGGATGCTGCTTGGGATTTGACTCAATTATGCAAATTACATAACTTGATGATACTCCTTCAACAAATGCTCTAGACTGTGATATCAGAGCAATCTGCAAAACACAGCAAGTTTCCTAGGCCTGACTTTTGCTTTAACTCTTAAACAAACATCTCATTTATGGGGAGCTATGTCATACGTGTAATGTTGTATTTCATCTCCATTTCCACTCTTATCGTAATTTCTCATTAATTCTAACTGCTCAGCAGGAGGCACAGCATTCTTGTCCAAACCAACAACCACATCCCCCCTTATCTGCATTTTCTCTGTGGAATGCAGTGACCATTGTTTGAAGACTGCAGCTGTCAATTCTACATGGTTAGAGTAAATTGACATTATGGATCTGGATTTCTATCCCTATAAAAGAGGTCAGCAATTTTCTGTTTTCCTCTGTGTTAGCTTCCCATTTTGCAAAAATATCTTTTTTTTTAAATGGTCATTTGTAAACAACATGTAAAAAGCACATTTTAAAGCATGCAGGCTTCATTATGATCATCTAGTTAGGCTATGTAAGTGCACCAGCCACTGAATTCCATCCATTAACTCCAACAACAAGCCTGTAAGTTCTATTTCAGCTCAAGCACATTTTCTTTTCCTTAAGAAGTGCAAGTTGTTTACCACTAAGGAGTCATTACTTCTTCAGCAATATCTTAAACTGTTCTCCTGCCTGTTTCCAGCCTTCATTTTTTAAAAACTGCAAATGAACTAAAGTAGAAAGGCATATTAAGCAATACATTGAAAATGGATTTAGACAGATTGCTGTAAATAAGCCCCTTCTGTTGTCTACCACGCTGTTACTGAACGCGCCGCCAAAGCAATTGATCAGCGTTCAAACGCCAAATGCACAAAAATGGAATTTTAATTTTTTGTTTAATCACTATTTAGTGTGCCTGGCTCCAGCCAAAAAAAAAAAAAAAAGGAAAGTGGGGATGGCGACATAAGCCAAGAGTTTTCTACTTGTGAGGAAAAAAGATTTGCTGAAGCATATACATTAACCATAATACTGTACAGATTCAAACCCTGTTCAAACATTTGTTTCGCTGATTTATTATTTTCTTTTAAACCAAGGAGCTCTGATCAGACCCAAGAAGTGATGATCTTTAGACACAGTGTCAAAGGTGGCATCTGTTCTACCCCAGGCCTCTTTGTTTATTCCAGCACCTCAGCAAGTCTATTTTGCACTTACATCCTACAACAAGATGTTGACGATGCCAAAACATTTCAAGAAAAACCACAGGGAAAGGGAGAGCAAATAGGAACAATTCCTGTATTTACTACAGCAACTTGCAACCTGAGGTGAACTCAGTGGAACACTCGAGAGCACACACTTGGGTACAACCCAGTTGTCACAATCTGTGACACGGCAAAGCAGAAATAAAAAACATCCATAGGCAGAGTCTTTCCAGTCTTCCAAAACCCACAGTATCTGACGTGTTTCAGAAAGAAAAATCGGAGAGAAGCCAGGTCTAGCAGAAACAGGAGGAATCCTCCCTCTCCCTGCAGCAAAAAGCCCAGGTTTTAATGATCATGGGATCATCCATGCTAAATGTAGGTAGCCCTTTAATAAATAAATAGATATCAAGTGTTATTGCACTATGAAGAAATGCAGTTCTTTTTTTGGTTTGCCAGAGCTCTATTAGCATGTGTTGAAAAAACAAACTGGTACAGCACTCATACAGCACAAACAGCCTCCATCCTTTGTACTGGCAGGAAAACAGCTGAGACTTTCAGATGAGCTAATGAAAAATAAAAATATCACCAACATCAGCTGGAGGCTGGTCCTGGGTCAGGAAGCTGAGCACTACCTCAGTCAATCAAAGCTCCTCATTTACGGGAACAGGAGGCAGCACACTACTAGAAAAAAAAGCTGCTAAAAGCCTGTTGTGTGATCTACCCATGTGTTTTCAAAAGGTTAATTTTTGAAGCTATTTCAGTCCATAAAAAATTTAAAAGGTACATTAACATAATCCATACCTTCCACATTTCAGGAACTATTAAAAGGCAACGCAGGACTAAATGGCAGCACATCATGCAGAATTTTTAAGTGCTTTCGAAGACAAAAAAAGCCAAGTTCATTTTCACAGCTTGTTGGGACTCAGACCCAAGCTACAGATTCATCCCAGACCTGACCGTTTCCTGCATAATGCTACCACCTGACCATCGTGTTCTTCCCCACCTGAAACACCAGAAAAACTGAAATTCAGATGTGTGCTTTGTTTTTGAGAAAGTCAGGCTTCAGGGCATGGAGATATCCTGCCTGATTCCTTTGGAAGTAGAGCCCCAGATACTGCAGGCACTCCTGGATCAGCCCTCACCCTGTGTCAGCACATGAAACCACAGCTGGAGCAGAACCAGCTGAAGGGATCAGTGCAGACAGGCACAAAGCTGAGCCTTTTGTGCAGAACGCCCAGGGACACTTGGGAACTGCAGAGCTATTAGAGAAATATGTTCCTTGCAGAACACCAGCTCCTTGGTGGATGGGACAGCCTGCTGCTTTCAGCTGACTCTGCTTTTTAATGCAGAAAGCTTTTTGTATCAAGTGCTAGAACAGTACTTGTTTGAACTGAAACTCCTCCACCCCCTTTAAATTCCTTCAGTTAACAAGTTGTATTCAACCTCAATTGCTGAAAATCCCTAAGCACAAAAAAAAATAATTTAATGTAGCAAAAAGTCCTGGTTCATCAGTCGATTAAAGTCTGCAGCCATCACCTGAGGACAGTGATATGACATCCAGCTTAGTCATCTATCTCTACTGAACATTCCTCATTTTGGTCTTCACTTAGTTTTAGAAACAATATTACAGTGTTGTGATGTTTGCTGTTCTGAACTTACTGTTTGACTAATTCAGCCCAGGTCTGCAGAGGCACAGCACCTTCCAAGGTCAGCACAGAGCACCAAGCAGCGAGTTCTTCCCTGAATTTAAGCACATCTTGTGATAGCACAGCAGTTTCAGTCTCAGACTTTCCTTTCAGCTGTTAAAACCCCAGCTGGCCTAGTTTTAGAATTCATTTGCCCACAACAGCTTTCTCATATTTTTGTTCACTAAAATGTTTACAGCCCTTTCCATCTACAGAACTGCTGCACCTCCACACTGAGCCTGTCTCAGGAATCTGCTGCACACCGTGGAATAAGCCCCTGCAGGCATTTAGTTGGGGTAAACCACCTTGTTTTCCCCTCAAGCAATAAGAACATTTCTTTGACCTAGCTCTAAGATACAGCAACACTTCATAAAATTCCCAAAGAATACATCACACCCTGGGCTACCCTCTGGTTGAGATGGAGACAACCTGTCACTCACCTTGCCTGAGGTACAACAGCCAGGAGGGGCTTGGACAACAAACACACAGAATGAAGATGCAGACACAAGTAATCTCTGAGCTGCCATTTCAAGTAAGGTTACAGACTTCCCACCCCTCCCACCATCCTTTTCTGCTTTACAGCTTTCGGGAAACTTAAAACCAGATGAGTTCTCCCAAGGACCCAGGGTACATTTAGTGTTTTATCACGAGTCCTTGAGCTGGTTTTGGACTGCAACTCCTGGCAGAAGCTACGAGCATGAAATCCAGAGAGATGCACTTTGTTTTCCACAGAATTTAGTGCTAGCTGAAGCTGTCTTAAATATAGCCTTACATTCACAGAAAGAGGGAGCAAGCTGGTTTGGAGATCAATTTGAGAAGTGGACATTGGAAGCAGAACCCTGCACGTGTCTGCAGATATCCACATTCCACTTAACACAACTGAACAGCACACAAGATGTAGTGGCTTCCTATAAGGACATAGGAGCACTGTTTCTGAAATCTGACTTTCCAGCAAGATTCACAGATTATCTTGCCCATGCAGAAATACTTGAATAATCTGCATTAAGATTTAATAAAAATGCAGGATACAAAACCTATTAATTCCATCATTTTGGTGAACTCCCTGTACTTGAGCTATAAACTCCAGATGAGATTACAGGAAGGCTAAGCCAATCAAGGGCTGCTCAGATGAACACAACTCCCAAATATTTTATACACCAGCACAGAAGCAAACCCTGTATCATATTAGCAGAAATCTCATTAAAAATACATCACAATGAACATCCTGTATATCCTCAACACAGAAATACTACACAGAGTTGAAGTTCCCAGCACTCAACCAATACAAGATGACAGCTGAGGTGGTGCTGCATGTAGGTGGACCTGGCAAATGTGTGACTATAAATTTGACTTTGTTTAGTTTACAAAAAAAAATGTACAGCATTGATAACTACTTAAATGATGAAAGAAACGATGCTAATTTGTGTCCTTCATACAATGGAATCCACCTGATTGGGTATCAGTTCCTTGGGAAACCCTGGTATAAATCCTGATATAAGCTGGCATAACTGATATGAAAAAAGAAATCAGATTTAAAAAAAAGATAAGGCTGCTAATGCTCCAATAATCTTTGAAGCAAGGACAAAATCTACCTGCTAGACACGCAGAGGAAGAACTCTAAGTATTTTCCATAGAGACAGACACTTCCAGAGAAAAACACTCAATTTTGGGACTTACCAACGTGCAAAGTATACTACCAGGATACCTTGCACTTTGTGATAAAGGCACAAGCAAGACTGCACTAGAGCATGTTTTCTGAGGTAAGATGAGCAAGGCAGTTTGAAAGCCTGCCAACAGTTATAGTTCATAATAGTAAACAGAAATGCTCAGAATTTTGCCCAAAAAAGCAGGCAGAGCACCATAAGGCATCCATAAGCCTGACAGAGCTGCTGCAGTCTGCAACAGCTGACAGTGTAGATCAGATATTTACCTTTCTTCGTGGAAGCTGGGCTCATGCCAAACTTACACAAACAAAATTCAAGGGCACATGATGGAAGTTTGATGCCTGGTGAAGGGCAAAGATTTGACAGCATGTACAGTACACTGGCTTCAGAAAGGTTAATACTGCTATTCTGAAATCTCCAAAAAGGTAAAAAATGCCCCAACATTCACTGCTGTAGAAAACTATATTCAATCCATACAAAGCCTACGTGACAGATATGACTCAAACACTGGAATAAGAACCGTAGCTGCCAATTTGCTGTGTGCCAGGTACTGAGAATGTGTTTTATGTCAGCAGACACAGTGCTTCCCACAGCAAGCTGCATATCAAGCTTAGAAACTGGTTTTTTCCCCTGATGAATTTTAAAAGCTACTAGGAAAAAATATAAATCTGTATTTTAGGTTTATTTTCCTTGAGTCTTTATGCATCATTAGGAGTCACATAAAATTAATGAAATAGCTGCAACCATGTATTTGAGAGGAGGCACAATCTGACTGTCATCTGTGGAAAAGTCAGACCCAAAACCACAGGATGTCAGAAAATCTACCATGAGCATTCAGCTGTGCAGGGAATGACCCCAGACACGCTGTGCCAGCTCACCTGGCTCAGCAGACCACGGATTGCAGCTTAACCCTAAACTGTCCCTGGAAACAGCCAGGTGACGCAATAAATACCCAGCCAAAAGGATTTTAGGGAGAACTTAAGCCACCAAGAGGCCTACAGGTATTGTCACAGTGTGCTTTTCCCCCAGTTATCTCCTGCTACCAGGAACAGTATCATGCCAAAATAATACTTACACACGTCTTGGACCAAACAGCTGCCGCTATCTCCAATAAAGCAAAAAGAATCACAAGCATTTTTCTACTTTATTTTCCACACTCTTCAGGCAGTACCTTCACAGTGCTGACACTGCTCACTTGCCTTGCAGGCACTGGGAAATCAACAAGCTGTGACAGCTTTAGTTTAGGAAAAAAAAAAAAATCATTGTTTTCAATAAACTTTTATTATTACTTCAGGAGGTGCTCCAAAGCAGGTTTGCTGCCTGATTCCCACCAACAGCAGTGGTCTCAGCACAGCTTTTTCTTAGCAGCAATGCAGCAAAACCACAATTTTCTGGTTTTCAGCAAGAGAATACCCCTATTTCCCTTTCAGCTCTTTTAAAGATCTTAAAGCAAATTCCTTACCAACCTCCTGGCAAACTTGATACTTCTTAAAAGTTCTTGAAAGCATTACATTAAGCTAAAATCATAGGCACTAAAAAGCAACATTTAACAGGCCTCTTTTTCCCAAGGAATTATTTAACTGTTGCTCAACTGGTGTGTTGCACCCAGCAAATGCAGAAAAATCCCAAATTCAGTCATTAACCTCTTCTAGGAAACCAAACCAGCACTGATGAGTGGCAGAAGTGACTCTGAGAACATACACATCACACAGACTGAAAACTCACCAGGAACCACCTGGGGAAGGTTATCCCATGGAAAGTTCTGGGCTCCTTAAAAATAACTTGGATTTCAGAGGAGTTTAGAGGCTTCTCAGCAGTGAAAAGCTGACATGCCAAGCACATGTACCCAGCAAGGGAGCGTCTGCCACCCTTTCCCCACTCCTCCCTCCCCAGGGACAGCACTGGCAGAGCTCCCTGCAGCTCTCCTGTTCCTCTGCACCGTCTGTGCATCCTCCCATCCCACTTCCCAAGTTTTATACTCCTCTCCCAAGCAAGCTGCTCACAGGGTCTCATTCTACCCTTTTCAAACACAGCATGAAATCGAGAGTATCACACATCTCTACGACATCCCAAGATGTTTAATTGCCCATGCCTCCACCCTGGGGTGAGGTGAGGGTGACCCAAGGCCAGGAAGAGATCAAGTAATCCACACAGGAATGCTGAATCCAGAGGCTAGACCCTGTGCAGGTACACTGGTCCCTCCTAGAGATGTCCTCTAGTAGTGACCACCAAGTCTGTTTTAGGTGCAATACTGGAAAATAGAGGCTGGAAAAATAAATTGGTTGAATCTGGGAAGAAGCTGGTTGACAGTGTCAGGCTGCCTGTGGAAGGCAGATAATATTTCTAATAATTGAAAGATGCTGAACACTTCTGGGGAATTGAGGAAGAGCAGGGCTGGGGATGCAGATACCAAAACATTGCACATGTCTGAAAGGTGACAAATCATTTTTGGATGTCATCTTAAAAGTGACAAACAGCTGCTAACTACAGCAGTGTCAGGATTAAAAAGGAAGAAACAAGCAGCTTCTTTGTGGGACAGGTAACAACAAGGCAGACAGGAGAGAAAAGAGAGGTGTAACTCAGTGATGCAAAACTGAGCATACTGAGTCTTGTTATTGTTAATATCCAGATTGGAATGCATTCAAATCTAATCAAAACTTCCACATTCTGATGCAAACATTCACATCATGTGTCAATCTTTGCCAGAATCTTTCAAGACCCTGTAAAATTATCTATCGATTTCAATACTGGAATGGAAAACAGGCTTGTTAAATCTGCTGATGTTGCTAAGTGGAGAATGCGATTAAAATTCAAAAGCAGTCCTGACCACAGAAAAAAAAGCATAAAAAATTTGGGATACAATTTAAAGGGTAAAGAAAGCATTAATTGTACAAATGTGAGACTTCAGTGATTTTTTATGCAGCTGTTCAACAGCTGTTCTATCATCATAACTGTATGAAACTCTGTCCTGCTGTTTGAAAGAAGCAAATTTCATCCAGAGATATTTACAAAAACATCACACACGGAAAAATGCAAAATAATGGATGCTGATGAGGGCAGAGATGACTGGGCAGAAAAGGAAGGACATGCATCGCAAACAGCCCTCACAATTTTGCACACTGCTGCAAAGAAGAAAATGCAAAGACATGATATTAAAAGTACCACACATGAAATTATGCAAGAGGCTTTTCAACTACATGAGAAATTAATATATTCCATCTTGGGCCAAGAAGCAATTAGACTTTGAGGAGTCTCATTTCACCACAAGGATCTTAAGGGAGGTCTTTCCCTTAAGAGTACACTGAAAACACTGAATTCCAGAAATTTTCAGTCTCCACTTCCTGGATAGGGTTATGGCAGCCAAACACCCTCATGACCATCCCTTAGGCATCACATTAAATTATACCACAATATTTTCTATTTTCCTGGATCTATTCTAGCTCCGGTAGCACAGCAGAACGAAATTCCAAAGAAGCTGAATTATTTAGAGCATTTACTGTCCTTCAGGGTCATTACAAGAGCGTAGCAGTTAGCCCTATGATAAAATATAAATTCTCTTCTCTATGGCATAGTCTGACCTCGCTATAATGAAGCTCCATGGGACTGAGAAAAATTGCTGTACTGCAGGACATCCTCTGAAATACAGTTTTTGTAGCTTCTCAGACCAGAATAAAGAAGCACCCAATTTGACTTGAACGTGCTATAGCTGGTATTTTTATGAGTCTTGCTTCACATTGAAAGAATACTGCTTAAGCATCGACAAAAAAAAGAACAACATCAATAAAGAAATAAAACGCATGGTTATACTTGAGATGCAGCAGAGAATGACAGATACAAACTCCTCAAATTTGCTTAGGTGTTTGTTCTACCAAGTCTCATTAAACAGGAAAAAAGAATTAAGTTCCCACTGCTGGGACTGTTTTGGAGAGGGCAGGCTATTAGCAGTGTTAGAGAGCGCCTGACTAATTCATTGCATGTTCATCTCTCCCGAGTCCTCTGAAAATTTATGGTGTAACACCTCATGGCAAAAACAGGGCTGGCAAAACAGTGCTGCTGCTCAGCTCACACAGGGAGCTCCATTTCTCCTCTTTGGAGGAGCTTTGAAGGTGAATCTCTGTTCAGTCTCGTACAGAGCAGCATAAACTATTTTAAAGCCTCCTTTTAATGGGAACAGGGAGTGAGACACAACCTGTACCCTAGATCCTGTGTGTTCCCAGGACTCAAGGACAGTTGTTCTGGGGAGTATTCAGGCACTCTGATGTGCCTTTTAAAAGCCACGTTCACTGGCTTTCAGCACAGACAAGGATAAACCTGCTGAAAGGGGTTATGGTTAAGGCTGTTCTGCACAATATGAATCAAGTATGAAGGGCCACTGCCTCTGGAGAATGATGTCCTACAGAAAACCAATGGGAGGGTCATGGATGTAACATAAAGAGGTTTTCAGAACAGCCTTTGTGACACTGGCAATTTTTTCCCTCCCCGAAGCAACACAGATATTTTGAAAATGGAGCACTCTGAGCCTTAAGCAGCATTTCCAGCTGTGGTGTGCAGGGAGGAGAAGCCCCCTCTGCTCTGACGTTTGTCTGCACTCACAGTTCACATCAGTCTGGCTTCCTGACTTCTGTGATGTGGTTAATTGCAACCAAACAGAACTGCTTTAACTTCAAGCAGTTAAACAACAGAACTTCATCCACTTCAAGCTCTGGGGGTTTTTAACGCTCTCTCAGACTTGCACGTCTGTTGAGTGAGGAAGCGACCTTGAAGGAGAGTAGGGAGGCTGAAGAAACTGCCAGGAATGAAGAGATGCAATTAGTGATGATGAACTGGTCTTATTACCACAGGACACTGAAGTTCAAGTCTTGATCTGTGTCATAAGAGAAGAATCAATCTGATTAATTTTGCCAATAGCCATTCTTCGGAAACCATTTGTCATCACTGCCCAAGAGCGAGCTCTGACCTGAGGAGTGAGAGCATTAACCAGAGCATTTTGGGGCAGCCAACACTACCTGAGACCTGTTGCCCTTCAGACCCATCTCCTGACCACAGAAAGCTTTCACAGAGCTCCCTTTTGCTCGTGACAACAGCCTGTTTCATGGACACTTCATGCAAAGACTCTTAAAAACCCTGCCAATGCTAGAGCACTACCAGATGTTAATTCAAGACTAAGATAATTGGCATGGGGATTCCCCCCTCTCTTCCTGCAAGTGAAGGAATAGTTTTCCATTCAAGAATGACTTTGAAGGAACTATACCATATATACAGATGTAGCAACACAGCCTATCACAACTTTTGATCCAAAGTGGCAAGCTCAAGGTGTGAACATTACATCTTAAAACCTTTCAGCATAAAAGAACAGCTAAAAAGTCCTGGATGACTTTGCTCAGGAGATGGACATCATGTGTGCTCCAGCTGACCTTACTAATAATCATTCAAGCTTCAAATCTGCTACTAAATTCTCCATTGTAAGCAATTATTTGCCTCTGTGCAAAAATGTTCATTTCATGCTCTGTAAACACATCTCCTTGTGAAAGACCAGCCTGCCCATAAAGATTGCTTCTGACAGCCTGCTGACCATCTCCTGCAGCAAGTGCCTGCAGCATCTTTAGGAGGCAGAAACATCTGTTCTCCCCTCCCAAAGAAGAGGACCTGTTTGCAGGTGAGCCATGTACAATGACCTCGACAAAAGGCAGCTGGAGAGTGTTGCCACTTAAGTAAGACAGAGTAACTTGACACTGTAAAATTAAAGACAGCAGCAACTGCTTTCAAGTAGCTGTAATAATTTGTCATAGCATTTAATCAACTAACCTCTCGTGGAAAACATCTCTGCAGTGCTGCTCTCAGGGAAAGGATTCATGGATGAGACAGGCTGTGGTAAGAAAGATGGCTTTTTAAGGAAAAGTGAAACTGCAAGAGGAGGGCTGGTTGTCAGGCTTCAAGAAAAAAAAGCACCACAGTGGTTACCAAAACGAGCAGTAATGAGTAGGCAGATTATTTAGCCCAAACCACAGTCAGCCACACCTAATCCTGCAAGCAGTCTCTCCCCATGAGATCATGAAACATGATGCTACACAGCAAGCATTTTCTGCCCAAGAACATTAAAATGAATCCCAAACTAAATCCATTAATAATAGTGCTAGTTTTGGGTGTCAGCACGTGCAAGACCACTGGGAGACAAGCTACATATTTTAAGGCAGTACTAAAAAAAGAAAAGTAGCAACTGCCTTCCCAAAATGCAAGCAAAATGCTAGATGTGGAAGTTACCATTTTTGCAAGAAAGGCAAGAGAATCATAAATATGCCAGACATTTAATGCATGGAAACAAGTCAACTTTGAATAATTTTACGCTATTAAAGAGATGCACACTGAATATGGACTCAGATCACTTCATAATTCATATCTAACACGTACTAAAAGTCAGCCTTGGTATTTCACAGCAAGTTGCCAACCAGAGTGGTCTTTCAGATGCATCTAAATTCACTTCACCACCCAGGGGGAGCAATGAAACACTTTCACCCCTCCTCAGTATCTGCATCAGAGAATTACCACTTCCCTCTCAGCACCTCTTTATAGATGACTTCAACTAGAACTATTTTTCCAAACCTCATGTTATAAAATACTCTAGAGGACCCACATGAAGTGAACTAGTCTTTTTTTATTTCTAAGAACATGTCTTGAAACTTGAAGTAAGCAAAGAGACTTTAAGATTTAAGTGCCCCTATGATGGTCCCAGATTAGGAAATATTTATGTATTTCCATAACTTTATCACTGTGCAAAGAGGCAAGACAAGTTCACCATCCCAAAAAGCATAAGCCAGAGCAGTTGGCTATTATGAATTATAAAAGCAAAAAGCTCAGATAAATGTCAATGTTTCAGTAATCCCATTTAGGACAGCTGCTCAGAAGAGCCTATGTAGGACTGCATTTTCACAAATTACATTAAGAGGAGGGAGGACCATAACACTTACCGAAATGAGGAGATGTCAATCTTGCCAAAACGTAAAAAATAAGATTCTTAATACATGCAGTTTAGTGGAATTAGTTTCCAATTCGCATAACAAAACAAAAATCAAGGCTGCTATGTACTTTCAAGTAAAGCTAATCTGAGATTGATAAATCCTGACACTTTTGTCCATGGTCTGAAGTAAATCCTTGCAAATTCTTTGAAGAGGTGAGACCAACAGTCTTTTTGCTCTACACGGCTCAGCAAAAACAGTGAATTACACTGCTATTCTACACTCATCATCTCTGGAAGCAGGGCTCAGTTAAAAGGCTTTTTTCTTGTCTCCAGTCCAGTTTATCTCACCAATCTACAGTAAGTCCCCATCCAGGGCTGTACTAGCACAGTGGAGGGGAAAGTAAAGTGGAAAATGGGGGCAAGATCATCAAAGTGCCCCTATTATTGAGACAACCCCTATCAAAGCCCTGCTTAACACACCCTGCTCACTGGATTGCTCCTTGCCAGGCAGCAGAACCCATTTGGGCTATTAATCTACTGTTCTTCCTGTCACCTCCACCTCTCCCTAAATTTCAGGCTTATCAAACCAAAGAGGTTAAAAAACCTTTTAAAGCAGAAAGTTGCTTCTATAAAAACAGAAGGGAAACCTCAGTGTCAGCCTTAAAGGAATCAATAAATAATTTTTAGTAGGTGGGAAATTCCACAGATTTTTGCCTGCTTAGTACACCTATTTTAACATCTCCAAATCATTTAATCTAATTAGTTGCTGCAATTTAAGCCACCTTCCCTATATAAAACTTTAAACAGCCACTTGCTTTAGTTTCCAGAACTGCATCAAGCCTGTGTTAACAGTTTAATCTCAGTGACAGCCAAAGAAGATCCTGATTAAAGAACAACTCCCCAGTAACACCGTTCTGTTTAAGTAATCTTCTTTGCAAGCTTCAGAAAGATCATGGCATGAAAACAAAAAACAAACCAAAACCAACTCAATGCTCATGTAGTTATAAAAGCCTTCATCACTTAATCCTCTGTCCTCTCTAAGAACTCTTCTGACCATCTGGAACACTTTCTGTAGCAGCTCTCACTGCAGTAAGCTCAACATTTCATCCAAGAGGGGAAAGTATGAAGAAACTGTAGTGCATGATTGGTAAAATGGGGAAATCAAATACTTTAACCTCCAAAATTCCTTTAAATGCATTTTAAAAAAGCAGTAGTTGTTTCGAACAAGCCAAGATATTCCACTTGGACCACAGGGATTAGAAACCACCCAAAATTCCTTCAAGCTAAATAGAAGCCAACTTTCTGCTAGCTTCCATCAAAAGCAGGATCATTTTCTTTTCCTTCAGAAGATGCAAGCCAAAGTTCGTAGCTTGTACAGATTTCAAAGTATTCAGCTCAATCTTCTGAGAGCTGCATAAAAATACCGCGTGCTTTTGATTGATGTTTCACAAAATGAACTGTGGCTTGTCTTTTAATCAGAAATGTGAGGGATTCAGGCTCCATACACAGCAGAGAAAAGGGACCTCTGAGCATAAGTACGTTCAGACAGCTGCAGCTGAGGGGGCACATACTATCTTTGAGATTTTTCTTCTGATGAAGTCATGGCAAGAAACCAGAGCAAGCTCTAGAGAGAGTACAAATATCCTGGGTGACTGGGGGAAAAAACTGTTTTGTGGCTCAGGTGAGCTACTACTAGAAAAATATTCATATTATGAACATCAACCTTCAGTGGATAAACTTGCTCAGTAATAAGCCAAGAAAGCATGTCCAACTAAACACATGCAACCAGCAGCTCTGGACTCTGAACTCAGCAGAAGTTCTCCTCCCTGCCAAGTATTTGGTATATACATTCTATGATTTTCCAGAGTCACCACACAACTGGCAAGTATCAAACCAAACTTCTGCCTGAATGTTTCATTTGTTACAGCCTGTCGATACAAAGACCCATTTTATGCTCCTGTGCAAACAGAATCAAACATGAAAACCTCTCCTCTTTGCCAGGCACCAGGGAGAGCCTTTGTTCAGCTGCACCAGAGTTCAGTACAACCAGTTCATACTTAAAAACCAGTGTGCAGCAGCAAATGTTCACCATCCCCAAGCATGGAGAGATTTGCTGGGAGGATTATATCTAAGCAGTTTTAAACACTAATGTGAAGCAGCAAAATCCAAATCATTAGACCTGCATTTGCTGGGCTCGGCTCCCGCCCAGGGCACGGTGCCACGGCCCTCCCAGCAAAGCAGCAGGGCCCTGCTCAAGCACTTACCCATCGATGCTTCCAGCCCTAATCTGCTCTTGGAATTGCTCCCCAGTGCCAGGCAGACTCCAGGGATTCCAATGAGCACAAGCTGGCTTATCTTTAAACCAGACCAAAGCTGGAACAAGGATCTTTATGGGTGACACAGAGGGGCAAGGAGATTCCCTTTGGTCACCCTGTGTGGTACAAACTGGATGCATCATTTACCTTTTATACATATAGTAAGTACATACCTTGTTCTGAAATACCTTTTTACTACAACAGCCCTTGCACAAAAAAAGTTATTGATAACACTTCAATAATCCCCATTTTCTTTGAAATCTCTCTAAAGATTTTTGGTCAAACTCCCAATAAAATTTTAAGCGGTTTTCATTATTTGGTGAACAAGCCCTATCAGATGTAGGGCCTGTTTGGCACATCCTTGCCTGCAGAGGTGTTTCTACTCCCCAGTTTTGAGCCTGCAGCCTTCAGGCACCCAGCCTGTCCCCTCTGGACACCTCCTTCCTCTCCTGCTTGACCTGAGAACTCACAGCGCTGCACAGGAAATCACATTAATGAGGTGACTACAGCAAAGCACAGATATTTTCCCACTCTCTCTCAGGGTATGGAAAAATGAATTTGAATGGCTTATGCAGTGATGAATCAAGCTGTCTGAATTTTGGAAGTCAAGGACATCAGATGCAATTCCCATGTCAATATTCATACGGTCCCTCTCCCCCCACAAAGCCATACGTCTGATATGCAAGCAACATTTTGTATCCCATATATATGTGAAGATGTCCTTCTGGATGACTCAAAGGATTCAAAGCTATGCAGAAAAGGCAAGAAGCAAAAAAAAATCTTCACTTAAAGCTATTTACTTTAATCTTGAAGAGAGTAGCTGAAATATCACATAAGTTTCTGCAGCAGAGGGCCATGCTATGCTCACTGATACACAAAACACAGTGATCTCATATGTTTTAATAAATACTTTTTTTGTCTTAATGCTGCATAGTTGTACAACTGCTACAAATTTCAGGTCAGCATTTAGTTATATGATGAAGTACATTTCAAGTGTCCACCTTCCAGTATTAGCAATGAGGGCCCGTAAATAACACACCGTGCAAGACCATCTGTGGCAATATTTGTTCCAGCCTCCATGTGTATCTTGACTAACATCTGTGCCTGTCTAACAAAAGAATGGTTTCAGCTAGCAAATCCCCCTGAGAAAGGCAGAAAGTAAATTTTCTTGATTCAGACACTGAACGTTTAATTCCTAAAACTTTATTTCCAACATTTCCTAGGAATACAGTGCATGTAATATTTAGAGCTGCTGGCTTCCAGGAGACATTTGTCAGAGCCCATTTAGCAGCGATAACGTCTAAAACATCTGCAGCTGGTTATAATGCATCAGGAAAATAAAGTTGTCTGGCCTTCGTACTGTGCCAGTGTTTAAAGGAAAAAAAAAATCAAAACCATATGTTTGCTCCTAGTTTAGTCTCAAGTGATCTATATTTCATAATGTAAGTTACCATTCATTTTTAAACTCCTATAACTCCTATGAATTGAAGTCTACTAATTGGACTTCTTGGGTTTTTATAAAAATGCTTTTAAAAAAAAAAACAACTTAAAATTTGCCAAGTCCAGCTGGTTCTAATTGTACCAGTCAAACATCTATAATCTTTCTGGTAAGAGAAGTAAGCTCCAGAAGTTATCATAAAAGTGCCATGGCTAAAATACCTCCCTTGGCTTCTCCCCCAGAAATAAGTTTCCTGCAATTGTTTTATTCAGCTTATCACCATTACGGGTGCATGAAATGACATCCCTTCCCAAGTAATTTACATTGTGGGTTTTAAATTTAAACTTCATCTGAAATAAATAGTGGCTTACTGCTTCAAAAGAAGTACATGAGAGCAGGGATTTTAAATCAGTCAGAAACTCAGTTTTGACCCAGGTCTTGCATTCCCTCTGAATGAAAGCCATTCAAACACGGTGATAGGATTTTCCTGCTCTAAAGGTTCTTGAGCTGTGTAAATCAGGACAGATATAAGGCTGGAAAAGCACAGTTATAGCTCAGGCTTGCAGCCTCCCTGCAGGCAACACATCAGGGGCAAAGTTCCACCTCTGTGCACACAACCAGCTGCTCACAGGACCCTGTGGAAAGCCTCTCCCTTCCCTTAGGGAATGCTGCTATACAAGACTTCAGCTGCCACCAGCTCAACGTGTTTTCCCTAACTTGCCATTTGACCATGCCAAATTACTGTATGAAAAAGCCTTCCATGGGTTTGGCTTTAGAGACAACTCAAACAAAACATTCTGAAAAACCAGCTATTTCTGCTGTTCCTATGGCCCAAACAGGCATTCCTGAATGGAAAGGCTGAAGCCGACTGAAACAACTTGTTGTGCTAAGGCAGGCAAAAATGTTCAATTTAAATAGTAAATGCTCAGCACAGCTTTGTGGCCTGTGAGCAGAGCCCCACATCCCTAAGGATGCTCCACCAGCCAGATCCAGAGCAAGAGCACTGGGAGAGTGATGCACTGCAAATGGAAATCCTCTAAACAAACAGAACTTGTGCTTCAGATTGCAGTGAAGTGGTACAAAAACCATGTAAACCTTCCCCAAACTGCAGCTTCCCAATAGTTGTTGTTTTGTGGGTCAGAGAGCAGCAACTTCACACAGCTGTGAAGCTGCCTTGTCTTTTAAATGCAAGCAGCTCTACACTTCACTTTACCTCTGCTGCCCTGGGAAAGCACCTCTCACAAACCAGGAAAATCTGCAAAACACTTTAAAAAACAGGGCAGGAACAGAGGAGCAAGGCTTGTGCTAAAAACCTGACCTCTCTGGGTAAGATGTTTTACAAAGAAATTATCTGGTACAGTGATAGAAGAGGCTGAGCACAACATTTTTTGCGTTCATACCTCCTGGGAAACTTAAGGGAGATAAACAGCCCTGTCAAACTTTGTTATCTTAGGAAAAGAAACGTTTTTCTCAGCCCCATGGATTAATGCACTCACTGCCTTCACTGCTTACACTCTGATCTCAGTGCAAAGTTTGTAAGAGCTGCCTCCCATCCTTCTTTCAGGACACAAAAGACACCTAAAGATTTGTCTTCCAGATGCTCCATAGCTGCGTGGTTTCCCAGTAACGCTTTTGCTGACTGACCCCCAGCAGGCTTTCCCATTACTTAACAGTAATTGCACAGCAAATAGAGACAGTCATCCATTCCCTCTGCTGAACCTTTAATAAGGATAGATAATTACACAGCTTTTGATACACCAGAAGATTGCAAGGCAAATAGAAAACAATTAACATTTCACTTACTGTAAAAGATTTTGGGATGCTGTTCATGACAACAGTGCTCTGTATAACCACACATTTGTTTTCAGGCTGAGTTCTAATCTGACATGCTCTTCCAAATTCCAGTCAGAATTGAACATCAACTTGATCAGCTGTTTCACAGCTGTTCATGGGTCCCCTTAGAAACAACATAAACTGACAAGGCTCTGATTTTATTTTTTTATCAAAACTTTTGTAACTTTATAGAACTGAGTGGCAAAATGTCAAAGCCAACTGCAAGCTCAGAAAGACACCTGTGCACTGACTTTACCTTGGAATCAGCAGCCAAGGTTTCCTAACACTGGCTGAGTAAAGGGGAGGGTGATTATCATCTTTTTGCAGAAGTTAACTGCACTCACCAGGAAAAGGTGACACCTCTACTGAAGCTCCTCCAAACTACCTGCAAAATGCAAGGAAGAACATAATCCACACAGAACTTGGATTTGCAAAGGAAGCAGTAGCAGAGCTCTTACAAACATATATTTTAAGATAAAACCTCCACTTCACTGTTACAGAAATCCACTTCCCTCCAATTCACAACTTTTTCAGTTTGATACACAGAATACAACTAGTTGCAGAGTGCCTTTAAAACCCTAAAGCCCTAAAGAAAACGGAGTCAAACAGGACTCAATCCATGCCAGTACTTATATCTAAAGTCAGGACAGGGTTTGGCTTTGAGGCTCTAACCACTATTTTGAGGGCAGAGAACCATCTCTTCTTATAGCCCTTGGCAGGGACAGACCCAGGGCAGCACAACTTCTCTTCCTTTAGCACTTGTTACCTTCAGATCACCTCAGCACCACAGCTGGGTGAGCAAACTTGCCATGCAATGCGATTTTTCTGCATAGTACAAAATCTATCATGTATGATCACCCAGGCTTTTACAAGCAATGCAGGTTCTGCAAAACAAAAGCATTTTAGATGGCTGTTAGCTTGTTGTGTTATGCAGCCCTACCTAGTCTGACATACCCAGGGATTTTTCAAGTGCCCTCCCAGGAACACGACATATTTGTTTCCATTACTGCTAAAGAACCACAACTACACAATTGCAAAATCCTAAGCAGTGATTCAATGGTAGTGTCAGTTGGCAAAAAGGCAAGCTACTGCAAAAAACCCAAATCATCTGTTTATTTGAACTTCTCTGTAGCCCACAAGCAGCACAATATTCCTTTGTAACTCAAAACAGGCAGCAGGTCAACTTTGAAAGGAATGTACAGTCAGCTTTCAAAAGACTTCTAGAAAGTGACTGGAACATTTTAATAACTTAATTCTGACTTAGAGAAATCTTTAATTAAGAGAGCATTTAGAAAGCATTTTCACAACAATCTGGAATCCTATGGAATGTGTTAAGGCCTCCAAGGAAGCCTGTTCTGGCTGAGCCAAGATCAGTCATGACTTGGAAAGGGAAAGCAGCAGTCAGAAGCAGCCAGCATCATCCAAACCTAAACACACAGCTTGTCTGCCCTGTCAGTATTCAGCTCCAGGACCACCCCTGCCATTCTTTTATCATGTTCATTTGAGAAGTTTGTCCTGCTTTTTCCACAAAGATGGCATTACCCAAATCATAGGACTTGACTGTCACATAGGACTTGACTTACAAGAATTAACTGCTGCTTACTTTTGCACCAGCAAGCCACTGCTAATCCATGCTCCAGTAAAAAAGCAAGTGAATTAGGTCAAGAGAGTTAAGTATTGCATAGCACCTTCTATCCACAGCTCAGACAGCACCTCCTCACCCACGAGCAAGAGCAGAGAACCCTAAGTCAAGTCCAGATGTCCCAAGGGTCTTTGTCTGGATACCAATGAACTTTCCTTTACTCTTTAGAGAAGGCTTATGTCTTGAAATGCCTTATCAAATATGTACAGTTCCCAAGAGATTACTCTGAGGAGATTATAGCCTGCTGGGGTTGCTGTTCTGTAACTTATTTCAACTACAACCTTTGTGAAGTATAGCCAGTCCCCTCCTAGCAACAGAAATTATGATAGAAATAGATGGAGCAGCAAAAGCTACAGTAGAGACACATTTCTCTTTCTGGAAGTTGCCCATACAACCAATGCCACTGTTACTAGATGGTGCCTTAGACTGTAAGATACCAAAACACCTCAGTGTTTACAGTTTGTTATATATACATGGAAGTGTTTACATGACAGACATCTCCTTTCAAGGTGTAGGCCACGAGAGAAACCAGAGCTATTCTGACACAGGAAAGCAAGAGAGGACACACAGTCACCTCAGAGTGCTGCTTTAGTGCAGCCACGTCCTGCATCAGCTGCACATTAACCTGCAGAGCCAGAAGGTTCCCACCTTGGAGCTGGGTGGGAGCCTTGGGAACAGAATCCCAGAGACTTGAAACACCCACCTTGCTGACTCCACACCAAAACACTAAGGCCACTCAGGCAATTCCATTAGCACAGATAAATAGTTATGCCAAGCACTGTGTCAGATGCACAGGATGCCAGCTCCTCGTACTACAGCCCCTCAGCCTTGCTAGAGTTAGTGCCAAGTGTTCTGCCCAGCACAGCCCACTCTGTCCACTGGGTTTGGGATTAGGATGCTGCCAAAGGAGATGAAGAAATGGACATTTCTAAATCCCTTTGGAAAGCTGTTCTGCAGTATGTTTGCTAAAGAGCACTGTTTGATGCTTCCACTGTTCTGGCTGCAGATCACAAATTTCTTACACACTGGCCACAGACCACCCAAGCCATTCTGCAGACAAGCAAGGAGGAAATTTTCATAATAAACTAAAGCCAAGATTACTCTGAATCATGAAGAACACTTAAAACTCAAGGAGCTTCAAGAAACCAGGTGATATCTTTGCAGCTGCTGTCGGTCTCCCTGCTTTTTCAAGTATTTCTTAAGATTAAGATCTTCTGGAGGAGGTTCACTGTTACAGAAGGAGTTCAGCCCCATTAGGTACTAAGTGGAATTGTTAAAGTCAACATTAAATGCATAAGCCCAGACATGCAAGTAACATCTTGGACTACATTTCATTAGATTTTAAGAATACTCTACAAACAATCAGTTTTTAGGGTCTTCTCTGCCAACCAGTCTCCCCTTTTGAGGAACTGCTGAGAGGTTCAAGAGGCTTTAGAAACTTTGCACCCTGTGATTTCAAGCAAGATCCAGATGCATGAACTGATCTCTTTATTTAATTCCTGACCCTTCTTGCTGACTACACACAGCACAGAACCAGAACAGGTTGCACACACACTAAATGGTGATGTGTTACATGTTGCTCTTTTTTAGGAAGCCAGAACAAAATCCCAAATGCACATTCCAGCAGCACATGCCCAAACTCATTCATGTCAAGCTGGGAAAGTTTGTAAATAGGATGGAAGGAAATTTCCTTTGGTATTCTTTTCCACCTCCTCAGCAGAGGTCACTGCAGTTGATGAACAAATCCACAGTAAGTGCATCACAACACTTCAGAACCAAGAGCCACAGCTTTCAACAGCCCTCCAGGAGAAAACAAAAACCCCAGGCTGGATCTGCAGACACAGACACCACATGAATCCACTACAAATGGATCCACCTTCCACAAACTTGGAAACATTTTGCTGAAGACACCCTGTTAGTTGTGAAGCTGTAAATCCCAAATGAGGTAAGCTGCTGCTCCTCTTAAATGTTTAGATCTTTAACAGTTATAAGGAAACAAAAAGATGAACTGTAATCAAGGTTCCCAAGTCAGTTCCTTTCCCAGCTCTGGCAAACTAAGGAAGAGGAAACTGGATCCATAAATCTCATGCCTGAGCCAGCAGATTCAAGTATGAAGCAATTACAGAATGGAGAGACACCACACATCAGAGAGAAAACACCAAGGTCTTTAAACACTGGGTTCAGTCACCAGGGAAAACCCAGATGTCCCTTTCAGAAATCCATGCAGTACCGGTGACACAGTACAAAATCTAATTATTGCACTGCTGAGAAGCTCCTTTTTTGGTACAAAACAATCCCATTTTTAAGGCATTTTCTACAGAGCAACTTTAAGGAAGGAAAATAAATATATATTTTCACTCGGGGTTATTTTATGGGAAGCAGTCTGCCTTTGGGTATTTTACTTTCTCCCTGCAGGCTTCTGACTAGGCCTCCTGTGTGCTATAGAAATACAAATCAAACCTCATGAAGCCTTCCCTTTTCCCTAAAGGGCACGAAGAATTTAATTCTGTTTTTCCAATTATCTCAAGAGTTATTCAAAAGCAAGGACTTTACAGAGTAGAACAAACAGACCTAAAATAGCTTTAAAACCTCTTAAATGTGAGGGAAAAATTCTACAAAAAAGAAGTCGAAGTCAGGTAAGTCACAGGTGAAGTGAGCTCAAGACTATTATTTTATAACTTAGATTTTATTGGATATAACTTGGCTTCTTGCATTATTTCTTGAAATATTAATAGCCAAATGTCTAATTTGCAGTAGCAGTCTAATTTTGATACTAGCTGGGTAATTCTGTGTAGCAGTCTAATACATCCTTTTTTTAGTTTTCAGGGATTCTCTACCCTCTTGCGACTTCCCTTAATCCAAGTTGTGTTGAGCTGCACTGACAAAAAGATTTCAGAGGGGAAAACAAGCAGTTTTCATACACAAATACTGGCAAAGTTCAAGTACAGGCATCAATTGTGATGAAGGGAACAGGGCATTTTCGTTTTCCTCCCATTTATGTTGAATAGAAAATATTTTGGAGTACTCCAACGTAAGTGACAAGATATGAAAAACAGGGTGAGGCAGCAGAACATTTTCACAGCACTTGACTGATGACTAACCTATGATGTCAAGGGCTAAATATACAAGAAACTTAAAAATCACAAGGCTGTGCATCTTGCAGCACAACTCCCAGCTTTGTGTTTCCCACAGCAGGGTCTGTGTCCTTGAGTAAGGTCTGTGGGCACCTTCAGGATCACATCCAAAACAAGTGGGTATGGCTGGCTTTTGAGCTGATTTCTCCCAGTCCTGGCTACGTGGCTTATGTACAACAGGGCCACTGCACATGAATCACTTGTACCTGTCTGCAGGCTGTGGTGCCTGAGCTGCTCCTCTCAAACAGAGCAGGGAGGCAAAGAACACAGACATTTGTTTTTTTGCATGGTCAAAGCAGGGAGGCACAGTCAACTGAGGGCTGTAGCTACTGCACTGCAGCTCTTGAGTAAAAGCCATCAATAAAACCTTGAGGAAGGGCAGCAGGGCTCCATCCTCCTCCTCCTCTTCCCTCCACCCCAGCACTTCAGATACAAGTACCCAGAGCCCCCACATGGCTTGTGCAGAACTTGGGGCAAGAGCTGTGCTCTGCCCTCAGCATCCTTCCCAAGGTGCTCGAGGCCAAGGACGGCTGCTGGGGGGAGAAGGAGATGGCAAATGCTACCCTGAACCAAACTGTGAGCACACACCTCAGGGCAAGAAATCTGGTCAGGTCTGCACAGACTCAGATGATTTCTGAGGCTCTCTCTCTGCCTCAGTCCTTAAATCCACTTATTCACAAATTCACGAAGAGTTGGGTACCAAAGTCTCTCACTTCCCAAGGTTTTCAGTTCACCCTGAGCATACAAATACCTGCACAATGTAACACCTGAATTATAGAAACAGGGATAATTCAACGGGGAAAGTCTTCTAAATGAAGCAGAAATGAAGGGAAACACACAGGGAAAGGCACCAGTCCGCCTTTCAGTTAAACCTCGACTGGTTTGGAAGACAGCACGTCAGCTACATACAGATATCCCTAAAAATAACTATTTTCCATTCCTACCCTAAACCCCATCCATAAACCGCAACATTTCTCACGTTCTGCCCATTCAGCTTTTTCCTTCACACAACCATATTTCTTCCACTTCATCCTGCAGCACTGGTCCCACTAATCACTGACATATGCTCCAGCACAGAGTATTTCCTCTGGCATGCTCTAAAAAGAAGCACTGTCACCAGAGCAATAGAAGTGCTGGCAAATATGGTCTGTCAGGTTTTGTTTTCAAGGACTATAAAAATAGACTTCACTGCATTAGGCTTGAAAACTCATACCCTCTAGAAATAATTTCTACAACAAGTTTTCACATGACTTGTTATTGTTTTCAAGTATCCAGAGAGAAAATCTGTTCTTTTCTATTAAATTTCACATTTTCAGGTTAAGCCAATATTTGAGTTCTTTTACACAATTGACAATTCCCAGGTAATTTATCAGCAATGACAGTGCTCTCTGCTCACGTGTGTCAATTCACAGCTTCTCAGATGTACTTCTACTAGGAGCAGCCTCTTAATATAAAAATATCAGCACTTGAAAAGCCACAAACCATCAGTTGTTTCCACAGCTTAGGCCTTTCACCCATGGTGACCAGTATTAGTTTATGCTGATAACAGCTTTGGCCAATGTGTGTGAAAAATCTGATCTTGGCACAGATTGGGCTTCAAGACACTTTCTTGTTAGTTTGTAATTGCTTTGCCAAGGACTCTTTTTTTTGTAATCAGCAGGCCCAAGTTCCTATTTGCAGAAAATATGACACTACAATGAATGAAAACTTGTTATCTTTTATACACAGATTCTCTGCAGCAACCAAAATCAAGGACAACACAAGCAGGATGTTCACACGTTGCAGATAAGACTTTTCCAATCTTCCACATCCCCATTAGCAGAGCACACAATCCACATCTGAAGATCACAAACAATCTGGGGCACAATAGGTAAAGAATCACATTTCCAAAAATCAGCTGCAACAGCAACAATGGTAACCTGGATAGTTCTCTGGTCTCCATACATACAACCAGATACACTCCTCCCAGTTTCTACATCAAAATCCCAGGTCTTTCAACACTTTGCAGATATTTTTGCAGTTTACTTGCATGCCCTTAGTATCAAGCAAGCAAAATAATTTTGAGAAATCTCACTGCAAACACTTTAACTGTACCAATATAACTTCCTCGCTGCTGTGAATAAGACCTGTGAGCAGATGCTGGTTTTCTGAAGGGAGATTTTTTTTTTCAGGCTAAATTAGTACCTTGAATCAGTTTCCAAAACAGCCACACACATAAAAAATATAGGCAGCATGCAGCAGCAAGATATCCATAGGAGTTTTAAATCTTTCTGACACAGTAAGCCACAGCCTGACAATGAAAGGGAAGGGGCAGCCCAGAGTGTATTTGGTGGATCAGCAAAACCAACATATGCAGGAGTGGAAAAAAAGAGTTATTCCTTATTACTTGGCTATGACACAGAAAACACTGGCAACAAGCCACCTGGAAGATGAATGAGAAGACAGAAGATAATCACAGGGTTCACTTCTTTCTGAGCTCCTGAATAAGCCTGTTACAGAGTGGCTAACATGGACTGACAGGCTAAATTTACACCATCTTCTGTAATGTTACAGAAAATCACCTACTTGCCCAACGAGAACCCTTTACAACATCGTTATGTCTGTATTTATCTAGTTTTTGGGGTTCTGATTTTCTTTAGTGAGGGAATATATTTTGCTTGTACTTATCTAAGCTGAAAGTACAGTCTCTAAAGAGAGCCACTTTCAAGGAAGCAGAGTTAAGATTAAAGTCAGTCTGAGCAGAAGTGAAGGAGTTGCTTACTCTTTTAAAAATAATATAAAAACTCCCAGAAAACAACAAAAAAATCTTGTGGGATGCCACTCTTGGTTGTGGTTATTTTTATATCATACCCTAGATCAAAGTCACTAAGACTCTTAGTTTTCAAAGGAACATCATACTCTAAGACATCTTTGAAAACTTTAGTCCAAGTGTTAAGAACACTCAAACTCTGTTTCACCTGTTTTATTTATTAAGAAACAGCTCATGCTTACTAGTCCCTGTGAACATTTCTTCTTTGGACTTCATCTGAAGGCTGAGAAATGTTAGGGAAGCTCAAGAAACATAAAAACTACCTCTTTGCCATCATGGAGAAAAAATTGTTTCCTTGCTAGTGTGATCAACTAGGTAAAAGTAACCTCCCAAAATAATCTGAACACAAGCAAAGGCAACTTATACAAAAACAAGACTATGTGAGGAAAAAATAAGACTGGCTACTAGAGGTTTTAAGTGCTAGATCCTCTGAATAATCACAAGCAAAGACTGAGAACAAGATGACTTTCCTTTGAAAAGTCACCTTAGATTGCACACATAACTGCAAGGAAAGGATTTCAGGCTTTAGAGATCAAGCAGAACAGAATTTTTCATATTAACTTAAACTTGTAAAAAAAAACCCAACAAACAGTTGTTCAGGAGGGCTGAAGCAAGGCAGCTCTGCGTGGAGGAGGGACAGCTGACAGTGTTTCCAGAGAAGATCTGGTAAAGCCCCAAAACATCACAAGACCTTGACTAACAAAGACGAAGTGCAAAACTAATCAGATTTTTTAAAAGGGAGACTATTCAAACAAGAACATTTCCTGCATCCAGAAAATTTAAATTCTTGCAGGAGGCAGCCTGATTTACTGCTATTCTGCGAATACTTTATTTTTATTACCAAATAGCTCTACAGCAGGAAGACAGACTTCATTTACAGGCATCCAAGTTTAAGACATGAGTTTTTTTTGTTTCAAATTTAACCCCTTTGCTGGTCATTACTTCAGTAAACAGCTGCATTTTCTGTGTATTTTAAAAAATATCCTGAAATGCCTTTTGGAATTTTCCCTTCGGCAGTGTCCCTGTGATCTGCAACCATGAAGAACAGGTCAAGTTCTCTCTTTGAAAGCAACATCAGGGAAACGTGTCAGGTCACTGCTGCATCCCCTACCCATGGCATACACATGAGAAATACACATTAGTGCTGAGGGGAGATGCTTTGATCAGAAATTAGTTACCTGTGGGCAGAAGCAATGCTCAGCCTAACATGGAAGGATGTCAGCATTCACTGTTTGGAAAGTTTTTAGAAGTCGCTTTTTGCTACTTGTGCTAATTGCAAAGAAAAAAGGTATTAAAGCTGAAACATGAATAAGAAGTTGAGACTGGAAGACACAGACACATTATTTGGCGACATTAAAAGTGAATTTCTCCACCAAGCTGGGCAGCACAACACAGTCAAGCCATTGCTGACTCCATCCTCCTTCCCTTCCTTTGCTTTCTATTTCTGGCCAAGGAAAGAATCAAAATATCCACAGGAGTTACACGAGATTGCTTAAAACAGGGTTTCCATTTTAAACCCTCAAGTTTGCTGAACATACTCATGAGAGACACGATTTGCAGTAGCTTCCAGAAAACGACAGGCAGACTAAATAAAACCTTTTTATTCTTGTGAGCTACAGAAGATGTGCTATTAATGGTCATCAGCCTTGGAAAGATAACTTATCAAAGTGGGAAGGCACAAAACAGCATCAGAGGAAGCTCCACAAGTGGAACAGAAGACACTTTGGTTGTAATAAAATCAACAACTTTTCTACTGAAGCAAGTTTCTCCCTTGGATATTGGCTGCATCAGAGCACCGCTGATGTTACACTGCAAATGTGGTTAAAAAGCCTTAATTATAGATATATGCTCTAGGGAGCTCTCTTATAACCTAGAGCTAAGATTAGAGAAAATGGAGGAACTGCAAAAGGGCAGGGAAGAGAGGTAATTATTTAGAAAGAAAAGCAAATTTAAGGACCAAGAAATGCTAGACCTCCCTTCTTTGAAGCTGCAATTTAAAGCTTTATCAAGTTTATATAAGGTACAATAAGGAGACATGTCAAGTGACCATTTCTTATATTTTAGGGCGTGCAGAGCTTCCAGCAGATCTCAGACACAGTAGAAGTTACTCATCTACCCAGGCCTTTGAAAAGGAGGGCTGCCTGGCAACTCTTTGTGCTTGTATTGATTTACTGATCTGTAGCTTTCTCCCATCGTTTGCCAGACCCTCTAAATCTAACAAAAGAGGCAGAGTCTGACAAGTCAGCCATAATTTGATATCCAGTACTACTTACATTCTTAACAAAGCTGTGTAGATAAACACTCCATTGCTTGTTGCCTATCCATCACCTAACCAGGATAACACCAATGCAGGAAATACCACCACAGGTGTTGGTTACACTGATAGCAAAGATACCACTGCCACTGAGAGGTCAGGCTTCGTGTCAAATAAAGCAGGACCAGCAGCACTTACTGGCTCCCTGGGCTGTAAGATGTCATGGCAGCAGCCAGACCTGAAGGGAAAACCACAAGCAGGAGCTTAAAGAGATAATTGAGAACATGAAAGTTTTTGCATCACCCACAAGACAAAAGGCAGTGTAAAAGCAGAACATGAAAATTTAAACTTAGAATGTGGGGGCTATTATCCCTGGATTTGGAAATTAAGTATCATACTGCTACACTCTTGAAAGTGACTCAGGCACCAGAATTTGTTCAGGAGTCTGTGAAACGTGGTAAACAGATTCACACTACCCCTGAACTGCTAAAAATCCCCCCAACAGCTTTCAGTCCTGCAAACAATCTGGGGCCTGAAGGCAAGACAGAATGTCTTTAATACAACTCCCCAGAAGCAGAGGAATCCCAGGAGAAGCTGTATCCAGAAGGGATATGCAAGTGGCCAAACTGCACTAGGACTGACCAAAACCCTTTTGTCCAGGAACAGGAGATCAGATTAAGACAAAGTGCAAATGTCAGGCAGAAAGGCTATTCCCCATTTGATTCCAGAACAGGAACAGATAGTAAATTGAATCAACAGAAGGTAACTATTCAGCTTTAACTCAATCTAGCTGTCTAATTGAAGCAACATTTAAACAATATTTAAATGACTGACTATCAAAATAATAATTTCTGTCTGCTTGCCACCACAGTGTATCCCACCATAACAGCCAGTTTTTAATCCACTGAGCCTTTCCAGTCTTCTAGACAAGGTGATCCAGAAAAAAATCTACACATACACTCAGGTCACCTGACCTGAGGAGACCATTACTATTAAAAGATTTCATATGCACAGAGTCACTGCAGCCACCTCCCTCCCTGGGTGTACACAGGATCGTGCATGATTCATGTTACTATTGAACAAAAGCACTGTTAACTGAGGTTACTCCCCAGAGTTAACAGGATGGAAACACGAAGCATGATGGACACTAGAGAAAGGGAGTGTCCTCTGATGGCAAATATCACAGCAGCTTTGTTTGCACGAGCATTTGCACCATGCTGAAGCACCACGACACTCAGCACAGTGCCCTGCAGTTGAGGTGCACTCCATAAAAACCTACCACTGGCAGCTCCGCTAAAATCCACAGGATAACAAGCTCACAGGTTGAAACGGCTGCTTTCATAGGGAATCAAAACAAAATTTTGCAGCACCACTTTGATTTTCCAGTGACATTTCCAGCACAGAGTGGAATCCCTCCTACCAACTCTGAATGCACCCCACCAGCTCTGTACTTCCCAGAAGGAAGCCGAAGGCTGCCTGCCTGTGTCACCTGGCACAGGAAAAGCTTGCAAAGAAACAGGAGCAGCATGCAGATTGTTTTAACACCTGGATACAGTTTCCTCAAAGTTAGACAGGCTCTGTTCTTACACAATGTAAGCAAGGCTACAGTTGGCTCCACAAGGAAGCAGATCCAGAGTGACAGGAAGGTAAACTTCAGCTCTTTATCTTCTCCTAGTGATGCCTGCACCTGTATTCAAACAGGGAGTGGAAGGTGACACTATCTAACAAAGTCTGGTTGATAACATTTTTCTGCCTAATTTCACCAACCCTCCTCACTGGTAATAAGACACTTCCTGTTAGTCTTTCAGTCCTCTTAAGTCAAATACGTGGCAGTTACCTGCCAGGAAATTCATAGCTATAGTTGCTCTTTAATCTGTTGTCTCTCAATTTGATTCATATTCTTACAGGAAAAAAACACAGCTCTGGAGATCACCCCATCATTATGGTTTTCATCAGTGACCTGAAGTGTAGCCCCAATGCCAGGAGCCAAAACGTTTTGCAGCAGAAATCTTCGTTCCATGAAGAAAGGTCACCATTGCAATGATTAAGTGCATATGGAATATGTTTGAATGGTGAAACAGAACCACTTTTCCAGTAACAGGAGGACCTGCTCTATGCTAAGAACAGCAAATATAATAAACCTTTTATTTTCACAGAGCATAGGAGACCTACAATATAGCCCATTTGTTCATTCAGCTCTGTGTCGGCATCACTGTGAAGATCACCACAATGAGACCTTGAGTGAAAACCACTGAAAGCTCCAGTTTCTTAATAAACATGTTCTCCAAATTCTACTTTGCACTTTACAGCTCTAAGATGGTTTAGACACTTCACCTCACTTTATCCTTCAAGAGTACAGGACACACCTAGTTCAGGAAACCCTGCTCATTTCACAAGTGCACTGAAGTGATAAACTTTGGAGTAGCCCACACTGGGAATCAGTCACTCTTAAATTATAACAGGCTTGTTCAGTCGTAGGACTTCCACTCCAGTCCAAAATGCCAATTGTTTTACACCATACTTAGAAAAATAAGCTTTCCAAAGTTTCCCTTTACATCAGCTGATGAGTGACTGGCAAACACAGCAGCCTCCAAGAGGTCTTGTGAGGAGCCAGGCCCCAGCCAGGAGCAGCAGCAAGGTCTAAGTGCCAGAGGAATCTGCCTGGGAAGTACAGCGAGCTGCTTGTCCCCTTTCCCTCCGGCTGGCAGAGAGCAGAAAGGTTTCCCCTCACTCTTCCCTTCTCCTCCCTCCCCAGCCTGGGCAGCACCAGGTCTGGTATTTAACAAACATCCTCTTCCTTATTAGCTTTTGCCAACCGCACCACGACAAACCTTGGCAGCCTCCCAGCTGCCCCCAGGTCAGAAGAGCAAAGCCCTTCAGCTTCCTCAGCTGAGGAGGACACGAGCAGCACCCCGGAGGGCAGAGCAGCATCGCTCCCCACTCACATCATCACCAGGGCTACACTTTCAGCAATGCCAGCTGGAAGCTTTAGGCCCAATTGCACTAAAGCCAAAGTTTATCACCCCAAACTTTCCAACAGCAGCACTCTCCCAAGGCATTTTTCAACCCCAAGTTTGCAGTCGGTGTCTCACTGCCAAGGAAGCAGCAGGCAGGTGCACCCCACTCCGCCTCAGCCGGCCGGCAGCAGAGGGCACCACACAATCACCGATGTGATTTATACACTTCCATCATGCTCCCGAGTTAATTTATTGAGCACAAATTACTGCTACAACAAGCTACAGGGCGACTCCATAAAGCATTCATCATATCAGATAAAAACGCAGTGCCACAAAAGGCAGCTAATTTGCTACAGTGCTTTTAGCCAGCTATTCAAAGGAAAACGTTCAGCATCTGCCCGAGTTCGAACGCCACATCCCCACAACAGCAGGTTTCACACAGGGTGTGATCTCCAGTCTGACCACACAGGTTCAGAGCAGCATCTCTGCAGAGAAGCCACATAAATACTTGCATTAGCCCAAGCATAAACCACCAGCCCACAACCTAACTCATCCACGGTTTGCATACTGCAAGGCTATCATCAATTAAACATTTTGGCTGAGAATGCTTAGCAGCCTCTGAGGCAGACAGCAGAGATCCAAGAGACAAAAGGAATAGCTGCATTTCTTTTGCTTCTTCCTACCCCCAAACCCACAGATCGTATGTTTTTACTTATTGAATAGTTGTTAAAAAAAGAAAAAGATGAATCTACAGAAAAGTCAATCTGCATTCCATGAGCATACCGACACACACATAGTGGTGAGCAAACAGTACGTGAAGTCTGAGCAGCTTCTAAGCTGTCAGCAGAAACACTTCAGTACCACGACTCCATGATCCCTATTTAAAGCCAAACCTGTTACACCATGAAAAAAGGACTTCCCAGATCATCTCCTCTGCTGAGCGACTGCACACAGTGAGAGAGGCCACTTCTGAGCACACAGCTGTAGTCAGGACTAACTCAAAGCAGCAGCTTTTCTAAGGAGATCTGCAGCACGACCTTGAGGCCAAGACCTTGATGACTTCTCCCCATCTCTCCTCTGTGGAGCAAGAAGCACCCACAGAGCTGCAAAAGAACAAACCCAAAGGCAGAAGGAAGGAGCATAGACCTCACCCTCCTTATTAAAGCAAGACGCTATTTTCAGCCACCATAATGTTTCCCCTGAACATGTAAATACAGAAGCAATTAGCTGCCTAGGCACTTCCGCAGAAACCGTTTAGAATAATCTTTCCTAGAATATATTTACATGGTTCCTGATTGCTTAATTTTCTGACACATTTGTTTCAGGCACTAGAAAGATTCAATAAGGCCAAACTACCTAAGCTGATATACTGCTATTGTGAAGGTAACATCCAGCACAGACAGACAACAAAAACTCCTAGGCGGTTTCAAACTTCAAAATTTTAGCAGCACAACTCAGTGTTCTAGGAATTGCTTTGTAGCTTTAATTCAGCTGTTTCTCAAAACCTTCTACCCTCTTTTGCTATTACTCTGAGGGATAAAACTACTGATTGAAACAGCAGACACCATTTAAAGAGAAAGAATGAGCCTGGACAGAGATTTCATTGAAAAGCTCAGTTCTGTAGTACATAGGAAATGTCCTCAATTCAAAGACTAGCCTGCAAAAAAAGGCAAATTAAAGCCAGAAACAGAAGAAAATCTTTTCTGACTGCTATGAATATATTTTTTCATTATATTTCCTCCCATCATCTGGAGTTTTTGTATTAAGAAGTCAGCTCTTCCGAATGGCTTCAGGAACAAGCAGACAAACAGCATATTCATTTACAAGCTGGAAGTTGATTAGCAAGTACAAATCCCATGAATGCTTGTTGGGACCAAGGAAGAAAGGCTGGAACCACTGATTGTGAGGATGCCCAAAAAACTCTCTACAGTCTGCTGGCAGATACCTCTATGATAACAGTAAAACAAACCCACACAACTAAACAAAAAAACAAAATCACATTCGAGTTGTTTTTATTCTGCTTCATCTGAAACTATTTTTACCAAACAGCCTGTTGTCCTTTAGGGTATGTTTTCCCTTACTCAGTGTAACTGGAGCTATCATTTCAGGGCCAAATCATTCAAAAATAAGCACATGACACAAATATATCTTCACTCACAGACCCCCTGCAGCCCATAACTCCACGTTAATTAGACTGGAAGATGAAGCCTTCAGCCTAAAACCCAGTAGCTCTGATTTATACAAGTGCAGGGAGGTTTTATTGCGATTTTTCCTGTAAGCTGCACAGGCGTTTCCTGCCCAGCTCCACAAACCATCAAAACAAAAGCAGATCTCAATTCACTGACAGCTGCCATACTTTACAGAGACATAAAGAAAAATGGAGTAGACATTGTGCACAACACAGGCAGCTTGGGATATCTAAACACTGAGAACACTGCAAGGACACAGAAACCAGCAGAGGTATTGCCTGGCTTGCACCTACCCAAAGCCCGTGGTACAAGGACAATTTTGGAAGAACAAAACCATAAAGGTCAGCTTGTCACTTTGAAGGCTCCTAAGAATAATTACCAACTTTCTCTTCATTACCTCTAAGGCACTCATGATTTTACAAAGGTCTTCATTTCACCCTAACACCACACCATACGAAGCTATGGAGCAGTGGAGTACAGAGCTTGGTTTTTACCCATCATGCAGAACAGATTCCCTGCATCCCATGGAAATACAAGCACAAGGCAGTAACATCAGAAACTCCAGGCATGTAATGATCCCTGGGTACAGCAAAGTGACTTCTGTGCAGGTTTGAGAATCTGGTACAAATTTATGTTTTATGACAGGCAGCAGCTGATCCCTTTCCCCACCAGCATGGGACACTATGGCTATGAGCATGGTTATATCCAGACTTGCACTAAATGCTTGAATTTGAAAAAGCATTTCTTGTGGGAAAGAAGAGCTCAGTCCCAGTTTGACTACAGCTCTTTGAGAGCCTTCTCTCCCTCCGAGCAGAAATTGTCACAGCGGGTTTCTCCACCTTTACGGTGCAGTTACAGCAGGAAGTCTCCAAGGAGGGAAAGATTTAGACAACTAAGAGTTTTAAGTGGTTTTGAACAAGAAGAGCCTTTTAGAGTGGCAGCTGAACTGATAGTTACACAATGACATTTCAAGCTTTCAAGTCCCAATCATTCTTAATGGTACAAAGCTAAACCCATAAGGGGACAAAGCAATTACACAGCCAAAAGTAAGTGCAGCTAAACCGTGCTTCCAAACGTCTAATTTGGGTGATCCAGCCTTCCTGACTCACACACTACACAGACAGGTTTGGCTGTTAAATTAATACTACACCAGTGGGACAAGAAAGGAATGCAGTCATGTATTGCAACATCCTCAGGCCACGTATTAAGAGGGCATCCTCTGCCTCTCAGGGAGAGTTATCCGCTTCTCTTTTCCCAAAGGAGCATCACTCCACTGACAGAATCCTCCAGCTCCATCGGGGGCTCTGTGCCCTCGCCCCAGGCTCTGCGGGGACGCAGAGTAACAGGTGCTGATTGCCCCCCACACCTTTTCCAGGCAGGTAAAGAGAAATGGCACGGATGCGCACCTTTGGGAAACGGACCTGCCGTCCTTCCCTGTGCACGGATGGGACAAGCTCCCCTTCCTCACTCCTGGGCGCAAGAAGCAGAGACCTTGCTTTATTCCCTTACGGAATAAAGGCAAGCAAAAAGGCGAGCAGTCCCTCCCGTCCCCGCACCGCGAATTGCCAAGAAAGTACTCGCGCTCCCCCTCCACCCCAGGCACAGGACACATCAAACAGCTCTTCCCGGGGAACGCAGGAGCCCACCCGGCTCCTCTCCCTC
>VZRZ01004358.1:731351-749370 GCA_013398175.1 Climacteris rufus | reverse complement strand
CTTTCGCCCGCGCTCGGCGGCGGCGCCGGGCGGCAACTCCGGCACTTCCGCTCCGCTCCGCGGGGCGCGGCCTCGGCAGCCCCGCCCCGGGGAGACCCCGCCCCCGGCCCCGCTAATGACCCTCCGCTAATGACCCCCCGCTAATGACTGCCTAAGAACGGCGCTCCGAGGATGCCGCGGCGCGACTGGAGGCCCTGTGCGGGCGCCGCGGGGAGCGGGGTTCGAAGCGGGTGTCGGTGCGGGGAGTCACGGTGGTTAACTGGCTTAAAACCCCTTAAAAGCGGGGAGCCCCCGAGCCGGGGCCCCGGGGAGCAGAGCAGCCTGAGGGTGAAGTGCTCTGAGTGCTCCCCAAAGGGCCCGGGTGGTCCCCAAAGGGCCGGAGCTCGCCCCGCGGACACGCAACACCCGCGGGACAAGGCAGCCGCCACCAGCGCTCCGTGGAGGGAGATGCCATGGCCGGCCACACCAGTCGATCCCCATCCGTAGTTCCTATTAAAAAGCAACGCTGTTTATTCGGATACCAATTAAGCGGTTTCTACTATACTATAAACTGCATAATTTACAGGCACGGGATAGTGTTTGAGGGGTTTTTTTAGGGAGAAGACAATGGCGGCACAGCTTTCCCAAAAACGGGGAGTGGATTGGCTTCCTCAATGAAGCGCACGCAGCCCCGGCGCTCGGGAAGATGCTCTGCCAGCACAACAGCCGTGATGCTCGGCTGTGTCAACAGCAAAGCCGTGACAATCCGGTGCCCTGCTGGGCTCTGGTAAAATAAATATTAGTTCTCTTCCAGTGCAAAGCCCCGCAGGGAAATACCTAATTTCCTAGAGCAACGACGAAAAGTCTCCGGAAACCATTACGCACCCCAGCATTTGCAGCTCTTGCCACCCTCACCCCACGCCAGCAAGTGGATTTAAACTTAAATAAACTTCCATAACCCACTAGATGGCATCTTCCAGCAGATTTCAGTGCCTGCTGCGAGAGCCAAATTATCAAGGAAAGCATTTAATTTCGAGAGCAGGTTAGAGTTCCTAAGTCTAACTACATGTTAAGGCAGCTTGTACTTTCATTTTAATTATCGATGAGAATTTGTCGCCGGCTGATTGCTTTAGTAGAAATGTTAATGCTTCCATTGTTTCTCCGTGGGTGGAGAAGATACCGACCCGTGAAATCCCTTCATTCCTGCCTTTAGAGCAAAGCGTATTCCCTTTATCATCACTGAATCACCTCCGGCAGTGCAGAGACTTAGGCTGCTCTTGAATAATGCATAGCCACTAAAATTGTACAACAATAAAGCTACATATACATTACCTGGTACTGCGAGAATCTAGGCTGGAAAGCTACAATACCTCTGATTTAATACTGCAGTGCCAGTGTAGTGCCATATGGACCCTTATAATAACATCCACATCCCCTTGCCTCTGCAAGAGCTCTCTGAAAAGTGGTTGTGAAATAGCAGGCGGTTTCGTAGGGATGCACACAGGCTTACAGGCTGCCCTTGGCAGAACATCCTCATTTATATAAAGAAATGACAGACACAAAGTTTGAGAGTTAATTAAAACAAAGCCACTAGCTGGCTTGACATATGTTTAAATTTAGGATTGTGAGCCTGCTTGCTAAATTAAATGTTTGCTTCATAAATTGGCTTCGGCAGAGTTGTACAAGTTTTAACTGGGAACAGATTATGGCTGGTGCTGCAGGTGGATCAGTATTTTGTATATGTGAGAGCATCCTGAATGATCAAACCCTCTGAAGAGCCTCGTAGGAACTGAAGTCTGGCTGCTCCTCAGTGATCACTCTGGAAATGGATGCTCCAGGTCTTTCCTTTATGCTTTAAGAGGGAGTGAGTCCTGGTGGGCTTACAATTAAAATAATTTATACCCCATGCACTGCCTCAGTCCCAAATAAATACGTTTCTTCTAGTAAAGGTAGAGCATGTCTCCCTCTCCTCTTACTCCTGGAGTGTCTTGGTGGAGACAGAGCTCTGATTTTGGCCTGTTGGATGCAATGCCTTGCGGATTAATCGGGTACACACAAAATAAACATGGATTTACATTTCTGAGAAAGGAGAAAGCCTGTGGCTGTTAAGCCTCTAACTGGAAAGGGAAATGGTGTACCTTCCCCAGGCATATTTTCAAAACAAATACAGGATAAATTAATAGCAGCTCAATCCCCATCTGGAAGCTCTCTTTGCTAGCGAGCTGGGTTGCCTGGTTTGCAGCTCGTGTGCTGAGATGCTGCAGAGCAGAGTGCACCAAAAGTGGGTAACAGCATCATGAAAATTAAAAGCCTTGATGAAGGATGAGGATCAGGGTTGACCAGAGGGACTTGGTCAGCAGATGCTGGGAAAGGGCAGGAGAGCATTGAAAAATGCTAATGGGAGTGGATGTGACAGGAGTTCCTGGGATAAAGCCCACAGATGGCATGACAGCATGGAGGCGAGATGGCACAGACTTGGGGAATCAGTGCTCTCCTGCCTTCTGGTCTCCTCCTTCCTCTCCTGCAGCTCCTCAGGGCAAGGACTGACTCGTGAAGGGCTGGATTTTGACCTTGGGACTTCTGCAGGGGTGCCTGATAGAAAACCAGGAGTCCTTTGCATCCCTGCAAGTGAGTTGAATGGTTGTGGGATCCTCCCTTTTGTGCTAAGTCATAAGTGAGACAAGAGCTGGCTTTCCATGCCCCCAGCTACTGTGCCAGCCTCACAGCATGGGTTAGGGGGAGGAAACACTTCAGGGAGAAAATGGGGGAAAATATCACCCAAGAGCCAGTTAGATTTTTTCCCTTGGGTTCCCAGATACTGCAGATACACGTTACCACTATGGGGGATGGATTTAGGGAGCTCCCACCCAGGTCTCTGTGTCCACGCTGTGTCCTGTGACAGATGGCTGCACCCGCAGGGAAAGCCAGCTCCTCCATTTTTTTGATATGTGTTTGTATGCTGGTGATGCTTCTCTTTTCTGAAAATCTCATTTTTAGCCAGGAGGAGAAAAGGAAAAACAATCTCTAAAAAATGAATGAACCTCAGCCGTGGCTGTGTCACAACAGGACTTTTGTTTCCGTGGCATTTCTTTATCCTTCGGTGTTTATTAGTTGAAGTTCAGCTCAAATCTCAAGTGAACAGAATTGATTTGTTGGGATTTTTCCCCCCTTTTTCTTCCCCAAGAAAAGACAATGCCCAGGAACCCACTCACCTGTGGGGAGGAGCACAGCCCTCCTCTGCTCAGTGTGGGGGTGCCTGTCAGCACAGCTCCCCACAGAGATCCTGCTGCACTCCCCCAAAACCTGGAGCTGCTTCCAGCCAGCACTCAAGACGCTGCAAAACAATGTAAATGCTTGAATAGCTCACAGAAGTGAGATGATTACAGGCTTTTAAAAAGAAATTGCAAACCTTGTCACTGCGGGAGAGCATCCAACCCTCTCCCCATCCCTCCTAAGAAATGGAGAGACAGCACCAACATCCATGAATCCTTGTGCCCTGGTTGGAAAGCAAGGTAGGGAGTTACCTGTGGCATGACTGACCTGGGGTTTTATCTGCATAGAACAGACTTTTAGCAGAAAAATAAATAAAATAAAAATGGTGATCCACCGGAGCAAGCAAAATCCCCACGGTCAACAGGGAAATCTGCCTGCATTTACTTTGGACAAACAGAGCCCAGCAGTGCAGAGCAGGAGAAGGTGGCTAAAGTTGGATGCTGGTGGAAGGATGCTCAGGGTCCTGCTTGGAAAGTGCTGCCATCTCCAGTGGATGCTCCTCCAGCCTGGTGCAAAGTGGAAGAAGTGACTGGGTCCGTCTGCAGCCTGGAGAGGTACAAAAGCAACGAAGCTGTTGGAAGAGTTTTCCAAAGTGTAACATTTTTAACTCCTCTGGCCTTAAAACAGGTAATTTCACTGATTGCCTGTGGCAGGGAAAATTGCTGATGTCTAAACTGAAGCACAGTCCTGGAAGATGAGGCAGTGATGGCTTGCTGGGAGGGTAAATACTGGAGCAGAGCATGAAGCAAGGAGGGAACCTCATGCATTTGACATTGCAAACAGATGCACCAACCTTCCTTTGCATAGGAATATACTTTTCCTCAGGAGTAACATGAATCCACACACCTCTTGGCCAGGCTGCCCAACCATCAGGAGCATTAGTGGCTGAGAGAAAAAGTTCTTGCTGAACTGTGCAGGGTCTGAATGGTCCCAGCTCTCCCCTCTGGAATTCAGTGGTCATCGAGGACACCACTTCTCCAGGCAAAGCCTTGCACAAAGCCACGTCAGGCTGCTTTAGTTCTAGAAATGTTTTTCCAAAGCAGCCCTGACAGTTTGTGCATAATTATCAATGGGGCTCAGCTTAGGGACGAGGAGACAGAGGGGTCTATTCCTGGCTGTCTACTCAAGTAACCTTATTTTAGAGAGAAAAATGAAAACCACAAATGTTGTTGCAGTCTTTCTGGCTGGAATAGGCAATGAGCCTTGTCTGCTCCCTCTGCTCTGAATTCAGAGCTGCTGCAATGAATCGGACTGATTCCAAGTCCGGTGGAGCCAGGCAGACAGACTGCAGTCAAGATGTCCCCAAAACTCCCTGGCTCCCTGGCTTCTCTGAGCACGCCGTGAATTTTGAGGCCAACACTCTCTGTGCTTCTCAAGGGATTTGGAAGCTCACGCTCTAATAATTAAGGCAGCTCTGAACGTCGTAGCCTTCAGCCTCACTTTTCTGACTGTTTCCCGTAGCAGCCATTAGTGCTTGGAACAGGTACCAGCTCTTAAAATGGGCTCGCCATGGGCTTGCAAGGTTTTAACAAGGAAGAATTTAAAGAGGCTCTTCAATGCCTGTGTGAGGGCAACAAAGAGCAAATTTCAGTGGGGGTTTGCAGCTTTCCTGTGAACAGGATTAGTTTCTGCATCACTGAGCTGAACCTGGAGGATAGTCTGCTCTTCTTCCAGCTTGCTGGGTGTACTCTGGGATGAGAGGAACATCTCTTGGGTCCGAGGTCTTCTTTAGGGTGAATCTGCAGTGGATCAAGAACACCTGCATGCTCAAGCTCTCCTTTAACAGATCATTTGCTAAGTGTGATAAACTCTGTTTACACCATTAAAAAATAACCATGTGGAAAGGGGAAATCAGGATAAAGATGCTTAACCCAGCACTAAAAGATATAGAAAGGGAAAAATAAAGCTGGTTGTAAGAAAATTTAGGTGAAGTGATTAAGAACTAAAGTGATACAGATAATATAATCTGAATTACCAGGGGGAGAGGAACAAGGGCTATAAAACCTAAATAGAGAAGAATTGAATTCAGAGCAGATGTCAAGAAGCACCTTCCCAAGTGGAGAATCAAAAATGCAGGGAATGACCTGCCAGGCAAGGCTGGAGTGGACACACTGGGGCTTTCCAGGGTAAGATGTGACCCTGGAGTGGTGGACTTGGCAGTGCTGGGTTAACTCTTGGACTCCATAATCTTAAAGGTCTTCTCCAAACGAAATGATTCTGTGATTCTAAGCACAGAGCAGAATGTGCCAAGTGGCCTCTGTGGGATCTTCCCCTGCTTTCTGCATCTGACATAAAATCAGGATTTTTCATACTGAAGAAAAAATGACTGCCATCAGTGAGTGGAGCCTGGGCAGCCCCTCCCACAGGAGCCTCCTGCTTCTTCAGTTCCCAGGACTGAAAGCAGGTTGTGTTCACTCCTGGATGGGATCTGAGTCATCCAGTAGCTGCTTTTGCCCACCGCAGGGAAATGGTGGCACTGCTGCCACCCATGCTGTGAGCCAGTGCAGAAGGTGTGCAGTGGGGGCTTCTCCTTCCCCCTCTTCTCCATGAATCCTGCCAGAGCTTGTCTTGCAGGCATTGATTTCTGCCACTGCTGGAGGAGCATTTGGCAGCTGGAGTGGCTGTTAGCAGGTGTCTCAAGTGCCCGACTGGAGGGCACGGCACTGAGCCTGCCCTTGCTGAGCTGCTTTTCCAGCAGTGGGAAGGCTCTCCTTTCTTAAAATAGGTCCTCTCCAAGGGCTCTTGTGTTCAAGAGCTAGAAGGAAACCAGGACCTTAGTCCTTTATGTTCTGTCTCATAAAAGGAAGGCAGGAAAAGCTGTGTTTGAGAAGCAGAGATGGAAGACAGATGTGGAGTGGGATGGGATGAGAGGAGGAGACTGGGAGTGCAGGTGCCCAGCAGAGTCGTGGTGCTGATCCCTGGCAATGAAAATGGAGACCCAAGAGCTCTGTGGCACCAGGAGCTCGCTGCTCAGGCCTGTGGCATGGGTTCTACTGGGTCAGGTCAGACCTTCAGCTGTGTCTCACAGACATTGTCCTCTGCATCTTCAAGAAGCCTCACTCCTCCAGGCTGCCCTGTGGCTGCAGGTAGCCATCAGCCAGCCATGGAGTTACTCAGCTGCTCAGTGTATTTTACGAATTTTTTAATATTTTAGAGATGAATTAATATCTTAACATCAGAGGTCTGAATATCTCATGTTTTCTTTTTCACATCCCCAGGGTTGCTCTTGTTCTTTCTATTGTTTCAGAGCCTGATAAAGCTTCTGGCTCTGAGACACACAAAGACATTGTGTAAGGAACTGTACAGCTCCCATCAGCTGAATCTTGTAATTCAACTGAAATTCCATTATATTTTAACTCTGATATACAGAAATACACAGAGACTATCTGGAGGTCAAGGAAGAGGCAGTTGTGTCCCTGGAAGGCTCTGTCCCAACAGGCAGTTGCTCCTTTGGAGGTGTTTTTGTCTTCTTTGTCTGAGAAGATGCTACATTGACTTGCTTAGACCGGGCCTTTGCACTTGGAGAGGTGAAGTTCAGTGTGCTGAGTGCTGCCTTCATCCTGAAGATCCCAAATGTCCTTTCTTCTCCTCCCCCTGTAGTGTGCCATTCATCCCTCCCATCCTCCTCCTTCCTCTCCTTCTGCCCTGTGAGGCAGCCAGTAATGAGTCTCCTGGGGCAGGGAAGAACAGCCTTAAGTGGCTGCATGCGTGAGAGGCAGTGATTAACCTGGGACCATCAGGAAAACTCACTGTGACAGGCTTTTAGTGCTCTCTGAGCTCCTTCTGCAGGGAGCAGGACATGGAGACACCAGCATTGGGCTGGGGTGAGAGTAGGAATGGAGGAAGGAGAATGCTGTCTTTGCAGGAAGCCTGGGAAGCAAAATCCTGCATGTCCCATATCCACGTTGCTTAGAAGGTGAGTCTGCAGGGCTGACATGAGACACCAGAGACATCCCAGGCTGTGGCTGTCACATCCCATTGCTGTTACTATTGCTGAGGACTGGTAGTTCAGCAGCCCTATGGTTAAGTGTTGAGCTTGTTGAGCAAAGTCCTGTGCAGAGCTTTCTGCCTTGTTCCCAGGGGATGCAGCAGGATGAAAGACAACTGACAGCTTCTTTGAGTGTGCTAATAACCATCATCTTGCAGTACATAGCACTCTAAAACAAAGCACTTCCCATGGGATTCCCCCAGGCTTGCCCTCCTGGGAAACACACCAAAAAGTTTCAGAGGAGTCAGGAAAACTCATCCTTCCAGGAAGACCTGAAGATGAACTCAGTCCGTATCACAGGGAGGCTGCAGAGGGGAAAACACAGCCAGAAAAGTCCCTTGGCCTGAGCTGTGTGGTCGCTGCCATGGTGGGCCAGGGTCAGAGGGGTGGCATCAGGGGTCCCAAGGCAGAGAGCAGAGACAAAGGGAAGGGGTTCATGGTCTCTTGTACCCCAGAACACCCAGATGCAATTCTGGTGTTTGCTTGCTTAATTTTTTTGAAACTGGGGAAAAAAAGTCAGTTCTGGGACTTTTGGATTTCAGCCTGAAGCTGATGCATAGGATTGCCCAGGAAAGCAAGCAAGGGAGGAACCGGGTGAATCAGAGTTGAGAGAGCAATGTCTTGCTTTGCTGCTGGGCTGTCTGAGAAGGGAGAAGGGAAGGAAAACACACAGTAAATATGTCCAGTGCTGGAGAAGAGATGCTCTCATCTGGAAAATCACATTTCCCTGCTCCTTGCACAGGGATTGAAAAAGCATGGACTATCCTGTGGGAATAGTTCCACATGGACTGTTTGTCCAGCCACCATCATGTCCTGCTCCCCCTTTCTTCCCTGAAATAAATAGGAAGAGCAATGTGACTGCAAATCTTCTAGAGAGCTATGTCAGAGCCACAGAAAGTCTCATAACTCTGTGTTGGGGTATGCAATAAGCCTAATGAAGCTCCATCACCAACCCATGGGCGTGTCCTGGCTGTGTACCTTGTCCTCTGGCACCCTGAAGGCAGCCAGCAAATAATCAAATTAGGACAATCCCAGATTGATTGGTTGTGCTCCTGGCACGGTGGCTGTCAGGGCAAGCAAGCCCTCCCCAGACCATCGTGCTTCCCATGGGATCCTGTCCCTCCCTGGGCTTGGACACAACCAGTCCCTGCTGTGGGCATTGGGGACCACATGGGAAAGGCTGTCCACCTCCACATTCCTGGAAATGCTGAGTGGCAGAGTTGCTAACAGTGGTGATGGACAGCAGTGGGAATAGTGCTGGAAATGAGGCAGAGAGGCAGGAGACGAGGGAGGGAGGGAGAGGCCACCCTGGGGGACTGCGCATGGGTTGTGCATCTCTGCCAACACATCAGTTCTTGAAAGAGAAATACGGTGACCACAGAGCTGGTTGGAAATGCTTCAACAGAACATTTTTTTTTCCCTCTCAGAGATTGCCAATTTGTTAAATCCCAGTTGTTTTGCACAAGCAGACTTCAAGGACGCTGTGACAAACCCCAGGCAGGTGACAGGGCCCAGCTCTCCCCTTGGCTGTGAGGCTGGCAGGCCTGAGACCTCACCTAAGGGCTCACTCCTGGGGCTGTTCCTATGGGGAGGGGGGCCAGCACAAAAAATGTGACCCACTGAAGCTGCAAACCCCACTGCTGCTGTTGGGAGCTGAGCACAGAGGCAGGGAGGCGTTCCTGGAGTCACGCTGCCAACCAGTTCAACATGTGCTGACACTGGTGCACCTTCCAAGTTGTTTTGCTGGAAGCACTCAGTTACTTCACTGTTGCCATTTCCTGATGACTTTCCAGAGTTGTCCATGTGCTCTGCTGGGCTGCAATCCGGGCAGAGAGCAGGGGACATTGGCTGTGTGGCTACAGCAGGCTGTGCCTGACACCCAGCTGGGGACTGCAGGGACTCTGAGCACAGAAAGCAGCTCCTGCCTGTGACATTTTCCCTGGCTAGCACATATTTCAGGTTGGGCCAACATGCTGAAGATGGATTTTGAGCTTGCTAAAAACATGTGCCTTCCCATCCCTCCTGTCTGCTGGAGAAATCACCCACCCTGACATGAGGTTCCGTGTTGGGGAGAACAGGACGCTCCAGTCTGCAGAGAGACAGCATGGAGAGAAGCTCTTCTGCCTGTGTAGAGCCTCTGGGAACATCTCTAGGGGCATTCCTGCCATTACAGGCACAGGGATGCAAATGATTGCTTGAGGGTTTCTCAGCTCCAGGCTGACATGTGACAGAGCCAGGGGAATCAGTGAACTTCTTGTCCAACTGAGACAGCCTGGCTGTGGGCTGGGATGACTGGAGCTTGTTTCCCCAAATCAAATTCCCTGTAGCAGTTTGGCTCTGCTAGAAGTGACATTTCCCACCTTGTCATAGGACTGACACTTTCCTTCCACTTCCTAAATTTGTTCCTCGACACAGCTTTAGGTAAGCACAGACACACGTGGCTGCTGGGCTTGGTGTGCTGCCCTTGAGCTGGTCCCATCTCCTCAGAGGGAAAGGCAACCACAGGGCAGGGAACTGAGGGGGAACCCAAAGGGCTTTGCTGGGCTTGGAAAGTGTTGGTGGTGCCATATCTGGGTGAGATGTGATAACTGGAGACCATCTGAGGTCTCACAAGCTAAAGAGAGCCCAGCTACCTTCTCTGTTAAAGAATAAATAGGCTAATTTACAGTGCCCAAATGAGAGTGGAAAGATGGAAAGATACAGCTTGTAGGAGTGGCAGAGCTTTGTCAGGAGGGGACCTGGGCTTGGCCAGGCATGAATTGTCCCCACCATTCAAAGCAAATAGTCCTGAGAGAAACTGATATGTAAGAGGGATTGTTTAAAGTTTGTGAAAATGTTCAAAGGAGCAGATTTTTTCTTTTAGGCTCCAGACAAGCCTTCTATTCAGCACGTAGGTACAGCCAGAAGAAACCTGTGTGCTGGTGGATGGGTGGTGTGGCCCTTGAGCCACCTGCAGTCAGACTTCAGGGACATCTGGTGCCTGTGCCTGCTGGTGGGGACATAACCCTTCTGTTTAACACATGCATCCTAAATGGGCTTTTCATCCCACAGACCTGGAAGACGTGTGCTAACAGCTTTCTCCTGTCCTGTGGGGGCTCTCAAGGCACTTTATGGAAGGGAAATGCTAGTGTTTCCTTTTCAGTGTGGTGCCAAGGGATTCCCTGATCCCTGTGGAGCTGTTCAGTGGCAGATGGGCTGAGAAGGAGCCTCAGTGCCCATTCCCTGGGCTCCTGCACCCAGAACCCGAGAGGAATGGCCCCAGCTGCTTCCTATGGCAGTACCATGCCCTGGCTCAGGGCTGCCAGGCTGCCATGGCCTCCCTGTGAGCTCTGGGGTCTCCCTAAATCCCTGAAATACAGGGCAGTGACTTAAGAGGGGATGCTGTGAGGAGGTTTTGCTGGACAAGAGGAAAGAAATTAAAACAATAAAAAATGAGCTGACAACATTCCTTTGAGCTTCCACAGACACAAACTCTCTGCTCTACAGGCAGCTGGATGTATCTCATCAGCTTGGATTGGTTTGTTCCTCTGCATATTTTACTTGTGTGGATGAAGAGAAAAGAAACGTTGTGGCAGAGAAGAAGAAATACTGAAGAAGACTACAAAAAGATGTGAGCTGCCAGTGTGTTTTGAGTTGCTTTATTCTGAATCAATATTGAACTGAAGAAGAATTATAAATCTAAAAGATTACAGCTGAGGCAATGCCAGGGCATCTGTTTCCAGATATTCCTTCTTTTTTTCTTTTACTGGCTGGAGCAGCTGTTTTTACAAGAATCCACAGTAAAAGAGTTATTAAAACAAAGGGGGAAAAGAAATAACAATAAACGGAAGATATATTGCAGACAAGGAGTATCAGAGATGAGGGGCTGGGAAATAAATGGAAGGGGAAGAATTTGACAGCCAACAGTTTGTAACCAGCATCAGGTGCTACAAAATCTGGAAGATGTTTGTTTTACAAGACAGTGATCCCCAGTTCCAGGACTGTGCTCAGTGATTTATGGCTGCTGGCAGCTGTTGCAGAGGTTGAACTAAAAGCAACAGAGACAGAAGTATAAACCACCCTAGGTGCTTGCCTCTTGTTCCTAATGGAAGGGGATTTATTAGTAGGAAGCCACGGGGGTGGCTGGGAGCACCTAGGGGCAGATTCCCAGCTCCATTTTTCTCCGTGTCTAGGATCAAACTGACTTTTGATGAAATTCAGGTTGTAATTAAGGCAAGGGGCACAGAACTGAGGGCATTCCAGTGGCTTAAAGCCTTGCTGTGCTTCAGTCAAGATGATGCAGTCAGCACAAGCACGCTGGTAGCCTGGCTGAGGATGGAATAACATGTCAGAACAAAGCCCTGTGAGGTGATGAAGGCCCTTGTCACAGTCCCTTCCACAGCTCACTGGGAAGGTGTGAACCTGCTCAGCCTGGCCAATTCCATCAGCTGGTCATGGGACCAGGGTGGTGCTGGGGTGCCTGCTCTGTGCTTTGACTTCCAGCAAGTCCTCACTTTCCCCAAACCTTTGTGTAATGTAATAGATTTCTACAGAAACTATTCCAAGCTAGAGAAAATTAACCAAACCTGGTGTTCCTCCCATAGTTTGACCTTTCCCTGCACATCAGCTTTTCAGAGTCTCCAGCTCTCCAAAGGGTGGCTCACAAGCCTTGAAAAGCCTTTTACAGTGGCATTTTGCAGGATTTACTGTGGTGCAGCCCTCGAGTTCAACAGTCCCTGATGGCTGGGAGCTCTGCCATGTTTAGGTGCTGTATCACAGCCTGCCTTTGTTATGTGCTTGTCTTGAAATCAAGCAAAGACCCCTTTTCCAAGGGTAGCTTATCTCCACAGGCATATTCCTCTCCTTGCTTTGCCAGTACGGATCACTGTGGCTTGCAAAACTAAAAACAGGATTTTGACTCATACCTGAAGTTGCACAGAAAGCAGAAAAGAAAATCATCTGTCAATAACCGAGGTGCTTAACTTCCTGTACCAGGAATGACCCCTGTGTTTGCAAACAGCACTTACCTGAGAGGCTCAGGGGGATGTGGGAGGCAGCCCCAACTGCAACCAACACAAAACCATTCAGGTTGTCTAGGATTTGGCCTTGTGCTTGCTTCAAGTTTATTGATTCATTTTGCAACAATGCACCATAAATAGATTTATTCTTACAGTTATAATTGAGCCGATGAGAACTTGGGAAGTGGAGGCTGAAAGCCAGCGGAGCAGAAATCAGGCCTGAAAGATGACACTGGTGGAATGAACACAACTCCTAGGTGGTGGCAAAGAGGAATTAATGTTTCTGTCTCTGGACACTGCATGGACATGGCCCTGCATGCCCAGATCCAGCACTGTTCTCCTTCGGGGCCAGCTCCATTTGCCCGTGGGGACCCCACTTGTGCCCACAGCCTGTGCTGTGCCCTCACCGAGTGCTCTGCGGTGTCCTTGGAGGGTTCTGTAAGCCCTGTCCCTCCCTCCCTCCCTCCCTCTGGCAGTGCCATGTCTGCAAACCTAATTTTGAATGCCTTTCTAACCTCAGTCCTCTCCATTAAATGAGAAGCAGAATCCTCTTCATTCCCTTTTTCTTTTTTCTAGCTTGTATTTTTAATTGCTGAGTCTTTCATCTCTTCTAGAGTATCTGAGGAGCATGGAGAGCAGTGGCCCTCGAGCCACTGCTGCAGGATGTGACCCAAAGAGAAGTTACTCAAATAAATTTGCAGTCACCTCACAGACAGCTGCTGAGCAGGAAGGTGGGAGTCTTCTCCTATTCCACAATTTGATGCAGATTATTCATGTGGTGCTGCTGAAGAGTTAATATACTTGTCTGGGACAGGACAGAAATGATGCCTGCTTAATATGACAGAAAATAAATAGAATCTGCTTTCGAAGGATGCATTGACTGAGCTGTCGTGCCTGATGCTGGGGAGACAAGTGTCTGCAAGCTTCAGCTTAATGTGGCATGGAAATGTATTGGGTTGTATTTATGGCCATATACAATACTTAACTGGCTATTGTGCTGATTAAATATTTAATTGACTGTCTGTGAGGAGAAATGTACCATTAGTCTATAGGGAATTACACTGTTCCTTGTGCCTGCTCTTAAATGAAATGTGTAATTCGTTGTCACTTAAGCATAATGTTAACTGCCCGTTAAGGACGTATTTTCAAGGGAAATAAATACAAAACTTGCCTGCTGGCATTGCCCCAGGTGGATCCCCACGTGCCTCAGTGTGGGCACAGCCCTCAGGGGCCTCCTGGGGCTCAGGGGACAGTGGGGAAGGGCAGCCAGGGCAGGGACTTTGGGGTTCCTGCACCACCAAGTGGTATTTGGAGGTGCTGGTTGAGGTTGATTTCAACCCCTTTTCCCCTGGTCTTTGGCAGTATGGCTGTCCAGGTACTGTAAGGGGAGAGAGAAAGCCCAGCAGGATGGTCCTAAAACACCTCCCTGCTGCAGCTGGGTGAAGGAGTGAGCTCAGTCAGAGACCAGCAGGGGAGTTTCTTTGCCTAGTTTTGTTTGGGAATCTGAATTCTGTGGGGAAAATAGGAGAAGGAAAGAGGAAGGGAGGAAGGCTTATGAGAGCAATAGTTCCTCCCCTTCTTCAGGGCTACCCTGGGATACAGCAAAAGCAAAGCACATGGAGCAGAGCTCTCATGCCTTGCAGACTGCGCTGTGCTGAGCACCTGCAAGAGCAAAACTGGGAATATGCTGAGTTTTATTCCTTATCATTATCATTTAATGTAAACCCTGCACCTTGTGATGCAAAAGCTGCAAGCTTTTGGTGGTATTTGATTGGAAACCCCCCCTGCTCTTGGTGTGCAGCACGGTGTGGCAGCTTCCAGCAGCACGGACCCCGACGGCTGCACAGCCTCTGCCGGGCACAGAGTTCCCGTGGCTCTGTGATTCATCCCAGCAATGAAACTGCCATCTCTGTGGAACAGCTGATCCTTCAGCAGTGTAACTCTTCTTCCATTGACAGTTTGGCAGGTTTCAACAACTGGCTCCTACTCTTCAGTAGATTTTCATGTCCCTGCCTGTGTGCTGGCTGCAGAAGCAGCTCCAGGGCAGCGTCCTGAGTTGCAGTGAGATGCCCCCTCTGTTTGATGCTTAAAGCACTGGCCAGCTGTTGACATTCAACAGCAAAGCCTCATATTCTGAATAATGCAGCTTTATCTATGTCCTCAGAACCAACATGGATTGGGCTGAACTGTCTGATGAACACAGCTCTGTGCTGCTCTCCCACACTCCCTGAGCTCAGGGGGAGTTTACTCCACGTTGAATGGTCCTGAGCTCCAAAGCTTCTCTTAACAGGATTGACCTGAAGACACAACTGTCCTGGGGCAGACAACAAGGAAAGCCCTGCCAGGAGTGGTGCAGTGAAAGCACAGTGTTAATTTTAGCCAGGATCCATATCCTCATTAGACATGGGCAAACCATGACGTTCCCCTGGCTGGGACAGACAGCTGGGCTTGCCTGGCACCAAGGCTTCATGCCCATGACAAGATGCAATGCCCCCAAGCAGGACCATCTCCCACCAAAACCCCAATGCAGCTCTACCACTGTGGCTGCTTGGCTGTCCCTCCTTGGTCTGTGCTGGAGCTGGGAACTCTTCAGGGCATCCAGCTTTGAAACTCAGGAGGGAAGGAGCTGGCTCAGATCTGGGAATTCCCTGGGGATGACAAGGTGGTGGCACCAGTCATGCAGGACCAAGAGCAGAGTTGCTTGCAGCAACTCCCAGTGTTGGCTGGGAAAGCTGCTCTGCCGTGAGGGAAGGGGAATATTTAACTTCCAGCAGCCAGGGCTGCCTCTGTCCCCTCTGCTCTGCCCTGATGGCAGGGGAGAGTACACACATGGGGCTGGGACAAGCTCTGTCTGTGCTGCCCAGGGACATTGTGGTGATGCTCCATAGGGAACTTCACTCAACAACGACCAGCAAAATCTGGAAAATCCAGCCTGGGTTTGCTGCAAACATCTCCAGGACAAGGAGACGCAGCTGGGAATGAGGGATGCACCTCATGGTGTTTTTGACTGTCTGAATCCCTGATAGCTGTACTGGGAAGTGAGGAGCAGAGGGAGAGTCCTGGTGTCCACTTCCAACAGTGTCACCTCTGGCCAATACCCCCACTCCCATCCCTTGGATCCCATCCCTGCGTGCTCTGAGGTGTGACACCAAGTCAGAGCTGCCACCATCCCCATGGACACCAGTGCTGCCACGTCTGGGAGCATCAGGGACATGTCACCACAGCTCCCTGGAGGTATCTCAGCTCAGAAACACCCCAAGTGCCAGGCCCCCACCTCCCAGCTCCAGGACCTTGGGGGAGGCGAATACAGATTGTCTTAGGTTGGTTGGCTTTTCTTTATTTTTCTTCTGTTTTCCTTTTTTTTCCCCCTGCCTTTCACACCTCCCCTCACTCTCTATTTTTAATCAACTGAGTCAACCCTGGTTTCAGTGCTTGAGGAGTGGAAAGGTGATCCCACTGCATCAGCAGGGCACAGCCCACACACCTCCCCTCTGTGCCGCTCCCCAGCCCACACAGTTCTGCACTGTCACATGTGTATCTCTGCCACGATGTCACTAGAATACATTTTTGCCTCTATGGAGCTGGGGTGAAGGGGCTGAGCATCTGAGAGCCCTGTTTTGGAGCTGCACCAGCCCTTGGGAGATGCAGAAGAGCATAGGGTGGCCATCCTACCAGCTCTGAACACCCCAGCGTTAAAACTGGGACACCAGTGGGACATCAGCTCATCTGGGCAGAAGACAAGGTCTAATAAAAATCAGAGGCTAGTGGAGAGTTTGATGGAAGCTGATATGCAATCAAAAGCCTCTTCCCAGTCCAGGGACAGCTCCCTGGGTGAGCAGCTCCTCGGAACTGCATGCCTGTGTCAGCCTTTCCCAGAGCCAGAAGCACATCTGGCTTTCATGTCCTTGCTCTAAGCTTGGTGGTTTGGGCCATGCAGGATGTGTGTGTCCAGTTCTGGGCTTTGCTTGGCCACCAGCAGTGATTTCACCCAAGCCCATTGTCCCTGTCCTGGGCCGAGCCTGTCCCTTGCAGCCTGGGGAGAGGGGGTGAGAAGAGGCACGGGGTTTTAGCTTTTCTTTAGAACATTAATCACACTTTAATTATATTGAAACCTGGAGACATGGCAAAGGATTAAGTGGATTATCTTCAAAGTAATTTGTTATCAAATATTTATTCTTCTGGGAAAGCAGATGCAGCCTGAGAAATTCTGCGTGATCCCTGCTGCCAGCCAAGGACGAGTCATGTCCTTCCTGCCTCCCCCTGCCCTTACCCCGAGCCCTTTGGTCCCGCGGCATCCCCTGTCCCCTGAGGCTGGTGGCTTTGAAGCCAGGGCTGTGACAGGGATGTGCCACTGCAGGACAGGGGACACCAGCGCCTCGCTGGTGGCCTCTGCTCTGCCAGGTGACACAGCGGGAGCAGCCAGCACCGCTCACCAGCCCTGGCAGCGGGGTGATGCTGCCAGCCCCTGTCCCTGCCAGCTCCCGCCTGCTGCCTGCATCCCCAGAGGCGGGGAAGGGGCCGGGGGCTGCGGCGGCGGCAGCTCCATCGCTGCCAGAGGAGCCAGCGAGATGCGTGGTAAATCGGATTCAGCCTGAGCTCTTTATCCGTTCGGCAGACTGTGGGTTTAGTGCTTGGATGCTTCATTAACTAATAATAATGAGTCATTGTATTTGCCTCCTGGGCATTGTAAATGATCCAGTGTCAGGAGACGCTGCGAGGACACGGAATCGCAATGAGGCTGAGAGGGGCTGAGGCTCGGAGGGCAGAGAAAAGCGCTGCAGATGGAGCTCCGTGCTGCCCCGGGGACACCGTGCCGGGCACCGGGGCCAGCCAGGCTCATGGCACCGGGGCCAGCCAGGCTCAGGGCACCGGGGCCAGCCGGGCTCAGGGCACCGGGGCCAGCCGGGCTCAGGGCAGCGGGGCCAGCCAGGCTCAGGGCACCGGGGCCAGCCGGGCTCATGGCACCGGGGCCAGCCGGGCTCAGGGCACCGGGGCCAGCCAGGATGCTGGCGTGTCCACGATGTTCCCTCTTCCCTCTGCTCACGTGCCTGGAAGAGAAGCTCTTCTCTCCACTCCCTTCCCACTGATAAAGGGACTTGTCAAGCCGACGCTGCCCTGCCAGCAGCTCTCTCAGCGCCCCTCTGTGCTGCACCTCAAGGTGACATGACAGACGCTTTGGGACCAGCCTTTGTAGCGCATCTTTGTCTTTCTGGTAAGGATAATTCCTCCTCAGGAGTGGAAGTGGAGTGATGTGCAGCATGCCAGAAACATGAACGATAAATCCTCTGCCCCAGGCATGTGAGCGATGCCTCCCCAGTGCCCGTCAGAGCCTCACACTGTGCTGGGGCTGAAGGCCAATTGCCAGGTGTGCATGGCACTGCTGGACACGACATGGACGTGTCCCCTGTCCCCTTCCCTGTGCCTTGTTTGTGGGTCTCATTTGGAGGGGCTGTGCTGGCAGGGCAGGGAGAGCAGAGGGATTCACCACTGCCAGTGAACAGACCTCCCCTGCTTCCATCATCAGAGCCTTCATCCCTGCAGACAGCATCCATTTGCGCCTCCATTCCACATCCAGAGAAGGAGAGCACCTCTCCAGCACCCAAAATCCTCCTGTGCACCCAGCGAGTGCAAGGAAGCATCCTCCCGGCCTCAGTAAAGCACACAGCCCCTTCCTCTGGGCAGGCATCTGCAATACATAGTTTGCCTCCAAAATCTCATCCCTGATTAAACCAAAGGGGAAAAAAGAAAGCAAGGTGAAAGCAACAAGGGAATCACACACACA
>VZRZ01004358.1:719849-731338 GCA_013398175.1 Climacteris rufus | reverse complement strand
TAAACCCCACCCCCCACCCACAAAAAAAAAAAAAAAAAAAAGAAGAAAAAGAAACCAGATGGCAGGCTGACTGTGTGAAGAGCAGGAGTTGAAGTGAGGTCATTTCACCTCACACATTGTCAAGAGGGACAGCCAGAGTACCTCCTGTGGGAGAGGCAGCCTAGGCAGCCACCAAGGGTCTTCTCCTGCCTCAGTTAACAGGGGAAACCCCAACCCTTGGGAGCAGAGGGGTGGCAGCCGGGTCCCTCTGTGCAGCACTGCAGCCCTGATCTGCCAGGGGCTGGGCTGGGCCGAGTCAGGGCTGTGCAGGGTGAGGGTCCCTGGGGTGCTGTGAGCTGCTCACACCCCACGCTTCAGCCCAGCTGACAGGCTGCTAACACTGGTTTTGGAGGACCAAGACACTCTCCAGGCCCCATGAAGTGTGGGCTGGTGCAGCATTGCAGTCACCTCCACTCACCCATCACCCTGCCAGCTTTGTTTGACAAGACATTGTTTTCCATAAACCATGTGGACTGGCATTAATTAGATTTCTATCCCTTAATTCTTTATTAATTGAATCTTACATCAGCTTGCTTTTACTTTGCATAGGATTAAAGCCAGGCTGAGCAGGCAGCACTGATCTGGGTCATCCCATGTTTCCTCTCTGAGAGCCAACTCACCTTTACCTCCTGCAGCATCCTTGGCTCTGGGCTTCGCTCCAGGACCTGGCTCAGGCAGAGCATGGAGCTGAGGCACCCTGGCCTCCCACTTCTCCAGTGTTTATTCCTGGCAGATGATATTTTATAAGGCCACATAATTAATGAACTAGAAAGTGCTTCAGCAGCTTGACGTGAGACAAATATAGCTGCCTGCTCATTTCCAAACACCAAACAGAAATATTTGCTGCTTGTTTCTGCCTGTTATGTATCATTAGCAATTTTGCCATCTCTATTAAGCATTTGTCTGTAAAAATGCAAACAAAGTTTTAAAAACTCCTTTCCTGCTGCCCTTAGCCCTTCCAGGCATGCTTTTCCCCCGGTATTTTCTTCTTGTTTTTTGAATTCTTAACAATTCCTATCTTCCATATCAGAACTACTATTTGGTTTTCCATGGCCATATATACATATGTATATTTTCCCATTGTAATCACTGCTTTCATTTCACCACTGACCCACAAGCTTCCTTCTCTGACTCTGTAGCCAGTCCTTTTGGTCCCTTTGTTGTCTCTGAAAGATCCCTCCTAATTCCCAGCTGTGTATTTTTCCATCTGATTTTTTCCCCTCACAGCCAGCCAGAGCAGAGAAGCCTTCTCAGGGATGTGATGGCTGTTTACAGATCCTCCTGTCTCGCCCCAGGCAGGTTTATTCTCAGCCATGGCAACGAGGTCTGCTGCAGGGAGGGCCCTGCTGTGCCTGAGCTCCCATTCCAGGTGGGCTCCTCTGGCCATGGAGCCCCAGTGGAGCTGGACTCACTCCCTGCCCTCCCTTGTCCCCCTCCAGTGACCCCAACTCCCCTGTGCTGTGACTCAGTTTCCCTTCCTGAGGGCTCCTGTTACACAACATCCCACCTTCACTTGGCTGTGGGAGGTGAAGCAGCAAGAAAACTCCCACTGCTGGAGGTGGGAAAATAGGGAAGAGGGAGAATGTGTCAGCACGGTTTCTGCAAGCAGCAGCACAAAGACATTCGTGTGACTCTGGCTGGGTTTCCTCCTGTGTGAGATGCTCCACAGCCATAACCAGTGCAGGGAGGCCCTGCAGGGCTGACCCAGAGAGCTGGAAACACCTCCTGACAGTGCCCTGGGGCCACTTTGGGGGTTCACTGCAGGAGTCTCCATCTTTGAAATTTCCACCCATCTGCTGAGCAGGGGCTTATTTCTGCCTACCCCTGCTGATGAGAGGGGAAGAAAACTGAGGAAGAGGTCCCAGCTAAGCTGGCCCTGCCTCCAGGATGTTTCCTTGTGTATGGATTAAAAGAGAAACAAAGGGGATTAAGGTCTCTGCAGCACAGTTCTTCCCTGCACCTCCAGGCATGTCCACCCATGCAGATGCTTGTACTGGTGCTGGAGCAGCCTTTTGGCTGGAGGCACAAATGGGAAGACCCAAGTGGGATGAAGTTTTGGGAACAGAGGAGCTGATGAGACTGGACTCTCAGAAAGCAGCTTCCACAACCCTCAGGGGTGGAGATGGCTCAGCTCTGCCCTGACAAAGCAAGGCAGAGCTCTTGTCTCCTCTCTCAAACCGAACACACCAGGACTTTCTACATTTTATTCACATTTTCTGTGATCTCATTATTTTCCTTTGGGTTTCTGAGCTTTCCTGCCTTTTTGCATCATAATTTCCAGGCCTTCTCCTCAAGTATGAAATCTGAAAAGGTGCTCCTGGTACAAAGGGAAGCCTCAAGGCAAGGAATAACCAATGCTGGAGGAAGAAGGCAGCAGACACCACAAGGCTGGTGGGAATGAACAATTTCACAAAATACAGCTTGTGAGCAAATTCCCTGCTGGAATCTGGCTGCAGCTCTCCCTGAGCCAGCTGCCTGCCCAGCCTGGGCAAGCACACACCCACTTGTACGAGCAAGCTTGGGCAAACCCTGGGATCTGGAGCCCCATCTGGGCACTGCAGGAGCTGGCTGCTGAAATGCTGCCCTGAGCCCAGTGGGGAGCCTCTGCCCAGCACTTCCATGATGCTGTGGGGTTTTTTTACCAGCAAAGCCCCATCATTACTCTCCTGCCCCATCCAGGGTGTAGCAGGTTTGGGTTGATGGTCCCATGGCACTCAGAAGGAGCCCTGGAAGCACAGAGTCCTTTGTCTTGCAGGACCATGTTACTTGGTTTGCTCACAGCCAAATAGGTGGATCAAAAGGGAAATATCAGGCTGCAATGGCTGGGACTTGAAGTTGTGTCACTGCACCTCTTTGCAGAGTGCAAGACTTCCCAAACCGGGGAAAACCCACAGTGGGGTGGGATGATCCCCCCAGTGGGGGGGGGGCACTTTGTGCCTGGGGTGAAGGTGACAGAGCTGTGCCCTGGGCACACAGATATTGTTGGTGTGCTGGGAATAGGGTCCATATCTCCATGCAGGACAGACCATACTTCCTTGGAAGGCAAAATATCATCCAGGCTCCAGAAAAGGCAGCCCAGTCATGGGGCAGGCAGATGCACAGGGCTCAGGAGCTCAGGGGCAGGCTGGGGGGAAAGGGCAGGAGAGGGAATCAAGGCCCTAAAGTGAAGCAGAAACACAAAGAAAATTTTTTCCTTCTGTCATTTAGCTGGCAGAAGGTGACACTGGGCTTGTCACCCGCTTTCATTACGTCTCCAGGGCTTTTCATGCAAATTCAGGCAAACAATTTCTCGGTTCCCTTTTAGCACTCTGGGAGGGCCAATTTCATTTCAGGAGCAGTGGGGAACAATAATCATCTTGAAGTGTCTTCCATCCTGAGAGACACAGATAAGAGCTGCACAGTGGACTAACAGCACTAATTTGACGTTTTCAGCTGATAGCTTTGCAGATGACAAAAATCAGACACCATAAAACGCTGGTAAACTCCATGGCAGCAGGGTTACCCCCTCCTGCACATCCCTCCTGCTCCCCTCCTCTGCCCTGAGAGTGAGATGAAACCCTGTCCCTGAGTTCACTGCTGCTCCCTGCCATGGCCAGGGGTGTTTGGTGTGATTGCGGCAGGACTGGCTGCTGGCTGAGCCCTGGGAAAGGAGCAGGACATGGCTGTGGGATGCAGGGAAATGCAGGTCAGTCTGGTAGATGCAGAGTAGCCCATTGGTGCTGCACTTATTGGGAAAAAGAATATCACCTATCTTCTGTCTTTTTGGAGAAGCTCTGATCGTGTATCCAAAGGGAAGGAGATCACTTTAGTGCTCTGAGATACCAGCTGAGATCCCTGATCCAGTTCATGGAGCCAAGCAAGAAAAACCCCACTTCAGCAAATGTTTCCGAGGTATTTTTCCAATCCCCTCTGCTGTCTGAGCCCATGAAATTGCAGGCTGTTGCCTTTGTCCCCCTGCCGTGCTCACTGCCAGCCCCTTGGTTCATGTGGGGATGCACAGGTTTGTTTTGCAGCTCAGTAAATCCATTTCCCTCCACGGGATCCCACCTGGGTGCTCAAGCTGGGGGTGGGTGCTGCTGCTGTTTGGGGACACGAGTGACAAAGTGACAAAAAGTGTTTGTAAATGTATCCCCCAGGGAGTCAGGCAGGGTCTGGCCTTGGACTGGTCCGGCAGAAAATGGAGCCATTGGAACCTCAGCAATTTGTCTGGTGCAGAGCCCTGTGTGCAGGCAGGAACTGCTCTGTCTGCATCTGCATCTGGTCTGTTCTGCGCTGTGACACGTCTGCCTTCCCCCTGAACAACCTGCCCCATGTCCTGCAAGGGTTTCCCTGATGTTTAGCCACAAATATTTTTGCTGCTGCTTCAGTCCATCATCCCACCTTGTCCCCACCAGCAGAGGATGGAGAACAGACACCTCCCTTCCTGGACATCACTTTCCCCATTATCTCTTCATTACAACCTGCTCTTTTTGAGCCTGAAGCCCAGTTCTGCCAGCCAGTCCTCCTGGCCCCCTCCTGCATCTGGTGAGGATGCTTTTCCCTCCATGAGTCCCTGTGATGGGTAGTAATGCCACTCCCAGGCAGACACCAGCAGCCTGGAAAGCTGCACATCAAGGCTCGGTGGAGGATTCATTTCCCTTAGGTCCCTTTATTCTATTTTCCTTCTTAGATAAAAGACAAAATTGAGTGACCAAGACATATAGGAATCCAACTGGGCACAGCTTCTGAGTTTTAATTTCTGCCAGGCATGAAGTCTAGGGAAAAAAACAGGGAGAAAGGCACTGATTTCTCCCTGGTGCAAGCAGGAGTCCAGCTCATCCAGCACAGCAGGGTTTGTTCACATGAAGTTAAGCTGAGCCTCAGGCACTGGGAACAGCAGCAAATTAAACTGGTGACACTGGGGCAGGCTGGGCAGGGCCTGCTGCAGAGAGCACAGGTCTTGCTGACAGAAGACATCTGCTGACAACTGGGAAATGAAACCCCATCCCATGCTCAAGAATGTGATTTTGAAGCCATTTTTTACCTGAATTGGGGTGAAATGCAATTTCAGGGCTTTTTTTTCCCATGGGAAGAAATATTCAGCACGTGTGGAAAACACTTGAGGAGAGCTCAGTGGGGTTTCTCAGCTCAACATGTGACTGCTCAACCAGTGCCCATTAATTTTGTATTCTCCCTGAAGGCAGAAATGGGACTAGGCAAATGTCTCTGGCTCTCCCACCCTTTCTCCCAGAGGAAACTCATAATTTTTCATCAATCTTGAAATATTCCCAAAGGAAAAACGTTCATTTTTATGAGAGTGGCATTTGAGCCAGCAAACTGTAACCAGGGGAAATTCCTACCTGGTATGAAATTCACCTCACTCATCTGTGCTTTGATTGCTTTTTGTCTCTTTTATTTTTTTTTTAATTATTATTTTGATCACAAGCTGCTGAGGACAGGCACTGTTCCTCCTGGAGCTGCTATTACTCTCCTGTGGGATGAAGGACAGAGATGGCCAGCTCAGACTGAGCCCTCCAGCACTTTGGGAAGGATGAATACCAAGTGGAAGTTTCTTTTACCAGCACCTGCAGCTCTGCTTCTATCCCACATCCTTGCCCCCTTTTTTGATTGCTGATAGCAAGCACCCCTTTGAGATTTCCCTTCAAGTCTCTGCTAAAGCTGGAAGTGTCATTTTCCTGATAGAATTTTTGAGTTGCATTGCAGCAGCCAGTTTGGCTTTGGTCCTGCAGCAGCTGTGTCCTGCAGACACCTGGTGTGGGGAGGAGATGGCCTGGGCCACGCTCCATCAGCATCCCTTGCTCCCACCTCACACCACCAGTGCCTGCAAAGTCTGGCTCCCTCCTCCTCTGGCATTTATTGTGGCTCTGCCAGGAAAAACAGCCTTACTTGCTTTGTTCCTTGCAGGGAAACCACAAGAGATTTCTCATCTTGCTCTCAGATATAATAATGTCTTGCTGGCCTGGCTGGTTGCATTTCTGGGCAGGGAGGCTTTGTAATGTGGTGATGATGCCTTGCTGGTGTAGGTTATGTGTTGCTGATGAATCTCAGATGGGTATCACTATTTTCATCTTTCACAGGCAGATTTTATAGGAAGGGACCACTGGAGATCACTCCCCTCAGCTCTGGGGCAGGACCAGCTCTGTCAGTGCCATTGCTGATCAATATTGCCTCCCCTGTTCTTAATCCCTTCCATGTACCTTGTTCTTGGAGCTGGAATTAACATCCCAGCATCTCCTCATAACTTTCTCTGCTCCAAACTGAGCTCTTTTACTTTCCCCTGGCTTAGGGACTCTGGAAAGTTGTGTCCAGCCCCCTAAGGCCGTGTGTGTCCCTGCAGTGGCTTCTAACAGCCTGCTCCTGCCCAGGGCCCCTGGGAATTAGCAGAGAGTGGGCAGGGCACTTAGACATGGGAGCTGAGGCTGCTGAGACATTTTCACTGCCCAGTGAACCATTTCTCATCTTGCCAGAGTGCAGATGCAGCCCTGCTGTGCCCTGACTGCCGGGGGAAGGAGAGCTCCTGTTATGGGAAAGGCTTTCCGTGCTCCTGCAGTTGGATCCTCTAGAAACTCCTCCTTTCTTTATGGTTATTTTTTAGTGACAGGGAGGGGAATGTTGGTGAGAGAAGTGGCACTGGAGGGAACAGAGCTTGGGGAAGCCCATGAGGAGGTTGAGCAAAGCTGCCCCATCCCATACAGGGGTCAGTCCTGCCTGCAGGCTCCCTGCCAAGTGGCTGTGTCACTCCTGTTAAACCCCCAGGCTCTCCTCCCTGTTTTTTTCCAGGGAAGAACTTGCAAGGTAATGATCCTGTACTTACTAAACTCAAAAATAGCTCTAGGAAATTCACCCTTGTAAGGGCCACCCCCAGACTCTGTACTTGTCTTAGCACTGTCACAGACCACATTGCAACTGGGATTGTTCCCTTGAGGGGAAAAAATCCAGTATTTGGCCAAACATGTGGAGCAATATTTGTAAAGTGTAAGCAAAAGCATCGAAATGTCCTCGTCTCTGCAAGCTGTCAGAGATGAGGGTGTGAAAGAAGAGCTGTGGCCCTTGCCCTTCCTTGGGAGGTGCTGAAGGAGCAGGGCTGCAGTACAGCATCCCTTTGTCCTTTGGTGCCCAGCCTGGGACTCCAGCTGAATGAAATCACACAGCTCAAGTGTTAACTCCACAACATCAAGGGGGTAAAGATTTTTGCTGGGTCTTCTTCCTCACACTGTGGCTGGGTGGGCGGGCTGGCGGGTGAATCTCATTAGCCCACTTACATGAAATGCAGATGAGGCTGTGTTTTGGGACTCCTGCTTCTGAGAGGGGGCTGCATCCAGAATCAGCCTGCAGAGACTGCTGGCTGCCTGGCAGGGACATCCCAGCTTCTCACCATGTTCTCAGCTGAAGGATGCTCTTTGCTTCCTTTCATGATGAAACTGCAGGAAGGTTCATCTCCAATGGCTCCTGGGGATCCCTCAGCCTTCAGGGTTGCTGCCCCCAAAATCACAGCCCCAAATCCATGTCTGGGTGGAGCCTTTGCTTCCTCTGCTATGATGCAGCTCCTCCTGAAGCAGCTCAGGCACATGCTGGAGCTGGCTCACACCTTCCTCACCTGAGTGCTGGGTTTGGTGTCATTAAGAAATAATACCCTGGTTATTTCCCCTCTTCCCCACGCCCCCCCTCCAATTTATAGCTCATGGTTTTGTGCAGTTCTTGGCCACTTTCTCAGTCCCCAGCTGGTCATTCAGGACTGCTCCATTAGTCCTTGGCCCTCCAGCCAAGGATGCTTTTTGCCACTGTCCCCAGTAAGCAAGGCTTTGCTCACACTGGTGTTAACAGATGACAGCAGAAATAGCTCAGAAGACTTTTAAAACCCTGCTGCTCTTGAAACTTTTATTTATCTACAACAGCTCCTGTGTGATCCCTGCTTGGGCTGCTTGAACAACAGCTGGAGTCTAATGTGGACTGTGACTCTGGGGTACGACCAAAGCCAGAGGAAAAGGCCAGCAAGGATAGTGGCAAAAGTGATGATCTTGCTAAGAAAAGCTGTAACAGAAAACTCAGAGCTGCCCATAAATCCCATCACCTTGTTATGCTACTGAGTAAAAACCAAAGCCAAGATAAAAAAACATCACAAACGGTACCCTGCTGTAAAGCCTGTGTATTGTAAAACTCGAGACATAAAAATAATAATAAAGCTGCAGGAAAATCTGCAGGCACAAGCTCTGACCCAGCAATAACAGACCATCCCAGGCATGTTGGGGGCAGGAGAAGGTGGCCAGTGAGGTCTCAGCACCAGGCTGTGAGGTCCAACCTGCAAAAATTGGTCTTCTATGTGTTCAGCTAATTAAAATTCCTTGGACTAAAGAATAATCATGTGCATTATGAAGAGTTTCCCCCCTGCTAATATTTTAATTGCCAGCTACTCCCTGCTCAGGGTGGGGAGAGGGGCCTGGGAAGTCGAGAAGTCGAAGAGAATCACCTGAAGGAACAGATGGAGTGAGGAGGGGATGAGGGGAGCGGGCAGGGATTAGCACTCCACACACGCCTCCCACACAGCCCCCTCACCGCAGAGCTGCTCTCCCTGCACAGCGAGAGGAAACCTGTTCAAACAACAGGTCTTGCATTAATATCTCATTCTCTATAAATAAATCAATAAAGGAAGCTCTGTTTGGCTGCTCCTCCTCTGAGTCACTTAGGAGCCCCGTGATGCTTCAGGTCCTGCTTCATCCCTGTGCTTTCCCTCCTCGTCTGGAGGTTAGTGAGAAGGGGACTTCACCATCCCCCTTCCTGCATGGGCTGACAGAGGCTGTGCAACCCCTTCTGAACCCTCCCAGAGCTCTGCAGGTGCCCCTTGCTCTTTTGGGGCAGCAGCATTGCAGCCCTGAGGAGCAGCCTGGCTCCAGAAGGGATTACCCCAAAGAAGGATCCTCTGCCCAGGGGTTTGAGGCTGTTGCCATTTGTTTATAGCATCAGTGCTTTAGAGTTATGGAGCCAAAAAGGAGAGTTTTCAGCCTGCTGCTAAGTCCCTTACAAATAAAAGATTTGGAAAATATATTAGGCTGCTGCTGTGTATTTCCATAGAGGTTACAGAGGGAACTGGCATAGTCCTGCGGGAATAGGGATGCTGGGATTCTGCACCCAGGGTGGCCCCATCCCAACATGCAGGCTGTGAAACCAAAGAGGGTTTGGCAAAAGATGAAGTGGCTAATTAAGAGCCTCTAAAGATGAAAATGTTGTGATGGAAGCATGGGGACAAGAACAATTCCCACTGCTCGGCTGCAAAACATCTGGGCTTTGGATGGCTTCGCCTCCCGTCACTTTGGGAATTTAACACAACACTCAAGGGAGCTTGGGTGGGGAACCCAAAACTCACTTTGCCTTTTCTCCATATGTGCTTGCTCCCTGTAATTTTTGTGGTGTGTTTACCCTTTTTTTTCCCAACAGCTTGTGTCTTATTGAGGAATTATGATCTAAGCCACCTAGGCTCCGAGGCACCGGGGCTCTGTGCAGAGAAATGCCATGTAACACCTCCCAGGGTGGATGGATGCTGCACTAGAACAAGAAGTTCAGGTGGTTTAAGACAAACTGCGTGTGCTGTGTTTTAATGCATGTGCAGAGCTGCTCTGCTTTCTGACAAAGGCAAGGGACTGGCATTTCTGAGTCTGCAGCTCATAAAAATTACTTACAACAAAAATTATTAATATTACCTCCAGGAAGCTGGTGATGCAGCCATGAATCAGCGCAGCGTCCCACAAGGGGGATTTCTGCTTTCTTGGAGGATTTGTTCAGGTGTCCAGAGCTGAGCAGCTGCTCAAAGCAAGAGCAGTTTTGCCTGGTGATGGAACAGCCACTGAGCTGGGCATGAGCTCTGCCAGGAGCAGCATTACAGGGGGTGCTTGTCCCAAAGAGAGCAGAGCCAGCCCTCCCTGTTCTCTCTCGTGTCTCAGGCAAGTCATCCAAAGGCACATTAGCTCTTCTAACAGAAGGAAACCCATCACCCTTTTCCAACCAATGGATCTGTGCAGTCAGCATTGCAAGTCACAGTATTTTCTGGGCAGCTCACCTCAAGCCCTTTGTCTCACTGGGTGTCCTTGTTGTGGCTCTCCGTGTTTGGCATCCCTTTGCTCCCCTGTGCATGCAAAACTGCTTCCCATCCCTCCTCAGATCCAGGCTTCCCTTGCCATTAGCAGCAGTGGGCAGGGAGCTGGTGTCTCCAGAGCTCCCTGCTCTGTGCAGAAAGTCCTTCAGGGCAGAAAACGTGGAGAGAGGAAAGACAAAGTCGAATGAGAGGGAATTCAGTGGGGGCAATGCTGCTGCTCGCAGCCTGTGTGAGCAACTCGGTCTTGTCCTGATCTGACCTCGCCCCTGCTCCTGCCTGTCCTGAGGAGACCACCAGCTCTCCCTCCTTCTCCGCAGCCCAGAGGCCCTTTGGTGGGTTGGGGACACCCTGAGGTGCTCCCCGGGGCGAGGAGCCCTGGCGGTGCCACGGGCACAGGCGGCAGCCCCAGTTCCAGGGCACGCTGCTCCAGCTCGCTGGGAGCCCGCGGGAGGCGGGGAGGGCTCAGCACCGGCGGCACGACCCAGACCCAGACCCAGACCCAGACCCAGACCCAGACCCAGACCCGGACCCAGACCCAGACCCACACCCAGACCCACACCCAGACCCAGACCCACACCCAGACCCACACCCAGACCCAGACCCAGACCCACACCCAGACCCAGACCCGCTCCTGTCCTGGCCGCTGAGCAGCGCCGTGAGGCGGCTCTGCCCGTCCCCGGGATGCTCGGGCACAGACACCGCCCGACGGGCAGGGCGAGGCTGCTCCCTCCTTCCCAGCGCTCCAGAGCTGCTGATGCCGCAGCTGCCCTGGCCTCCAGTGAATGGCACAAAGCGCTGCCGAGGGGACGCGGCTCCTGCTGCCCCCTCCTCCCGCCCTGGACACGAGGAGCAACCCTCGGGTGTTTCTCCGACCCCCGCTGCCCACGGCAGCTGCCGGTCGCTGCTCCCCAGCCGCGGGCGCCCGTGTGTGGCTCTTGTAGCCGAGTCCCGAGTGTGGGCTGAGCCCTTCAGCATCTCAATTTTAAGAAATCAAAGCACCGTTTGCTTCTGAGAGACCCTCCAGGCTGAGCCACCCCCCGTCCCCCTGCTGCCTGCTCCTTCCATGAGGCAGCGGGTGCGGATCGAGGAGACCCCGCAGGGCACCTATGACTCAGGATAAACCCTGGCTGCTGATCCTAAAATCTTTAAAAACATAAAGAACAGGTATCCCCACGTCTTCTACTCCTCTCTGGCTCCCAGATACCTCAGGAGTGCGTGAACAAAGGGCTGTGTTACCTAGAGCTGAATCCACTGCAGTGATCAGCTGTGTGATGAGCATGTTATGCTGTTAGGAGCAGGTAAGTACTGTCAATGGACTTGTTAGGATTGCAACTTGATGAGTCCTCTCCTCTCCTCTCCTCTC
>VZRZ01004358.1:693929-710924 GCA_013398175.1 Climacteris rufus | reverse complement strand
GCTCTGGGGTCACACCCGCTCCCTGTCCCGATCTCTGGGGTCACACCCGCTCCCTGTCCGGGGCTCTGGGGTCACACCCGCTCCCTGTCCGGGGCTCTGGGGTCACACCCGCTCCCTGTCCCGCAGCCCCAGGAACGGGGAGCGGCAGCCGGGCGGAGCGGCAGCGGGCGGCGGGAGGATGCTCTCGGTCACTCCTGACCCTCTCTCTGCTCGGGGTTTGTGTTCTGCAGGTGAGCACTGGAAAGCAGCTCCCTGCTTCCCTCCCTCTCCCCTCCAAGCCAAGAAAAGCTGTGACAGCTTGATTTAGGGCTGGATAATGAGACAATTGTGAGGAGGATGGATACAGCGGGAGCCTGCGCTTGCCAAATCATTTGGCTTAATTGATCAAATATTTTTATGCATCGTTTATTCCTTTAAGGTGACCATAAGCCTCTTCTCCTGCCGCACTGAAATGAAAAGAGCAATGCTGGAATTCACCCAGGCTGAACCCGGTGCGACAGAGAGGGGTGGGTGGCCGCCAAGGACCCTCCTGGCAGCCTCGCTGCCCGTGCTGCCTGCGCCAAGGGAGGGGTGGGCGAGCGGCTCCGGCCTCTCCAGGGCTTCCCAGGGCAGGCGGCAGGCAGGGGCACTGGGGCAGGGAGCATCCGCCTGGCAGGGCTGGTGGCACCCGGGCGGGGACTGCCCTTCCCCGGGCACTGTGTGCCATGGCCGGCTGCTCCTGCCGCCCGCCGTGCGAAGGGAAACACCCGGCGAGCCAAGACGGGCACACGAGTAATTGCTAGGAAATGTTTTCGCCATGCAATTAAGTCGCTGTAATCATTAAATACCTCAGTCAGAGCTGGATCTGTTAATCTACAGAGAAAGAAGGACAAACCAAATCCATTCTTTGTTGGCTTTTACCTCCCACCCTCCTGGTGCAGGGTGCCAGTGGTGGGAATTGCTCTCGGTGCGGGCAGGACGGGGGCACACGGCTCAAATTCCTTCGGATATCGCAGCTCCCAGGTGCCGACTCAGCCCCCAGAGCCCCCCCATGTCCCTACAACCCCTTTCCCCCTGGGTTCAGCCTGGCTCCCACGGGGGTCCCCTTGCGCACCCAGGCTTTAACACACCGTGCCACCACGCAGAAAAGCCGCTGCTGTGGCCGTGGGACCCCGGGCGGGTTGGGCGAGGGGCTGCAGCCCCTCGGGGGAGGAAGGGCCCCGTGTCGGGCAGGCAGGAGCAGCTCCATCCCTCCCGGCGGCAGCGCTCAGATGCTGCTCCGCGCTCAGAGCAAACCAAGAGCTGCCTCTAGCGGCCCCGCAGCCACCGCGGGGCTCCAGGCGAGGAGCTGCGGCCCTGCCCGGCCCCGGGGCTGCTGCCCGGCTGCCGTGTGTCCCCACCACCCAACAACCGCAGGAGAGGGACCCCAGGGCTTCCCATTCCACCCCCACCAGCATCCCCCCGCCAGGGCACATTTCCCTGGTCCCCGGCATGGTGCTGTCTCTCCTGTCACCGTCAGACCCGATGCCGGCTCTGAGCTCACCTGCCTGGTTTGGTGTTTGGATTTAGCTTGGCACATAAAACCCTGACCCGGGCTCCCTTTCAGCTGAACAAAAATAAAGCCTTGGGCTGCCGAGCTGCGAGCGGCAGCAAAGGTGCACCTGGCACTCTGCTGTGTCTCTCCAAGGACAGCTGGATGGGAAGCAAAACACAGGTGCTCACAGGCAGAGGAGAGATCAGCAGGGATGGCTGGGAAATGATAAACACAGGGACCACGTGTGCTGCTTTCCAGAGGTGGCTTCACTGGCATGCCAGGAAAAGTCGGGGACTGAGAAGAATTGGTGTGTCCCGTTGGCCACATGCCTGGGGGGTCATGCTCAGCCCTCAGCACTGTCCCTCTCACACCCTGACTGTGTCCTGTCCTGCCTCTAAGGTCACCCTTCCAGGCCAGGGGATGCTGGAACATGCTCTGTCTAAAACCTAGGAGATGGGGCAGCTCATCAGTAGTCCCAAGGTGCTATTTTGGACTCTCCCAGCCACCACATTCTGTTTTCTCTTACTCAGAAACCCCCCTGTGACAAACCGTCACTAACTGTTCTCTTACTTCACCTAGAGAACCAGCAGACAGAAAACCTCATGGTCCTTTTGGAGCTTCCCCTGCTTGGCCAAGGCCAGGTGAGCTCCAGCAGCATCCATGGCAAGCAGAGGTCTCCTCTCCGAGATGCTGCTGATCCCCTGCACTTCCCCCTTAGTTCAGAGCAAGTCAAGTGACAAAAGATTTCCTTAACCACACACCCAGGGATGCTGCTCTATTCTCTGCTTCAGGAATGAGCAACTAGACTGTGAGGCTTCAGAAGCAGGCTGGAAACACTGTAAACATCTGAATTGAAATGCAGGGAAGAAGGCAATGAGATGGAGGTGAATTGACAGCTGGGGCTGTCACTCACAGGAGGAAGAAGGGCTGGCCTGTGCTCCCTGTGCCAGTTGAGGAGGTCACTGTGGCTGAGGCGTGTCAAGAGAATTGCTGTTCTGTATGACCACTAATGGTATTTGCAGCTCTGCATTTTAAAATTATGATAAAGGTAATCAAACTGTCAGGGACAAAGACAGATGGGGAGCTCCCTGGAGCCAGTGAGGGATTCCCTGCTTTCAGCTAGCAGCAGTGATTTATATTTCATTCTCACCTAAGAACTCAGAGCCAGGAGCTGGGCAGCAGTGCTTTACAAAAGCTCTGCAGGACTGAGTACACAGACACTGAATTTGTTTCTGCTTGAGCTTCTAGACCTGTTTATGCCTTCTTTAGACATCACTGTGAAATATTGCAGGGGTTATACATTTTTCCCAGAAAATATTTTGATGAGCAGAAGTCCCTGATGGGATAGCAATGAGTAACTTCCTGCAGCCGGGTGCATCCTGACAAAGAGTGACCCCCTTTTCCCTTCCTGCTCCCTCTCAAGGCTTTGATGAGGTCCTGCCTGTAGGGACTGCAACCCTTTAGATCTACCTGAGCTCCAAAGTTCAAGGTTCTTTCAGAAATACAGGCTGCATCACCAGTAGTGGGGATGAAGGAAGGGGAGAGAGGTGCAGGAACTCTCCTGCTGCAGAGCCACTGACCCTGACCTGCCAGCCAGGTCCACAGCTCAGGTCTTTGATGGCTGTGGATCCAGAGCTGTAGAGTGGAGACCTCTCTTGCTTTTCTCCAAGTTTTCCCATTGTCATGACTCTGGCACCTCTCCTTTCTTCTGTCTTCAGATGTTGTCTCTTTTCTCCTCTTACCTTTGTGCAGAGTCACGCTGGCAGCGGGGACAGCCAGCAGCCTTTCTTCCTTTGTAACTCGGAGCACTCAGCACAGAGCTGTGTCTGTGCTGATACTGTAGCCACGCAACCTGTGTTCCAAAGATTCTTTTTGCTTTATTTCTGTGGTTAAAAAACTCCCCCAAACCCAGTAAGAAAACAGCCTTGCTAAGAAGAGTTCTAGCAGTTAATTAGTTTCAACGTTGCAAGGCCCACTGCCCAGCAGCTAAAAATCATCGTGTTTGAATGGTGAATTAAGTCAGCCAAGCAATAAATTTGAGCAACAAAACAGTCCCTTTAGCTCAGAGATGTTCTCCTTCCTCAAAACACTGAGAAATGGCCTTTTCTGAGAGCCCACAAGGTCATCAGATTAATAAAACATTTCAAGTTATCTGTGGAAGTGAAGTGACACCCTGCTGCAAGAGATTTGCTGTTAAAGCCAACTTTCTGTAACGGAGTGTGATGCATATAGGATTTCCAAAGCAAACCTGTCCTCTAATTTAGGACAGTTGTCCAAACTCCTATATGTCTGTTCTGGTCCACTGTCTTCCTCCCTAATCATTATTTAGAAGAGTTAAGCTTGAGAAAAACTCAAAAAAGAAAAAAAAAAAGAAAAATGAAAACTTGGAATTCTCCCATTGACCAGGCAAGATACTGTGAATATTTTCATGCTAAAGTGAAGACATCAAGGAAAGAAAGCAAGTGAAATGCTGAAAATCCCTTGAGATAATGGTGGGAACAGGCTCATGTGCTTTGCAGATGCTGCTTTCCATCCCCTACCACATATGAGTACAAAGCTATCACGAGACTGCTGCACCCAAAATATTGAATTTACTCATTTGACATGAATAGCACTGGTGCCAGGGCCATTTCCATGATCCAGCACAGTTAGAGAGGAAAAAGGTTCAAAGCCCAAGAAGCAACACTCCGATATCCAGGCATCAAGTAAACAAAGCAAGTTTGACTTCAGGTATGGCAGGCACATGAAGTCAATTATGGTCCCTGCTCTGCGTTGCCCTCCAGCTCCTTTCCTGCGTGTTTGGGGTAGCCCTGATTTGGACTGCAGATGTAGCAGCAGCAGGCACAGAGAGGATGAGATGGGTGATGCATTAAAAGATGTCTTGGGGCAGATATTAGGGAAATCTTTCTAGCAGTCTGGATAGTTTAGGAGAACAGATTGCCTGGGAGACGCGACATCTCTGCCAGCGGCTGTTCAGCCAGGATGGACATCTGTGGCTGACAGCACGTCCTGGGTGGCCTCTCATGCTCCCTTCAAACCCAGGGCTGTTCTCAGTGCCCTGATATTTAGAGGAAGAGAAAGTAGCACGGGACAGAATTTTCACTTTCATCTCTTGCATATGGCCCATAACAGGCCTTATAAAAAAAGCAGGGAGAAGGGAAGGCAGGAGGAACTCCAGCTAGTTATCTGTAACTCTTGTACCGGAAGTTTGTGTGATGGCAGACTTTGCCTTAAACTTAAAGCTGAATATGTCCCCTCACTTTTCACTGAAACGGTTTTCTGCAAATTCATGGAACTATTTAATATGAAATATATATTTAATAATATGGTAGCTCAAAAAGGCACCAAATAGGACAAACATTAAAAAGAGCTGGCAACAGCCTCCGCAATATTGTGTCCACTGGGTCCCTTCTTCATGAAACCCTAGCCCAGGATCCATCTGCCTTTGATTCACTCAGCACAAAGCTCTTGAGAGAACCTGCAGTGGTTTACACCCCGCAGCGCTCTGCCCTCCCAGCGCTGCCACAGCTCCCAAGGACTGCGGGCAGCCGAAATCCCAGGGATGCTCAGCCCCGTGCAGCCGCTGCCAGCACCAATGTCCAAACCTGGCAGCACACAGGAGGTGGCTCCAGCCCCTGCACCCTCACTGGCCTGCAGCAGAAGGCCCAGCTCCCTGTGGCTGCAGCTGGATGGACGTGTGTGGGTCTGTGCACAGCCCCGCTGCCGGAGCCGTCCCCGCGCGGCCGTGGCGCTCCAGCCTGTGCTGGAGGGGCCAGAGAGGCTTCTTCTCCCACTAAATAAATAAAATACGTTCTGAGCAACTTGGGATAAAGCCATTCTAATCCTTTTATTCTTTCCAAAAGGAAAATGATTCCATATTCAGGGTACTGTGCAAACAATTAATTAGCCGAACGAAAATGAAAGGCCTAATTGCTCAGTATTATTCAGCTCATTGGCAGCCAGGCGTGACCAAAGAATAGGTACTGTCTTACCAGGGACAAAGAACAACTTTCCAGCTTTTTGGGCTTTTTTGATATTTCAACATCTAGCAGAATGTTTTAGCTTTGCTTTTTGTTTTTTTTTTTTTTTTTTTTGAATGATGGTGTAATTCTCACTCCCACATGCAAAAAAGCTGGCAGTATTTGGAGACATCTGAATGAGCTGCTGTCCAATAAAAAAAGAGAAGAGGAGAGAGACTCAGCTGGTGTGAAATGACCTGGCTGAAGGGAAGTCGATAAAGCTGTAGCTTGCCTGAGCTGAATGACACTGTGGTGTCTCCAGTGTGTCTCCAGTTGGAGACTTGACTCACAAAAGTGCTGTAACAGTAAGAAAAAAATTGCATTTTTTAAGGAGCACACCTAAAACTGAAGTACAATCATTCCTAATGCAGCTCCTTTTTCAATGATCTGTTGTTACCAGATGGAAAAGTGCTCTAAATGGATGCAGATGAATTCGTTCACTGTGGATAGGATCATGAGGGGTTGGGTTACAGGAGCTTTAAAAAACTGAACCGTTATCATTCATGCATCTCTCATAACAAGTAGATAGAAAGCAGATGCTGACTGAATATTGACCCAGCCTGAGCAGTATGGGTCCAATAATTCTTCCTTCAGGCAGCTGATTCTCATGGGAAAATCCCCAAAATTCAGCTTTAATTCAATTATCTGCCTTGTGTGGAGATTGGCAACCAGAGAATATTCTTTAAAAGCAACGTGGGTGAAGCCTGCTCTCATTCCCACCTGCACTTCCCTTGGTGCAGGAGTGGAAGTTTCTTTATGCCATCTCAGCAACTCACTGGAAACACAGTGACACAGACTTGGCCACTGCCTGTGTTGCCCTTTAGGAGGGCAGTTGTGTCCAAAGACACTGGGTTTTGAGGAGGATTACAAAGAGAGAGGTGCTTACCATGTAGAATATACAATCATGTGAGAAGGTAAGAACAAATAATACAGGGTTGTGGCTGATTTCACACAATGTGAAATCAAGAAGAAAACAAGGGCCTTCCTGAAAGCATTTCAGGTCTGTAACTGTTTATGCAGCTGGGAACAATTATTACAGATGTTGTTGGGGACTTGGAGACAAAAAAAATGACAGCCCCAAGATGTCATAGCAGGAATGGTCCATCAGATGACTGAACATCCCAGCAACCTCTGTCAGGCTGATTAACACCATTCTGGCTGAGCTCCATACAGCTGCTACATAATCTTGGAGAGACAGGTACTCCTTACCTGTAAAACAGAAAACTCCACCAAAACAAGGTTTTTCTTTCAAATTTATTTTGCAAATCTACCAATTCATTTTATGAAAGTATGAAATCCTACATGGTTACATTAAACAGTTACATTACAATCCAGGTAATGCAAATAATCACTACAAAGTTACTTTTAGGTACTCTTGGATAATAAGTAATTTTACATTTTTAAAAATAAAAGTAAGTCACAAAGAAGAGATAAAACAGCCTTGTGATTGTCAAAGACTTTAGTTTAAAGCAAGGAAACCACTGCAGACTCTCCTCATCCTACAGAAAGTTGAGAAACACTTTCAATGTTAATGTTCATTTAGATTCATCAAAGAAATTTAAGTGCACACATCTACTCTCAGGATAACAAGAATACTTCACAAGTTGTTTGGAAACTGGTGTCAAATTTCACTCTCTGGAAATCACTTTTACCATTTAACACCACCATCCTTGCCTTCAGATGCATAAAAATGCACCAGAGCTCCAAATCCACTCTAATTTAATTCAGTGGGAGTAGGATCAGTTCCAGCATTCAGAAGGTACTCCTGATATACTGAAATCCTTACAAAACAACCTCCTTCTCAGGAATGAAATTAATTTAAGTAATCAAATACTGCAATAACTGAGTAAAACCCTTAGCTTTGCTGTCCAGCACTTGACACTGCAACTGCATTTATGAAGACCTTTATGCACGGTCATTCTCTCCTCTCAACCAGCAACAGGATGCATGAAGAAGACACCAGGCAACTGTGCTTAGTAAGAACCCAGAGCTACCTAAATGAAGTATGAAAATCAAAGAACAGGTCAAATTAATCTAGAAACTGCTCTCCTCACACCCATCTGACACACCTCCAGTGTCATTCTGCTGCCTGCAAGCTGCCACTTCTAATGTGACATTTGTCAATCATAACTGCTTCTTAGGAAGCAATTAAATAGAGCTTAGATTTTGTAATGGCATCTCTCACTGGGTGTGTATTTAGGGGTAACACATCCAATATGCTACTGCTGCCTATCATGCAACAGTTTCACAGAGGCAAGGAGAGCTGGTTTTGGGGAAATAAGGCAGGTGCAGGTACAATTCTGATGGCATGTGGCACAAAGGAGATTGAAACAGATCATTCTCTTGTAGCCCTCACTTCTCTTAACCAGTGCATCCTGAAGGGTGCAAACTCCCAAATCTCCCCTCGTGCATGTGCAACAAACCCACATTGTAGTACAGAAGTGAAGCCAGCAGCTTCTCTCTTCTAAGAGAAACAGGTATTTATCCACAGAGCATCTTTTAACACTGATAACCTCAAAAAACTTAAAATAAACCAGACAGGTTACACAAAACTCCACAAACTTTTCACCTGGACATAAAGTGCCATCAAACTATGGAAGCAAAAGAAAGTTACTGTTGAGGGCAGTAGCTACTCCAAGTGTGTACAGAAGGCTTTATTCCCCTGAAGCAGGAAAAGTTTGCTACACTCTTGGCAATGGCACCAAGCTGGTGGGAATGTTACTACAACCAAGGCCAGCAATTTCCTTCCTGACAAACACTCTTCCCAGACAGGCCAAAGGCAATGGGGTGCATTTACTGGTGGCTGAGTGCAGGAATTTCCCCAGAAGGCAGTTGAAAATGGTAATAGATGCTGTCATTTCCCCCTCTTTGATATGATAACTGTAGTTCATTCAGCCCCTTCGTTCTGAGCATGTATTACCACAGACAGCCCCACCCTGCTGTTACCACTGTGCCTGCTTGTTTTCCACCTCTACTCATGTAAATGGGATGTCAAATCCTCTTAAGAATCCTGAGCAGCCCTCCAGAATCACTTGTTCAACTGACATTTCTGTAATAATATGGAAAGAAAAAAAGAGTTGTGGGAAATTAAATGGCGCTCCTGTTGCCAAGTTGTTAAAATTATACGGCAATATGCTTCCAGTAGTTGTAAGAAATTAATTTGTGGAGTGCTTACAAGCTTTACATCTACTAAATCTCAACAGGATATAAAATGCTATTTAAGTGATACAACTTACAAATGTTAAGGAGAAAAAAAATCAGCACCAAAGAGTGGAAGAAGAAACTAGATTCCTGTCTGCACTCTGCTTCCTGGAGGCTGGATCTCTACAGCTGAGGAAGCCAGGTGGGAGATCTTGGTGAAGTACTTGTGTGTGTACATATGTCAGCACCTGTAGCTCTCCCTTCTGCCACCTCTCTTCAGTGCACAAGGCTGGGCTCCAGCGTGAGTTCCTCCACTCCTGCAAACAGTGGCTGGCAAAGAGCTCAGCCAGCCCCTCCACCTCTCTCTGCCACTGCCTTCTGACAGTACTAGCCAGAGCACAGCGAGCCAGTGTCACTACTTTTCACCTGCTTTATTATAATGCTGCTCAGAAAGGTGTGCCTGAGACAGCTGTAGATGAATTCATTTATTAGTTATGCCACTATGTGATTACTGTCATTCTTTTCTCACAACAACATCAAATACAATATAAAACTTTGGATTTTCTATAAAGAGTGAAATCAGCCAAGTCACAAGCCAGGCTGTGCCAGCAGTGCTGTCACTGCTCCCTTCTGTGGGACAGGACCAGGGTAAGGCGCTTTGGCAATCAGCACCAAGTTTAAGCAACAAGCTTTCAGACTACACACAAGTTTCCTGCAGATGCACAGAAAACTGAGACCTCCTGGTTGTTCCCTAAGCTGCTTTGAAACTACAACAATTCGTTTAATCCAGCAGCAGATCCTGGCACTATTCTTTTCCTAAGTACAGTACATTTTGATAGCAACACAGAAGCACGTGACACAAAACAGATTTGTTCAAGCTCACCATGGTTCTGATGGGCCACACGCACCAAGAGGCCACTCAAAAAGAGCACAGAACTCAATTCATCAGGACAACAACACTGACTCAAAGGAATTTCAGCTCAACTTTGTGAAGAAAGAAGGAGCTCACAAAGGAAAAGTTCTTATTGCAAGTTGTACTGCTCAGCTTGGTCACTTCTCACACAGATCAGAGGTATCAAAAGCTACAAGGAGCCAAGGACAAAGAATTCTTGTTTTGTAACTATTTTAATATCGTGAGCCTGCTTTAAAAAGAAAGGCCCCTGCGCAATATTCCAAAAGGCCTTTTCTAACAGACCTAAATCGTTAGATCTACACTGACAGAAAATCCACATTTCAGAACTAGCGCTGGCACCTCGAATTCAGAACACTCTTGTGCACCTGGGACTGAGGCAGCTTTGTTTGCAGACCCTTTTCTCACAGTATCCTTGCGTCGCCCCAGCTTCCTTCCCGCGGAGCGCTGGGCTCAGCAGGCGCCCTCCTCGGCGGGCACGGAGTGGCAGCTGCCGTGGGACACGGTGTCCCCGCTGTGGCCCTGGCCCTGGCGGTGGATGGACACCTGCACGGCGATCTCCTGGCCCTGCTCGCTCACGGAGCCGTCGTCAGAGTCGCCGGCCGGGGAGTCGCTGCGGGGGAAGAGCGCGGCCTGGGCCCCGCAGCCCGGGGGCTGCTTCTCCTCCTTGCCCGCCTCGTCGGGGTCGTCCACTCGCACGGCCTCGAAGATCTCCTCCATGAAGGCCCTGCAGTTGAGGATCAGAGGCGGCAGGGGAATGCTTCTGGCGAGCTCTTCGATGTACCGAGCGAACTCCATGGTCTTAAACTGCGTGACTTTGGCCAGCTCGAGGGTTTTGGCGGATGTAATGATAGGGATTCGCTTGGCTATCTCAAACGCCTTCTGCAGCTTCTCAGCCCCTTCCGTCCTGAAGAACTCGTTGATGGCCTTCTCCGTCTTGCGGAGGTGGCTGCTCATCATGCACAGGCGGGTGATGTTCAGAATGAGGGTGATGGCGAAGGCGACCAGGCACACGATCATGTAATAGATGCTCATGTCCCCCGAGGTGAAGATCACCCTCAGGGTGACTGTGTAGTACAAGGTCTCGTTGTGATTAATGCCCGCACACGTGTATCGCCCCCGGTCAGCAAAGCTGACCTTTGTGATGTTGAGGGAATTGTCAGCAACCCTCCACCGCTCACCTGGGGAGTGAAAAGAAATAAACCCAGCTCAGGAAACAAAAATCACTGGGTAAACCAGACGTGGTGCTGTTTGCTCCAGCAACAGGAGTCAAAGCATGGCAGTAAGGAGTCCATTTCTAGTGCAATACTAACAGTACACCAAGGACTGAAATGTCTTTTTCGTGTTTGACACAGAAAGCCACAACCCACTTACCAATCCTACTGCTTAATGCTAAATTATTCTGCATGCTTGCTACACTGGTTTTACTTCCTTCTCTCATCTCCAGTGTGCTTCTGGCCTGCTGGTTCTTTCTGACAGGGATCCTAATTCTTAACTAGGGCTTCTCACCCTCTGTGCAACACTGTGTTAAAAGACTGTCCTCTACAAAGTCTAACTTTCCATACGTTCAGAGTCAAAAGTCAAGTGACCCATGAGAAAGATCAGTCTGTAAATGGCTCTGCTGGCAAAAGAACCTAGAATTTTCTCGAGATGCAGTTTTCTGCTGAGCATGCAGTGCTGACATGTAAAACCCAAGTAAAAAGAAATCAATACAAGAAGCTTTATACAGCATTTGCTATGCATTTATAACTTAGGGGGGAAAACTGTTTTCATAACTCATTCTTCTAATTACTCTACTTTGAACTAATCTCCAGATGGCATTATAACTACGAAAAGGTTACTGAATACTTAAGGCAGAAAGATAGCCTCCAACAAGATCCTATCAATTAGTTCAATGATCTTCATTAATACTAATAGAGAAAAACACATGCATCTCTAAAACATTTATTTAAATTAAAAACTACAAGGACAGAACTATAAGAGCCAATGGCTAAAAAAATGTATCCCACTTCAGTTCAAAAGGGTTAAATAGCAAGAATTTCATTGTTGGCCATTACATGTTGTGTTACTTTCCACAGTCTTACTGGTGCATAAAACAAAAAAAAAAAACAGTTCTAAGTTACCATGCTTTAAAATATCCTGTAACAAAATTAAAGCACCAACTGCTGGTTCAAAATATTACAAGTTGTGGAGAACTGTGTTCAATTAATGGAAAAATATAATTTAAGCCACAGCAATAATAAATAAAAACATCAATTAGTATCTGGTAAGATGAAGACTTATTTCTTCTGTAGTGAATACTGTGATGACTCTTGAACAACATGGTTCTGGGGGGCACCAAAGCAGGATGGATGGGCTGGAACAGAAGAATTCAGGTATAATTCACATACCACATAGCTTGCTCTCTCATCTCCCAATTGTAAAAATGGGAGGATAGGAAGAGAAAATTACAATAAAGTCCCAGGGATTTTCCAATACTGTATAAAAAAGGAATAGTGATGGATAGAAAACAGCAGGAAAACTCACCTTCATCTTTTTGTTCAAGCAGGTGTCCTCTGGAGTTATACCAAAGGATATGCTCATACTGGCTGATGTTCAGTTTACATTCAATTAAAATACTGGTCCCCTCTTTGGCTATGATATCATGGTGTGCTGCAGAACTTGTTAAAGCTTGAGACACTGCATGAAGTGATGTATTGAAAGACCCAAAAGCAACTGTCCTGTTAAAAGCTACATTTTCGACTGTGAATCCAACTGAAAGTTCAGCACTAACAGTCAAAATGAACAGGCAATAGCTGAGCTTCATGGAAAACTAGTGAAAATTCTTCTTTCATTTAATTTGGAGAAATGAGGTCATATGATATTAAGCTGTCTGTATTGCTCTGAGATAGGAGAGGAGGCTCTTGATTTGTTCTGTGATGGAAAATGTCTGGGATCCAAATGCACTTTCAAGATCATCAATATTTGAAGTGGAAACCGGAAATCCAACTGAGAAAAAAAAACAAGCAGTAAGTTTATAAATGACAGCAAGGTTGCAGTGTATTCAAATTTAATTTCCAGTAAACAGACTTCGATTAGCATAATATAAACTGTCATCTGAGAGGTTCCAAATCAGAGCTTTGCTCAGAACACAGCAATGAAACGAGGGTAAGAAGGCATTAACACAAGCTCCAGTCCACTGGATGTTCATCTTCCCAACCAAATAAATAATCTCCAGAACAATAATCATTAAGGGGAAAAAGGTTTTAAAAAAAGGAACAAATTGTTCAGACTACTTGACATGCATAATTTTCTTTAAAAGTAGATTCTGCATTTGTTAACAGAGAAAAAGTGCTTTCTTAATAGAGGAACAAAAGCTACAAAGAGGATGTAATTTCTGCCTCCCTCCCCACCAATATCAAAGTGCTTTTAAGCCCTGGTTTTCTAAAGCCTGTATTTCATTTACCAGCCAGACAAAAACCAAAAAGCACACACACACATCTGATTTTCAGCATTTATACATCTACTTACTTGATTTTAGAGGCATAACTGGTATTAGATGCCTAAACACTACACAATGATTTGATTTCTTGGGAAAAGTCTCCTGGTTGTTATCTACAGCCAGAGAGAGGAAGTCCCTTTCTGAACATCAGAACACTGCTGTCTACACATACTTCCTTTTTTGCAATCTCTCTTGTTGTTGCTGCATTTTCTAAGTCTGCTTCTTTTTATTCTTGTTTGTTTTCCAATGAGCTCCTGTTGAAAATCTTTTACTCTATGCTGCTACATCTCAGCAGTCATATCTTTTTGTCTTCTCTACCCAAACCTCACAGCAATGTAAAAAATTGTTTTGTCAAGGGACAGACACTATTCAAATTAATGTGCAGAAAAGATATTTTAAGACATTAGAATAGAGCCTTTAATTTTATGTCTTCTGCACACAAGGATTTTCCTTTTTTACAAGCCGTAACAAAACCAACTTGTAACAAAATTAGATGACACTGATAAGAGAAAATCTGTAATCAATTTTCCTGGAAGCCTGATTCAAGAAAATTTCTAATCCAATATGTGTTCCCTGAAGTTATGATTTCATCTAGACTGTTCCAGAGCCCTAAAAAACCATTTACAAAGTACAGAAGCCACAAGCCCAAATGTTATCCTAAAGAATATCTCACTTCATACCATTGACTGTGTGACTTCACATTTATCATCTTTTCTTCTACAAATAACAGATGTTAGTGGAATGGAATTTCATAAATATCATAGTACAAAGGAACCCATTTACTTAATAAATAATGCAGAGACTTCTCATCCTTCCACAATCACTAGTTAACACAATCTAAAGCACTTATGAAAAATAATGTAATATACATAAAAGCAGGTGATTTCTAGTAATTGTCTTTCATCAAGAGACAAACTAAGCATATTCAAAAAGGGAAATGCTGCTGCTAAGATGCTATCTAGACCAGTAATTTTTTTCAGTTAATTTGTTGAAGGTCAAACCAGATTCCAGACCTGACATCTGATGAGATATGTGTTATCGGACCCATTTCCATTTCTGTTGCAGCTATTGCCAAAGCCAGTTTAACAAAGAAGGCAAAGAAGACAGCTGTGTCCAGCTCTCCTTCAAGCTTGACTAACCAACTCACCCACTGAATCCTGCAAGAGAAACTGGAAAACAGGCTCCCTACTTGTTTCTCTGTAAACAGCAATCCCTTCATCTGCCTTCTTTTTTTTTTTTACTCATTGGCCCCACTCTGTTTTCTATCATGCCTCTTGTCCTTTCATTTAAGATGAGACTAGTGCAGAGAACTCAATTATACCATTGTGCTGGAGAAGCTACTTTCCCACAGCTAAACAGTTAAAAACAGTACCAAGGCCTCTTTCATTCCTGTTTTTCAGCAGCTACACTTTAGGGGAAGCACTACTGAGTCCTGCTGCCTCTGGAGAGGAGCATCCCATCCACAGCAACAGCACAGGTCTGGAAGGAACCCAGTACTAAGGCTGCTGTTGATCAACAACTATTCTTCTGTTTGAGGGAGTGGTTTTAACCTTCCTTTTTTAGACCCCTAGTATTTTCAGAGCCTTCAGAAGGCGGCTGACAACTGACCTGCTTGTTTTGGTAACCCTGTGCAGGCTCCTCACAGGCAGGCTGAGGACTGGCAGTAGTTTGTGGATCACTGACATTTGGGTTGCTGGAGCTGCTCTTGGAGGGTCTGTCACAGCTTGTGGTGGCAAGTGAGGTGCTGTGGTCCCAGACCTTCAGCTGACATCACCCCACGACCCAACTGCCTTCAGCTAAAAATGCACTTAATGACTTTTGCATGCATCAGACTTGACTTCACAGCATCTGATGCAGTTACAACTGATGATGGTTCTGCAGCAAAGACAAACCCTCATCTTCACTCTCGAATCACAGGCACATAATGACTTACAGTCTTCTAAAACAATAACCTCCCAACTGATACTTTAGATTTATTGGAGAATAATCCCAGTGCCTCCTGTACTTTGCCTGTGCCATTGTCATTTTAAATTATTAAATTTGAACTGTTAAGATTTCCAAGCATCTCTGATGCTCCTCCTAAAATGACATTAGGAATCTCATTCATTTATTTAACACAAGAAATACTCAGCAACATTTTCCCTCCTAAGAATAATTATCTTCAGTAATTGCATATGCTCTCCACTATACTTGCACTGAGCCTGCATAATGTATAAACCATTGGTGATGGGTCATTTAATTTTACTATTAAATTCTTCGAGGTCTGATTTATTAGAAATTGTTTGTCTTTTGGAAAAGCCATTATTGCTAAGCAGACAATGATCTCTCACTGCCGAGTGCTGGGAACAATAAAATTATTTGCAAAATCCATATTCTTCATCCGTTGCACTTATGCAAAACAGCTGCTGGAGCTGATAAAGGACCCAAAAAGGATAAAGCGTGATCAGTGCCAACATCACAATTTTTCACCAAAGTGTTAAGCTCAAGCAAGATGAAATGTGCAGAACAGACTCTGGCTATTTTACAACTGAACCTGAAGCTGAGCTCAACACATTTAACCTTTATTAAACCATAAGTTGTAACAACAAATAGCAGTGGAAAGATAAAAATCTGTGATGCATGTGCTTGTATGAGTCATCCCTGGCTCCTACCCTGAAGAAGTGTATTGGTGTTTAACTCAGAGCACTCTAAGTAGTCCCAGTGAGGTCAGTGCAAGCACTGATAGTACTTAAAATTACACACATTTATATGGCACTGCAAAATTGGGGCCTGAGAGGTTGCGAGTTATATGGTTTTACATTCACTGCTTCTAACATCACTTCATACCTGCAGTAATGTGAGGCAATAAACTGAGACACACCTGACAGAGCACAGGCTGCTGATGTCTTGCAGAAATACCATTTGCAAGCCCCCTCTGACCCTCTGTCAAACCAGGGAGACACATTTGGCACAGCCTTGCAGACACAAACTCTTGGGAAGTTTATGAAAATAGCGTGGTCTTGACAAGAGCCATTCCAGGTGCTCCCAGCACAGGAGAGGCTGCAGGGAGGGCTCACCTTTTGCTGGCACCAGCCAAAGCTCCACAGGGGAGCACCCGTGGCCCAGAAACCAACCTAAGAAGCAAATCCACAAGACACCAGGGTTGACCTTGGTAGGTGAAGCTGCCTGATGGGATTTGGTGTTTTCCTGTGCACATCCCTTGGCTTCCTGATGGGACATGGTGTTTTGTTGTGCGTATCCCTTGGCTGCGTGACGCCTGTCATGGGGTAACTCGCTGTGCCACGGCATCAGTTGCGCACCCAAACTGGTTTTATTGCCCTGTCAGCTAAAAACGATCAGGTACAAAGGTCCAGGAAACCCTACCCCGTGCCCACAGCCCCTGTATGTTCCAAGTTCACTTGCGGAAAAGCCCCGCTCCCGCCGGGCTGCTGGCGGCACTGGGACACACGACACATCCCCGGGGCAGCCGAGGGCACTGGGACACGGGGCGGTGACATCACGCGGGCCGGTGTCACCGGGGCATGACGCCAGGCCACAAACACAGGCTCAGAATACTCTGAGTGGGAAGGGACTCACAAGGATTATCCCTTCCAACTCCTGCAGACACCCCAACAATCCCACCCTGTGCCTGAGAGCGTCGCCCAAACGCTCCCGCAGCTCTGGCGGCCCTGGAGCCGTGACCATTCCCTGGGGAGCCTGTTCAGTGCCCAAGCACCCCGTGGGGGCAGAAGCTTTTCCTGATCTCCACGTAAGCCTCCCCTGGCACAGCTCCAGCCGTTCTCTGGGTCCTGTCCCTGTCACGGAGAGCACAGATCGGAGCTGCCCCTCCGCTGGCCCTCGGGAGGAGCTGCAGACCCTGATAAGGTCTGACCTCAGTCTCCTTTTCTCCAGGCCGACCAGGCCAAGTGACCTCAGCCGCTCCTCGCGTGGC
>VZRZ01004358.1:667743-692904 GCA_013398175.1 Climacteris rufus | reverse complement strand
TGCCTGTCCCGGCCTGTCCCTGCCTGTCCCTGCCTGTGCCTGCCTGTCCCTGCCTGTGCCTGCCTGTAAGTCACTTCACCCGGGGCTGCTGCCAGGGGAGCCCGGGTGGGTGACCCCTCGGCCCCGGCGGAGTGACAGCCCCGCTCGTGGGCTCCCCTTGCCCGGTGCGCGGTGCTGGGGCGGCTGCGGAGGCAGCGGGAGCACATCCCCGGCCCTGCGGGTGTTCATGCCCTGGCAGTGCTCACCTCCGGAACAGACGTGACCCAGTCGCTGCCTCCCTACCTGCTCAGCTCTCTGACAGCTGTCCCCGTTCTTACCCTACACTCCTCAAAGCAGCCATCCCAAGCAATTTGTTTTCACTTTTATTTTCGTGGAACAAGTAATGGGTTTAATTATCTGAGGCCCTTTTGTACCTTTATTTGTTTTTCAGAGTTAGCTACCTGGTTGTTTTTCTGTGGAGAGGGTGTGTGAGATAATGCCACGTGTCCCTGTGGGACTTTAAACTTCCAAGTATGACATTCCTTCTAGTCAGATATAATTTGGTGTACACACTTGCTTAAAAACATAACCTGTTCATGTGGGTGTGTGTGGCGATATTGTTGTGTTTCATTATTTAAAATGCAAACATGATGCTCTTGAACTAATGTCAAAGTGTTCAGGGGAGTGATTATTTTATTTGCTTTGCTTTCTACGGATGTTTGTAGTCATGTCTGAGAAAGACAGCAGTGAAAATCTGAAAGAAGAAACCTCTTACGAAGATGAGAAAGAAGAGAAAACAGAGGAACGTGGCTGCTCTGAGAGCAATGAAGGCAGAGAACAAGAGACTGTGCCTGTGACTCGGAAAAGACCTGAACCCAAGCCCCCAAGCCAGCCTGCTGCCCCAGAAAAGCCTGCAGCTGAAACCACCAAGGTATGTTCCTGTGCTTGCTTGGAATGTTGTGACTTCACATTTCGAGGCTTTGAGCACAGAATTCTGAGCGTATGCCCCACTCCTTTCTGAAATTCACATTGCTGTTTCTCTGAAAAGAAAAAGCTGCACAAAAGTCACGTCCCAGACTGCTTGTGTTCCTCTCCTCACCGTAATGCCTGCATCAGTCTTCTGTTTTTCTTCATTAAAGGTCTCAGATCCTCCTGCAGGGTGGGGCTACTGGGGAAGCTGGGGGAAATCTCTTCTGTCAACTGCGTCTGCTACCGTAGCTACTGTAGGTAAGGCTCTTTCTGGTATTTGATAAATATTTTAATCATGTTTTGTGTCTCAAGCTAGTGCTTTAGAACTTGTTTCTAGAGAAGGGGATTTCAGTTACAGCAGCCATTATTGGAAAAATGTCAAGAGAATTGTTCGAGTAATGGGAAAAGCTTGTACCAAAAGGTGCAGTGAGATTAAGGAGATGTGCACAGCCAGAATTACTTCCAAGTTTTTAAGGTGTTTGTGTAATTTTCACCTGGTAGTTTAAACTGGTGTTCAGCTAGGCTTTACAGCCTCATTTAAAAGCTGAGATGAAACCTTGGTTCATTATGTTGGTAGGCAAGCTGGATAGAAGTAGGTTTTAATGCTGGAAACTGTTTTGAATAGGAGGAATCCAGAATAATAAAAAATAATATGCAGCTCTAATCCTGCTTCTGTTCTGATTCCTGTCTTCTCTAGGTCAAGGTATTTCAAATGTGATAGAAAAAGCAGAAACAACCCTCGGGATCCCCAGTCCTGGTGAAATCTCCTCAGAGTCTAACGATGCTACAAGAGGTCAGTTTTTTACTCTGTAAGAACAACCCTGAAATATTTTTTATAACATAATTAGCCCCAAAATAACATCACCTTACTACTTGCACATTGAATTAAATAATAAAAAAATTAAAATAATACTCCATTGCTTAGTTTTGATAGCTGTGAAAAGCAGGGAGGAAAATAATCTGAATTGTAGGCTTGCTCCTTGCTGACACTTGGTGTCTGTTGATTTTCTGCCCTCTGTGGCTGATGATCTTTTTTTTTGGAAGTCAGGAAGTTAATTTTCTGCCTTCTGCTGCAGGAGGTGAGAACCCTGCTGCCAACAACACAGATGCAGCTGGTGATGGCAGCTCCTTCCCTATTGCTGGGGCTCTTGAAGTGTTATCAACCATCTCTACTGCTGTCCAAAGCACAGTGAGTGAGTTAGGAATGTGGGAGAAAATGGGCTTAAGAGAGCTTTGGGGTTTTGGCCTTTCATCTGAAACGTTGCAAGAGGAAACTTACTTTTGACATTTGTGGGATGAATGGTGAGAAACTTTTCCAACCTTCAGACAACCTTTACCCTGGGCCTTGCTTCTAACTGGCACCTAATGTGTAAGGTGTGTTGAACTTTGATAGTTCTGTAGTAAATGTTGGTACATAACAAAAAAACCTAATGGTGGATTGTGCAGAGCATGCATTTTTGTGCATGTCACCTCTGTACTCTGTCATCTCTGCTCCTTTCCGTTAGAGTATTCAGGTAAATGCAGGGTCAGACTCATTCCTGGAATATTTCCACTGATTTCCACAGAACTGTCTAGAGATGAAATCCATTCTCCTCTTCAAAAACCTCTGTGAAACTAGCCCAATTTGCTTGGAAATCAGCTTGCTCCTGTGACCATGAGAAATGCACTTCAAAGGAAGCCATTACCCTTAGAAACTGCCTTTGTGATCTGCTGTCTTGTCAATTTGCCTGTGAATCTGAAAGAGCTGCAGATGGAAAGCTGGCTTCTGTTTCTGCTTTTAAGGCTTGGACAAAAGTTAGCAATCAAAATCCACAGGTCTGGTGTTTTCTCATTGTAAGGATGAGAACTAAATACTGTAATGTGCTGAGAACCAGCTTGTTCACAAACTAAAAATGTGTTTCCCATCAGATTGCTGCAGCTGTCTGGGTGCTGTAATAAGCTGTTGGATGACAATGTGTTGTGGCTCTTTGCATGTCCTTCTGCTCTTTTTGTGATGATTAGGGTTCAATTTTAGGGTGACAAAGACCAATTTGACTTTTAAATGAGTGCTCAGAATAACACTGCTGATAAAATCCCCCAGTTCAATTTCTTCCATTGTATAATCTTCTGTGAGTTTTATGTGCTCTCTTTATCCAAATCTGGTTCCTAGGGAAAAAGTGTTATTAGTGGAGGTCTGGATGCCTTGGAATTCATTGGGAAAAAGACAATGGATGTAATAGCTGAAGGAGACCCTGGATTCAAAAAAACAAAGGGCCTGATAAACAGAACCTCCACGTTATCTCAGGTACAGCAGTTTCCTCTCGGCACCTCACTGGTTTCTCTCATTTCTTCTCCCTTCTTTTGTGGTCCTGGCATTAAGCAACCATTTTTGCTATTGAGCCAAAAGCCTTCTCCTCCTGCATTCTGAATCTCCTGGCACTGTCACGAGGCCTCTGCTTTTCTTTTTCAGGTCTTACGAGAGGCAAAGGAGAAAGAAGAGCAGCAGACAGCTACCGAGGTTACCATGGCTACTGAGAAGAAAGCCCATTATGGGTTACTGTTTGATGAGTTTCAGGGTCTTTCTCATCTGGAGGCCTTAGAGATGCTTTCCAGAGAGAGTGAATCAAAGGTAATGGCCTTGAGCATTTTGCTTTCTCTTTTGAGTTCAGCTGAGCAGGAGAAAAAGGATTAGAAATATATGTATATACATGTAAAATGAAGTGCTCTGAACTTGCTGTAAAATGATTACAGAACTTGATCCTTGCATTAGGATCTGTTGTTTACCTTGGGAGTAGTTTGTCCTGTCCTCAGCTCCTAAAGCCATTCCCTTTACCCCAGCCAGCCTCAGTTCCTGCAGGTCTTCAACTTTTCACAAGTTACTCTCTTCATACCCACTAGTTTGCTACCTTGACCTGCATTTTCCATCCTGTTGGATGGATTTATTGATTCTCTCTTTGGCTGTGCTGCCCCTAACTAGGTGAAATCAGTTCTAAATGCCCTCTCTGGTGAAGAGTTGGACACACTGACGGAGGAAATGGAACAACTCAAAGAAGCATTTTCTTTACCTGAATTCTTTGAAGAAGAAGAGGAAGAAAAGAAGGGTAAGAGACCCCAGGTTCTGGGGAGAGAAGCTGGTTCCCAGTGCAGAACCAACCAGCCCTGATCAGTAGCAATGGCAAAAGTTAAGTTATTCTTCAGCTGGATGCTTGATCCTAAAGCCATCTGTATCCAGGGGTATGACAGGTAGCAACACTCCTCATCTCTGGAAAGCTGCTGTGCAGTAATTCTGTAGCAGGAATGATTTCTTGCCAGAGTAGGATTAGAGTTGCTTGACTCCTGGGCAGTTTGTACAGCTGACCCTGAGCCAAGATGCAAATTGAGAGAGATGCTGGGCTTCCTGGATCAGGAGAGAAAGGCTGTGAATAGAGTTGTCCAACCTGTGGGAAAGCAAAAATATTTTTATTTGTTTTTTAAATGAGAGTCAGCCACACAGACCAAAAGATTCAGAGGTGCCTTCACACACAAGAGCCCTGATTCCTGAGAATTACATGGATTTAAATGTAAATTTCTTTCATTGCTTTTACCTAAATGCTCATCAGGGAGGGCTTACACACCTGCACTTGCTATCATTCAACATTTAATGTAGCTTTTATATTTGCACATAATGGATCTTACATCTGCTCTGCCATATATAATAGGAGAACCATAGGCTCTAAGTGATATTTCAGACTCTCCAAGGTGATGTGCAAGTTAGTGTGTTATAAAAGGCTGCCTGTAAAAAAATAAAAAATAAAAAAAATGGAGTTACCTTAGCTACAAAACCAGAATTGAGAAAGCAAGAGCTAACCTTCAGGCACTGATGTCTCCACCTTTGCAGAACTCACCTTAGAAATTGTATTTGAAAGGACTGGGTTTGATGCATTCTTGCCTGGGGTGATGATTCAAAGAGAAATAAAGGAAACAGTTGACAGACTTGTGCAGAACTAGTTGTGCATTGAAGTGCTGCTTATTCCTGAATCTGTCCTTTGTGTGGATTCTGTAACCTTTGCTGTCCTTTAGGAGACGAAGAGTTCACAAAAGAAGTGACAGAGTTGTTTTCAGAATTGCACATCTCCTCCAAGCCAGACAAAGTGATCACGGTGAGTTATTTTCCATATTTTAAGAGCTGGAGAGATTCCTCACAGGAACTGCTTCTCTTGACCTGCTTTGCATGTGAAAATATCAAATGCATGAACACAAGCCAAATTTTAGATCTTTGGCAGTGGTAGGCAAAGGAGATGGGCCTTTTCCTTTAACTTTCTGTGGCAGAATCATGTTCTGTGATGTCTTTGGCTCTGAATCAGCAGACACCAGTGTGTCTGTGCCCAGTCACTGGCCAGTTCTGAGTGGTGGCAAAGCCAACTGGGAGCAGTGACCCTTCAGCCACCATGGTGAAATAACCTACAGTCATGAACTCATGAACTGAAACCCTCCTCTTGGTGCAAAGCACCTGGTTTTACTGTCTTCAGGTATGAGGAAGAATCACCCTTTTTGCCATCATTTCACTACCCTTCATATCCACCAAGTGGCAGCAGCATTCTGCAGACGTTTTTAAAGCACCTCTGGTAGTCTGGTCTTGTTGGTAAACCCCAGCCCCTGGTGCTAGAGAAATAACTGCCCTCAAATATGTCAGTGCAGCCAACCTTCTACAAAATCCTGAAGGCACTGGGATCTTTTGTCCTGGTTTTTCTCCCAAGCTCAGGAGTTGTAGCTGCTTCCTGTCTCTAGAGAGATCCAATACTCCATGTCTTGTGGTGTGCAAGGGGGCCTCATTCCAGTCATTAAATATTATGGCAAATCTTGCTACAGGTGAGGACATCTGCTCATGAGTGGATAGCTCAATTCAACAGTAGTCTTCCTAAAGAAGAAAAAGAAAGTGAAGAAAACCAAGAAGTAGAATCCAGAGATGATGACCAGGATGCTAAGAAATCAGTGGAGGTAACTGAGCAATAAAGGAAAAGAATATCTGGCTGCAGAGTGTTTATCTGGCTGCTGGGTTACAGTTATGATTCACAAAGTTTATGGATTTCTGTATCTGTGCAGGTTCTGAGGTCTGAAAGGGCAGTGTAGTGATAGTATGTTGAGTGACTGGCTTGTTGTAAATGATAAAAGCTGCTAGTTTTTGTATGGTATGGGGAATCTTTGTCATTCTTGCAGGATATTCATGCATTTGCCATAAGAAGCCTGGCAGAACTGACAGCCTGCTCCATTGAGATGTTTCACAAAACTGCAGCTTTGATTCTCTATGGCCAGAAACAGGAGGTGACAGCCACAGACAGAGCCAAGTCCCTTTCACAGTGAGTGCATCTCTCAGTAAATGGATAGCATATAATTACTGATTAAACTGTCTAATAATTCTTTACAAGTCCATGCAATGTAGGGCTCTTGAATTCTGCACAGGTGTTCAAATTTGGGAATTTGGCAAATTTGGGAATTTGTAATGGGTGACATCACTGTGTTCCAGCAGAACTCAGCTGTCTCCAGCTTAAGGGCATTTCTTGGTAAGAAAGAGGGAACCCTGCTTGAAAGCTTTGTGTAGCCAGGAAGGTTTGCCCTAAGCTTGTGCTAGTCAGTAGACAGAGATTTGAAACATGACAAAGCAGTTGTGTGAAAGTGAATCCTGATTACCTCTTGGTTAATCATTTAGTGTGCTTGGTAGGTGAGACTGCAGAATTGCTGCACAGGAGACACTTGGCATGGGCATGAAATATGCAGTACTTTCTAATTCAGAAAATGACACTTGCCAGTAAAATAAGGCAAGTTAGTTCTGTTCCTTCTGGAATGGATGTGTCTGTTCTCTGAGTGCTGCTTCAGATCTTCTGCTTTAATTATTTATTTCCCTGTCTTTCCCCTCTCTTAATTTATTTGGGGAGCTTCTGAATCTTCATGCACCATTTATATGCTCTGTATCAATTTTGGTTTAATTTAACTTTATAAGCAGGGAAACAAGGCATTTGTTTTTTAGAGGAATGCTGAAAGAAAGTTCATCTTGAGGACTGTATTTACTTCATTGTTTTCTCTCTCTTCTCCCACAGACTGACGATCATGCTGTGTAAAGAACTGTCAGCTTTCTCTAAAGAGTTCACAACGTGCTTAACGACTGCAGGGGTAAGAGTTACAGCACAGTTCTTAGGAATGAGATGTGGTTAGTTGATTGCAGCCTTGGGATCTTTGCCATGAAGTGCTTGTTGTTTCTACATGTTTATATAAGCAGTTTTTTTCCTGTGAACTGATCTTCTAGGCCAGTATTCCTCAAATTGTGGCAGCTTTTGAGAGCCTCCTGCTGCATTCAGCCTGGCACAGAGTGGGGGTGGGAATTGGTGCTCACAGTTTTAAGGAGACAGAAGCAAGCAATGTTTCTGAGCCTGTTGTGGATTTTCCAAAGCAGTCAGGTGTTACTGAAGATAATATCAACATCTCTGGATTCTCCACTTGTGCCCAGTTCATTTGAAGCTGTGCTGTGTATTCATACCCGACCTGTGTTGGGCACATGCATATAAGCAGGTTCTTATTTGCATGCTACAAGGCATCTAAGCTTGTGGCTTAGCTTCCCTCTGGTTAAGGGAGCAGTGGTGATTTTAAACTTACTGAGGGTTTAGCTTTCTATTGCTTGAAGAAATGTGATCAAATTTTCAATCAGGATAATACGTGTCTGATCTCTGCAGGTCAAAGAGAAAGCAGATGTGCTTAATCCCTTAATCACTGGAGTGTTTTTGGAGGTCAGTTATGCTAACTTTAAGCTAATACTTTAAAAATAGATATGCTGGCTCTTCCTACTTCAGGTCCTTATGCATGCCAAGTTCTCTAACCCATGGTCTAAAATTGTGCTTACCTGTCGAATAACTTGAACGTTTTAATAAAAATCTGTAGATTTGCACAAGAGATGAGTTATTTAGTGGAGAGTGAGTGTCAGCTCACAGTTATGGGTTGGAAGACATACTAGATTCAGCAATCTGGATTTTTAGAATTTAAATGTCCAAAGTGAAGTCTCAGACAAGTTCAGAAATGAGCAAGCAAGAGTCTCAACCCTTCCTTACTGTTAGGTTGGTTCTCAATGCTTGCAGAGCTCTGAGGTGTGGTAGGAAAGGGCTGTTTCATGTTGGTGTGTTCTTCCTTCCTGTCACAGCATGCTAAGCTTCACTTAGAAATAAACTCTTCTTCTCTTACTGAAAACAGTATCCTACATTTGGATTGAAACTGATCTTGTTTGGCAGTCTTTAAGCCAGTTGCTTTTTTTGCCTAGTGGCATAAAGCCCCTCAAAAAACTTAGTATAAAATTGATTTCTAGAACGAAAACGAGCACTAGGGCTGCTGGTTTTTCTGTGCAATCATCAATGCTGTTTGAAATGAGTATGTGGTGAGTAAAGCTGATTGGCAGCATAGTTATTCATGTGTGTATTTTCATTTTTGTTTTCACAGGCTTCAAACAGTGCTTCCTATATCCAAGATGCCTTCCAGCTCTTGCTGCCTGTACTGCAGATCTCTCTTATTGAGGCAAGAACGGAACTATCAGAGTAATAAAAATCCTTCTAATTAAGAACTTTTTGACCTTCCCACTTCATAGTTTCCATGCTGGAGAATGATGTAATGGCTCTTATTAAAGGGAAAAAGATGAACTCTCTTCACTGCTGCTGCAAGAATGGTGATTAAGTGCAGTCTGGCAATGACAGCTCTTCCAGCACACTGAGAGATGTGATTAGCATAGTCCAGGCTGGTGGACAACGTGACAGACTTAAAGTGCAGATTGCTTCTCTGTTTCATGGACTGTCTGTATCTTTTCACTGAAATCTCTCTGCTGCATGTGTTAACAAGCTCTCTGTGTTCACAGTCCAGAGAGCTTCTCCAGTGCTGAAGAGAAGAGTAGCAGCTGGCTAGTTAGAGTTAGCTAAAATCATGGTGTGATTTTTAAGTCAGACATAATAGGGTTCCTGATAGCTCTGCATTGGTGTTGAAGTGAATATTGAATAGGAGGTGCAAAAGAAGGCAAATGTTTATGATTATGAACCTTGGAGTTCCTAGACTGAACAGAATAGAGCAGAGAGGATTCCTGATCAAGCTGTTGTTGCTGAAGAGAAGCCCTGGCTTCCTGAAGGTGTCTGTACTGACTCAGGGATGTGGGACAGGGACTCTGACCAGGGTGCTGTTTCTCATTCTCTCACACTGTGCTTGCTTCAGCACAAGCTGGGAAAATGCTGATCTGGCCCTGAGAATGCAGGTACTTGGCTTTATAGCAATAAATGAGAACTGGCTAAAAGGGATTGATTCGTGTTTGGGCAATTTAATGAGAGAATTCAGCAGGAGGATTCCCCTTTTTTTAGTGCAGCTTGACATGTCAGCCACAGACTGTTCACAGACTCACATACTGCTTGTCTTCTGTTTCTCTGTAAAAACTCTATAATGCAATGCTCCTTCTTGGAAGGTATATATAAAGTGGGGAGAGAGGAAGCAATTTGGTTCTGTTAGTGGGAGTCCTAATTTGCCTCAGAAGCTGCTCCACATACGGTATCTGTTTCTTTGTGCTGTGCAAGTTCCCTGCTTTGTTCCTTTATCTTTTGAGCCTGCCCATGGGGAGGCAGCAGCCTCTGTTGGAATCACAAAAGCAGAAATGCACAGCTAAAATGGAATTTCAAGAAGTCCATAATAGCTAACCAGAGGTGACTGAGTGTCACACCTGCCTCTGCACTTGCTCATTGGTAACAATGATGTTCAAATCCCCTTATGAAAATCCTCTGGGTTTTAGCAGGTCTTGCACATCTCTGCTATACTGAAGGCTTAGAACATTCCTCTGCTCTATTTGTGCAGTAGAGAAGTGTTTTTTGTATTAGAATACCTTTTGGCTAATGCTCTGATTTTATATATATGGAAAAAGCCCTGCCTTAGTCATGGTTAGACTGATCAGATCTCTAAAGGGAGAGCTTTTTCTTGCATCTTAAAACTGGACTTGAAAGGAGTGTGTCTGGGGTAAAAAAATCTGCACTACAATAAAATCTGTATTTTTTTCTTCTTTTGGTTGACAGCATTATTAAATAAAGGATTTGTTTCGACAACCGTTTCAGTTAAAAGCTACCAAGGTAGCAGTGGGCACGAATGACATGAAAGGACAGTGGGGTTTTTCCTCAGCCCTGACTGTGTTTTTTGGGGCAGAACTGGGTGCAGCTCTGGGGCCAGGACAGCTGGGATTCTTCTCATGGCAGGAAAGAGTGCTGTGAACCCAGGCTGGGGAGTGAGAGCTCCCACAGATGAGCTCCCAGTTCCTGTGTCAGTGCAAAAAGGCAGCTTTGCTCCTGCCAAAAAGCCCAAATTTGCAGAAATGTCAGAAGAGAAGAAATAAAGGTAATGGGGTTTTATGAAGCAGCAGCTGCTTTTTTGCAGATAAATTCTACTGACCTGCAGTGCTTTAGTGTAGAGTAGTTTAATAATTAAAGGAAATGAGGTGATTTTTTTTTTAAAGATGCAGACAGTAATTCTCTCAGTCATGTGCCCACCTGGATTTTGCTACAGCAGCCAATAATCAAACGTGCACCAGCTTCATTTGTGTGCCAGGGCAAGAGACAGACAACAAAAACAGTTCCACAGTGGCAGAAGTCTTTCTGCCCAAAGGATTCATCAGAATTCGGCATCCAGCTGTCTGGAGGTCTTCCTGCTTGGCCTTGCCTTGCATGTGAACCTAATGAGAGCTGACAGTAATTTGAGCACTTCTGGTAGTGTTTGGGGAGGTGAGAGGTGGCTGAGAATAGATAAGAGTCAGCTAAGATGCTGGCAGTGACTTGGAGGGGAAAAAGAAAAAAAGAAAAAAAGCCTTCCACAATTGTTTTCTTTCCTTGGGAGTGAATCTCTCAGTTGCAGCTGTAAAAGCTGCTTCCTGGCAGCTGCTGTGGAAAGATTTTGAACATAAAAAAGGTATGGTCTTCCCAATGGGCTTCGGGATGTGCTCCCAGGCCTTGCCCAGGCACCCTCCCAGGGACTCATTTTCCTGTATTCCAACGCACATGGTCAGCAGCAGCAGAGCCCCTGGCGGGGTGAGCAGTTGCCCTCGTGTGGAAGAAGCAGAGCTGCGTTGCCACTGGTGGCCCTGACTAAAGGGACACCTGTCCCAGGTCACCCACAGCACAAATTAAAGGGCCTGACTCAGGGCAGGAGGAGGAGGGCTCTGGCATTTCCTTCTCGGGTGTTTACATTGAATCCTAAATAAACAGCGGTCTGTGATGCTGTGACTTATGCAGAGACTGGTGTTCTGTAGTCAAAGGCTCCTTGGCACAGAAACAGAGGACATAAGTGGCCTATACCGTGCTAATTCATGTTTTCTGTGAGTCTCCTGTGACAGCAGCTTGGAGGTGCACTGGTGTTTGGCTGCTGGCTGGCAGGTTGCTTTCCAGCTGCTAGGGCAGCTTTGTGCCTGCTGCAGTGCCAGAGCAGAGCCTGTGCAGTCTGTGGCTGGCACCCAGAGGTGTCCCTGGCTGCCACTCTGCTCTCCTGCTGGGGAGGCAGCCACGTCTGTGCTACAGCCTGGTCTGGGGATTGGGATGGTCCTGGTTCCCTGGGTGATGCTCTGTGTCCCCATATCCAGAGGGTAATGGCAGGGCTGTCCCCTGGGCTGCTCTCCCTGGAGGATGCTGAAAGCATCAGAGTACTGAGAACCCAGCTGGGGCTGGCAGGAGAGAGCAATGAGGTCACCAGTTAAAAATAAACTCGAGTTTGGTATTTGTGGGGGAGGAGCCTCCTAAGGTGGCAGGAGCTGCTCAGGAGCTGCTCAGAGGCAGGGCTTGGATGCCAGCGCTGATCCCAACACCAAGCATCCTCCCTGGGTCTGTTCCAGGTCCTGCACTGTGCTCCACGTGCAGATCACCACCAAATTCTCTGGCTGCACTGTCCTGGTGGCTGTGTTGCACCAGGACAGGCGGGATTGCTGCTATTGTTTATTCCAAGAAAAAGTGCTGGCCACAGGAGTTCCCTGAGTGATTTGTGTGTGAGCTGAAGCATCTCTGTAAGAGCAGCTGAGCTACTGATTGTAAAATAGGCAGCATCAGGGACTCTGCCCCCAGCTTGGCTGAGCTGCTCCAGAGTTTATCCACCCTGGCCATTAAAACCCATCCCTCATTTCTAATCTAAACCTGCCAGGGGGACTCTTGCTCTGAGTTTGGGGCCAGTGCAGGCTGTGATGGGAGAGGCCTGGGGCAGACATAGCCAGGTTTTTGGGACAAGAGACTTCTGGGAGCTGCTTGCTATGGGTTACCCAGGGTTATGCTCACTCTGTGGGAGGGGGCTCCACACACACTGCAATTACTGTAAATGAAAGTCAAATGACTGTGGGAGCAACTTTGTTGTAGAGTTAAAGACATTAAATGGGGCAAATCTTATGGGAGAGCTAATTCCTTTTATTAGGTGGGGAAAACAAATTAGCTGGGTACACAAGCCCTTTCTGACACTATTGTTGCTGTTATTATCCCATTCTGGTGCTGTTGGAAACGAGGGCATTGCATTAGAGGGAAAGCACATTATGCAAGTGTTTAGATGTGCTGGTTATTGCTCTCTGCTGACAGGTATTTACTTAATGATATGTTGGAGTGAAAGCCAGCAGCAAGGACAAGTATCAGAGGGAGCTGGGAATCCTGAGCTCTGCCTGGTCTGGCCTTGCCTGGACCTCCTGGAGCTGCCTGACACCTCCCACCAAGAGTGAGCACCCCCCAAAGCCCCTTTCCTGTACTTCCAGCAGCATCCTGACCGCAGCACATTCCCACACTGAGCACCCAGTGCTCTCCCTGGTCCCCGGGCTGGTCCCTATGGAAGTCTGCAGCCTCCAGAGCTGCCCTGACTTGCCTGCAAAAGGTCTCTCTGCCCCTGCCTGTGCTGGAGGCAATGCCTCTTGTGGGTACCAATGGGGCTGCTCATGTTTCCGGTGTCATGTGCTGTCCGTGACGGATGGCAGAGCCAGTTTTTCTGCTCCAAAAGTGGGACTGGGGAGGAGACCGCAACCCTCAAATACCCAGAGCCCTGGTAGCAGCCAGCCAGGCATCGAGGAGATCTCTTCTTTTGCAGCTCCAGGTAAGGCACTTCCCTTTCTCCCTTATGTCATCCAGGGACTTTACAGACTCACCTGCATTTCACAGGCTGGAGAAGCAGAGAAGGAGGGCAGGGTGAATGAGAGTGCAGCAGGACCATCCCTGGGACAGCTTGTGCTCCATGTGGTCCTCGGGATGGCCGTGGGGTCTGAGCCTCGTGGGAAGGACTTCCGTCCCCTGGCTGAGATGGGAGTGGGCTCAGTGACCTGTGAGCCTGTTGTGCCTGAGGGGGCAAGGCCATGCAGGCTGTTCCATCCGGAGGGGTGTGAATATGCAGATTTGCTCCGTTAGCCAGAGGTTTGATCCAGCTGCTCCTCATGCTCTGCTTGGCTATGGACAATTGCAGCTGGTCAGTGGGGACCACCAGCCTGTTGCTGGGTTTTGCTGGTTTGTCTGCCTGGGCTGTAGGAAACCAGCTCATCTGGGGCAGGCAAACCTGCCTGCCCCAAATGCTCCAAAGGAACAGGCAAAACTGGATCTGCTGGTTCAGGATGGGATGGAATGGCAAAAAGCTGAGTGTTGGCAGCCATCCGGAGCCAGCAGCCACGGGGGGGCTGCACAGGGTGCTGGGTGGCACCCCCCAGATGGAGCTTGTCAGAGCTCACCCTGTCTCTTGGAAATCCGCAGGGTTGGTCCCCAGGGACGGGGTAGTGGTGCAGAGGGGAATTAAATGGTTTTAAACACTCCCACAGAAGCATTTCTTGCTATGTGTTGGGGCAGTGCTACCCCTTCCCAGCCCTGGCTGCCAGACTTTGGTCTGGTTGCCCATCTCCTAGAGCAAAGCTTGATGCCCACCTCTGTGCCCCTTGTGCCTTCCCTGTCTGCTCACCTCTGGCAGGGAGGGCACAAGGCAGGGGCATCCTCCTGGCTTTGGGGCTGGGCACAGCACAGGAGCTGTGGGGCAGCGTTGGTGAGCAGGACCTGGGGTCAGAGCATCAGCTACACCTTCTCCTGCGCCTTCCCAGGGGCTGCCTTTTCTTTTGTGAATGTTTGATTATTTTGAATGATTTTAGATTAAAATGTAATTATTTTCAATTAGTAGTTACACTTCTTAATTACGGAGATGAATTAGATTGCTGTTCATTATTAATTAGATTTTAACTTTGCACTGATTACGTCTTTTATCAGTCACTTCCCACACTCCTTCTCTTCCCATCCAAACTGCCTCTCCCCTGATGCCACCCCAAACCCCACGGCTTCCCACTCCCCTGCAGCATCCTGGGGGTCTAAAAACCTGCCTAGAAAATACAAATCAATGTTATCGGCTCAGAGGCTGTGAGTGGCTCTTCTAGAACAGCCAATACTACCAACCAGATGATGTCATTTTGTGGCTAAAAACCACTAAAAGAGAGCATTAATATTCTGCCTCCCTCTATCACTGGCTGGAAGAGAAACTGTTTCCTAATTACCTGCTGCAGCAGGGAAGGATCCTGCTCTTCCTGCGAGCAGAAGGGACCTGATCCCTCAGCCCTGCTGCCCTGTTTGTGTATGAGAGGGAGGGTTTGACCTACCCAGGCTATTTCACAGGCTTTGTTTGGGCCTCCTATTTTTAAAGCAAGCTGTTTTCTTTCTTTTCTTTTCATCTGTCACCTTTCAGGCATGTAATCAATGCTTGGAGGTTTTTTACCCTTGTTCTCATCTTCTTCTCTGCTTGCTGCTGTCTCCATCTCCCTCTCTGTCATCACCCTCTCCCTCAGGGAAGGTCTCTCTTCTGCTGGGGATTCCTAGGAGCCCCCACACCTGCTCTTTATTGTTTGCTCCTCATTTAATATGAAAAAATTCTGTAATTTGCACCTGCTCATGGAAGGATTAAGGCATCTCCTTGCACATTTGCCCTGAGATTTCTCTGCCTCCATTACTCTCTACTTGCTGCTTCCCTGGGCAGAGAGCAGCAGGGGCTGCCTGGGTGGATACAAGGTCTGGCCCTTTTGGTTTTTGTGCAGTCCACACATTCATTGATCTCCTTCCCCACTGTTTTGGGGGTTAGGAAGTGCATAGGGCCTCTGTAAAAACTGAATGTTCCAGGGAGGCGTTTTCATCCCTGAAAAGCTCACCTTATCTACTCTCCAGTTGCTCCTTCAGGTCCTCTCTGTTCCGTAGGTGTGACCTTCTCGTGCCCCAGAGCTCTGTGGCTTTGGTGAAATGTCGACAATCCTGAAATGTGAGTGTTTGGTGAGGACCCAGGGGGACCTGCTGGGTCTGTGTGTGCTGGATGCTGCATGCTGGCGATGCACCTTCCCCTGTGCCCTCTTGTAGGGTTTGGACGGGAGGACAAGGAGAGAGAGGAGAAGGACAAGAAAGAGGAGAAGGAAGAAAAGGAGAAGGAAGAGACTGAAGGAGAAAAAGAGAAGGAGAAGCAGAAGAGGAAGAAGAAGAAAGAAGAAAAGGTAGGGGAATGATGGAGTTTTCTGCAGAACCATTTACATCCTGACTGTCAGAGGGAGCCATGTCTGACCCGTGGCAACCCCATGCTTGTGGTAGATGGAGCTATGCCTCCCACAGCCTAAAAATCCCACTGTGTCCATGGCTTTTCCCCTGAGAGACAGCTGCCTCTTTGCTCCTGACACTCCTGGTTAGTTCTCCTTCCATTTTCTTTCCAAATGGGGTGCTGGTGTGGGCTGTGATGCTGCCTGCACTGCACAAACCATGAAATCCTTGCTCTTGGCTCTGGAGGGCTCTGTGGGGCCCTGGGCACACGAGGTTCCACAGCAGCACCAGTGGTGCCCAGCCTGGCTGTGGATACCCACAGGATCAGGAGTCTCTCTGACTTGAAGCTCTAGCTCAAACAGCAAACGGGGTGCCAGGGTCCCCAGTGATGTCTGTCCCTCTCTCTTTGCCCCAGCAGGGAGATGAGGAACAGGACAGGAGCAGCAGCAGCTCTGACAGTGACTTGGAGGAGGTAACCTCACTTCCAGCTCTGTGCTGGGGCCTGGCTATCCCCTGCACCCCAACCCTGTGGGGTTTGCACCTACAAACCCCTGTGGATGTTACCAAATACCTCGGACAGGACACCCAGCTCTCCCCTCACACGCTGTCCCTTTTCTTTCTGTTCCTGCCCCAGGACCAAGGCATTGCCAAGGAGGATGAGAAGGAAGACAAGGATTAGTCTGTCCCTGCTGGAGCAGCAGCACACGCCCTGGGCACACCGAGGACGTGGAGATGTAAACAGCAGCTGGAGGGCGACTGGGCCACTCTTAGCCAAATAAAGATGTTGTGGTCTCCAAAGAGAGATGCTATTTATTCATCCAGTCACAATGCCTACCAGTGCTATCTGTCCTTCCACAGAAGGAAACAGTCAAGGCAAAGCAATAGGTGGGGAGCTGGGATTTGGGGAGCAGGTTTTGTTCAAGACCATGATAGAAAATGGAGAGTAATCCAGGGGCTCTGTCAGCCTGGCTCTGCATAGTCCCCCAGATTTGGCAGCACCAACATCCTCCCTGTGCCCTCGCTGCTGCTTGCTGCGGGATGGATCAGCGTCAGCCTGGGGCTGTGCTGAGCTGTTACAACTGATTTCAAATTTATCAAAAACAGGCGAAATGCAGTTACAGTGGGGGAAATATCCCCACAAGCCCCTCTCTTTCTGCAGCACTGACCCCACCGCAGGGGCCGCGCCTGTGCAGCCCCAGCCCAGCCCAGCCGCCGAGGGATGGCATCGGGCGCGGCGCCAGGGAAAAAAACGAGGGGAAAAAATTAGGAAAAATGAGCTGGCACCGCCATCTACCGGGGATGGGACGTCTGGCAGCGGGGCCACGGGTTTCATAACCGCTCGGCTGTTTTGTAAGGCTCCGGGAGCGCTCCGGGGGCAGGGAGCGCTCCGGGGGCAGGGAACGCATCGGGAGCGGGGAGAGCACTGGGCAGGGAGAGCACCGGGAGCAGGGAGAACACCGGGAACAGGGAGAACACGGGGAGCAAGGAGAACACCGGGAACAGGGAGAACACCGGGAGCAGGAGGCGCTCCGGGAGCAGGGAGCGCTCCAGGAACAAGGAGCGCTCCGGGGTAGGGAGGGCTCGGGGGCAGGGAGCGTTCCGGGGGCAGGGAGCGTTCCGGGGGCCCACACTGCTGGCAGGGTCCAACCAGCAGCCAAAGGGACCTCGGAGGGGGACACAGGACCAGCACCCCCACCCACCGCTGCTGCCGGCGGTAGCAAGCCCAGAAGTCTCACCATCCATAAAACTTCAATGCAAACTTGAGCACAAGCTCTCCCTGCTGTGTAGCTGCCTTGCTTTGTTTTCCTTAAGAAGTCTATTTTTATGAGTATTTTCTTGAGTAATGCAGATTTCAGGCAAACTTGAGATTAAAAGTCAACACAGCGGAGGATTTCACTTGAAACCACAGAATGTGGCTTTGGATGTTCTTTCCGTGGAACAAATGCAGCTGGCTCTTGTATAATCACAACAAACAGCAGGAAAGATGCTGCGGAATGTTGTCTTAATTATCCAGCACAAAGATTAAAGGGAAAACACGAAGATGGGAAAAACAAACAGCCCCAAAAAAACTAAACTGGGTTTCAATAAGCTGGTTTGGCTTCAGCAGGGAAAGATTGATTTTAACTGCCTTATTGCTTCATGAACCCTTGGGTGCATTAATGTAAAATAATCCTGTGTGAGGTTATTTTGCATATTTTACTTTTCCCTCTGTGCAAGTACATAGGACTCTTGCACAAGACACAAGGCATTTCCAAATAGTATATGGAGTTGCAGCATTTTACCATCCCCTCAAACCATGCTACTACAGGATGGGAATATTTTGGAATAAATTCTCTCTGTTGGGATATGGAAAGGGGACACCTTGTCTTTGCTTTTTAAGATAAAGGTTGGAAACCTTTCAAGCACGCTGTGCCAGATTCTGAGGTCAAGCCTGCCTATAGATGCTCAGTTGGAGCTGAGAGGTGTTGCATCTTACTGAAGTGAGATTCTGCTTTCCAGCTGACAGATATTTAATCCAACAAGCTAATGGCCCTGAAATTGTCCTCTGTGCCTTGTGCCCCAGCTCCCAAAGTGGGTGGAGCTTGCAGCTGACCCCACCACCCTGTCCTCATGCTGCCCCAAACCTCAGCATCTTCCTGTTCTGGGTACACCCTGCACTGCTGGGGGATGGCGAGCACTGAGCCAGGAGAAGACTTCCTGTTTGCTGTTTGTGGTTTACAGTCCCTGCTTCAGGCCACTGCACTAAGCTCTGTGCAAATATAGCATGTGCAGCCAGATCCCTGTGGCACAATAGCAAAAAGCCAAACATTCCCAGGGCCTGGCGTCTCCTACGGCAGCTGAGGTCTCTGTCCTTCCTTCAGCACCTCACCTGGCATGTAGCTTGGTCCCCTCTGTGCCCTTGTCCTGCCTTCATTTGAACTGGCCAGATTTCCCCAGGGAGATGTGGAGGTGAAAACCATTTCAAATTCTCTGGTATCCCTAATTCCTCGTTGCATCTCAGCCCTGGCTTGAAGCCAGGCGATGTGAATGGACGTAGAGCACGAACATCACACCAGCCACGGGGATTAGGGCTCTAAAAACACTTAGTGGAAGAGGCAAAAGGCAGGTGGAGCATCTGGCTTTTGGGGAAGCTGAGGACCTTCAGTCACAGTAGTTCAGTGGCTCTCCTGAGGGACACATCCCCCAGCATGACCTCAGTGTGCTGAGATGGGTTTGCCCACAGACGTGACAGCCGGCAGCTTCCCAAGCACTGCTGGGCCTGAGCTCTGACTTCACTGGGGTGATTTAACCACCTCGTTTGCTTGAATCATCTGCAGGGTTCAACCAGGGGCTGCTTGGAGCTGCTGTGCCTTCAGCCAGCTGGGAGGGGAGCACAGCCAGAGCCGTGCTGAACGCTCACCACACCAGGCTCTGGAGGGGCGGAGTAGGAAAAGAAGACCAGCAAGAGGAACTGGCAGCCACAGAGTTACTTAAGCAAGTCTTGTTTACACAAATTTATATAATAACTTTGGCTGGTCCTTGGGGAGCAGGAGGGGTTGTGCTGCCCCTGCTCACAGCATCTGGGGGTATCTGCAGGGAGGCTGCATGGCATGTGGCTGGCTGGGGCCTCATAGCAGCAGAGGCACCAAGAGAGTTTAGGTGTGGAAAAAAAACTGTTTCCCATACCATTTCATGCAGACATGCCTCCAAATGAAGGCATTTTTTTATAAATGCCAACAATTTCAGAACAGAAAGGTTGGACCTTTATTTTGTGACGAGCCTTTTCATCTTGCATTTCGGGGCTTTATTATGTAAAGGGTCCTATTAGGGAAACAAGGCTCTCTAAGGTAGACATCAAAAAGAAATCGTTCCTCTGTTCCCAAGTGACCTTCTTCATGGAAAATTTCAAGCTGCTTTTTCATTCCACTAAAAAGTGGAAACAGTTAGAAATCCTGACTTTCCCAGAAAAGCTCATTCCTGCAGCCCTGCTTATGATCTGCTAATCTCTGTGGAGTGCTGGGCAGAGGTTTCCTATGAAACCACTCTTCTATCTTTGAGATGAATAAGAAGAAAAGCAAAACCCAAATGGAACTGGAGTCATGCAAGGGAAGGGTGTTTCAGAAGGTGAAATCCCTGCTCCTGCTCCCTGCACAGCACTCACACTTGATCGTCTCTGTGCTGCATCCTTCTGCAACTTCTCCCTTCATTCTGAATACCTGTAAATGAAAGCTTCTTGCTATGTTATTTAGCAGCTAAAATTTATAGCAGAGCTTTATTCACTGAACTGCTTGGGATTAATTTTCATAAAAATGATGCTAAGGGTACACACCTTTCCAAGCACCCTTCTCTCCCCTGCAAACCTCTCTAGGATTCTGTGTTTGCTTTTTCAGAAGAGCAGAGTGGGCTCTTTGCTCCCCAAACCTCCCTGCAATACCTTCTTAAAATCCACAAAGAAATGGTGCCAGGCTCCTTGTGAAGGAAAACCTGCAATTTGCTCTGGCAGATCCACCAGGACAGGTTTCTGGGTGACAAATGTGCCGAGTACCAACAACTTGACCTCTTTAACAGCAGTGACGTCTGCGTGTTATGAAAGGAGGAGCTGGCGGCAGAGCCATGACTGGCTTACCCAAACATGATTCACCTGCTGTTCAAAGTGCAGCAGACATGGAGGCAAGCCAGCCTGTGGAACAAAAAGGCACAGACAGAAATATTTGTCTGCTCCTTGAGCAGAAAGCTCTGCCCAGGCCACCACTGCTGCAGACAGGCCAGGAACGCACAGGCAGCTATTTGTAACTATGGTAGAGACACAGGCCTGCTCACCCTGCCTGAAACCCAGACCAGTGCCTGTGTTTAGGGCTTCATTCTGTCTGGCTGAGGGGAAGGGGAGCTGCAGGAAGACCCAGAGCAGCTCTCTGTATTTCTCCCTGAGACTTCAAGGGGCTTCGTTCTCCACATGATCAGAGAGTCTCTTAGGTGGAATTGGAGCCACTGGCTTTGCAAGAGCTCTTTTGTCCTCACCAAGAAGGACACACTCCACCCTCACCAGGGATAGTGGAGATGCTGGAGCTGAAGCAATAAAGACCAGGGCAGAGGATGAGGAAGTTGGATCCTGGGCCTGACCTGACAGGTCTGAGGCATCCCTGCAGAGCAGACTCTGCCATCTGCAGAGCCCCCCGCTGCCACTTGCAGCCTCCTCTGGCAAAGTGAAAAGGCAGCGCTGGGACCCTGCCAGCCCTGCTGGCATCTCTGCCAGGTGGGTGGGAGCTACACAGGAAAACTGGGAAAAGGAAGCCATGAGGGAGGCGGCACGTACTCGCTCCTTGCTGGGGCAGGAGCCAAGGCCGCAGGGGCTGGGGAGTGAGCGGGGCAGGGCAGCTGGCGAGTCCCCAGCTGCAGTGAGGGGCCACCACGGCGTCAGCCCCGCCACGTGTCCCAGGCCAGGCACAGGGACACGCAGCAGCTCGTGAAGTTGGAAACTTCTGTCTGCCCCTGCAGTAAAGGCTGATTACAAATCAGCTCTCCCTATCCAGAAGATTAAGTGGGTGATGTGAGCTCCAGGTCTGGGATGCAGTTTCCTCTGGACACCAGTCTCCTTGGCGGACTTTGCTGCAATGTAAAGGTGGACTCGTCCTCAGGGGGTCGGTTCCTTATGACTTTCCCTCTTTAATCACTTTGTTATGTTATCCATGGGTTTAGGTGGTGCTGAACAAGCTGTGCTGACTTTGGGCTCCTCCATGTGATCTCCTACAGTTGGGAACACTTCAGCTTCCCTTGAAACACCAATTAAACAATTGCAAATAATCAAGGCAAGCTTATAGCACCCTGCACCACAGCCCATGGTCTTGTCACCCATCCTTGGGCTTCTTTCTGGATAATGGGGACAGTTCTGACCTTGTTTTGTATTCTCTTCTCAGGGGTGTGTGATTTGTAGATGACTGCCCATGTTGTGGAAAAAGACATCTCCATCCATTTTATGTGGAACTTGCTTCCAAGACTGTTTAATAATGTTCTGCCAACCTCTTTGCCAAGATGTTTGGCTCAAAGACTAAAACGAGCCAGATATGGATCTGGGCTCTCCTGCTGTGACTCTCCAGTTTCCAGGAGTTCAGGCATAAGCCCAGTTACATGAACAATGAGATAACATTACACTGCAGCTCTGTGTCCCACCAATCCATGTGAAAGTCCACTCATTACTCTAGGAATGATGCTGCCTCAGGCAAAGCCTGTATGAGTCAGAAGGAAAAAATATTAAAGTTTTCTTAATTCCCCAACCCTTTTTACATCTGATCCTCTGTACTGAGAGACTCAGGACCTCCATGAGCTCTCAAGCAGCAGAGTTTCAGGGCTTGGGAACAATACCGTGTAATTTATATGATTGCTTCCTGCCCAGTGCCTGGTCAGCACAGCACAGAACTCGAATCCCAAACCTCATGGAGCAGTGTGGAAATATGCCTGCCTCTGCCTGGGGAAAACCAGGCGTGGAGCAGCTCCCCTTACTGCACAGGGACCTGAGAGAAGAGGTGCTGGTTAGAAAAGATGAGCCCTGGACAAAGAGTCTCCCACACCACCTGCTTCCGCTTCCTTCTGCTCCACTTTCCAGGACTGGCTTTGAACTATATGTGGCAAACGGGGAAACCTGGTGGTTGAATAACATCCTGGATCTAGAAATACTATGATGTAAAGAAAGCAAAAATTCCAGGAAGCTGATGTGTTTGTTGACAGGCTTGGGCGGGGGAAAAGGGGGATGATGCAAATAACTCCCTGCATGTTATATGCACGTACTGAGGTGTAAAAATAATTCCTTAGGCCAATTCTCAAGGCTTGCAGACAGCCAGGATGCAGGTGCAGCACTGCTGGGGCACAAGTGGGTTTGCACAGGTGCTGAGGCTGGATTTGGCCTTGGCTCCTTGCCTGATCACCCAGCAGGCTGCCTGGCACTTGGACACCTCAGCCCCATGCAGCCCTTGCTGACAGCAACACTCCCCCTCCTCCCCACACCCCCTCCTGGGATGCCGATGCTTTTCTCCTTCTGTGGCTTTAGAAATGGGAAAACTTGTTTTACCCCTGTGCAACAGGACTTTCAGGTCTGATGGTGCAGGAGGAAGCTGGTGATCAGAGCAGGGATAGCAGTGTGGAAAAGGGGTCATGACATTCAGGGTGCATGTTCCTGTTTACAGGTGCTTGTGGTGCCTTTGAAGGCACTCTAAGGAGCACGCAGGCCTCCTCTCTCTGAACAAAAAAGTGGCTACACTGGGAAGGTGCTGTCACCTCAGCGTCACTCCTTAATCCCCAATGTGTCAGAAACAAGTGTCAATGCTTACAACAAATATTTATGCACTAAAAATGAGCAAACACAGCTGGTGTGAAATCCCTGATCCCCATGCTGGGCTGTCAACAGTCTGGACCACATTAATGAGGCTGTACTGGAACTGAAGCACAAGTGGACGTGTGGCTGGGAGCCAGAGGAGGAGCTGCAGCAACACCTGGAACTCCTCACCCTGAACTGACCCTGGGCTATTTTCCACCCCTGAAAAAAAAAAATCCTACCGTGTTTTGCAAATAGTTCCTACACACAGTGTGATCTGTCCTGTGTTATGCAACATGTGAAGTTCTCATCTGGCCAGCAGAATGGTTAGCATTAAGCATTTAAAGCCTTTTTTTTCTTTTGCAGTTATGTACTGAGTCAGCACAAACAGGGCAGTGACAAGAGAAAGCATTCGGTGTTCTGAACCCGCTCAACTCTGGACAGATTGAAGAAAACAAATTGTTCTTGCACACTGGTGCTAATGAAGCCTGGTTTCCAATGGCCTGGCGTGTCATGGTTGATTGATTTTAAACTGTATTATGCAAAGGCAGCAGCACGTCCCCGCCACTTACGAGGCACTGGAGAGCCCACACGTGGCTGTGGAGTGAATCAGGAGGGGAGGGAAAGAATGAGGCAGGTCCCAGGCAAACAACCCGGTGTCTCCCAGAGGAACTGGCTGGGGTGACGAAAGATGCTGCGCTCCTCACCTGGCAGCAGCTGCCCCTGGCAAAGGGCTGCTGCTCCCAGGCTGAGCCACACAAACAGGTTATGGGAGCGCTCTTCAAGCACTTTCCTGCAGTGGTGGCAGTGGTAGCTAAAATCACCCTCCTTTCACGGCTTAGGAGCCAGGAATGTGCCCTTCATGAGGGGTAATCTGGAGGTAAAACTGGTGAGGACTCCCTGGTGGCAATGTTTTGCTTTAGTGAATAGCCAGGTTTTGGTGGAAGAAGGAGCCATGGTGAGAACTAAACCATGAAAGGAGAGTGGTGTGAATGAGCCTTGTCCACCTGAGGAATGCCTGTGGGAGAACTGTTGGGGAAAGTGATGTGGAAGGTCCTCTGGGAGGGACCCAAAGACTGACCCTGTGGATGGGGAACATGGAAAATGTCCCCTGCCAGGGGGTGATCCCAGTCAGACCCCCCATGCTCCCAGGGTGACCATTGTCCCTAACGCCATTCTCAGGTGTTTGGGGCAGTATTGCCAAATATCACCTGAGATTTCTCCAGTCTGGAGGGATCACTTAAAAGATAACGGAGAAAGCAATGAAGCCTATCAAAACCACATAAAATACTTAGATGTTGAGCTTTTAAAACCACTCCTGAGCTATTTAATGTAATTGCAATAGATTTTGAAACAAAACCTGCTCCACAGCCCAAACCTCCATCAGTCACTCCCTCTGTGGCGCATTGGTTTCACCAGCACTCACATCCTGCTGGTGCTCTCCCTCCCTGAACAGGCTTCCAGTGTGTGCGTGGGTTTGGATTGTTTTTGGGGACACACAAATGAGCCCTTGGGGAATGTGCATCATCCTTGTATAAAGTCTGATCTACTAAGCTCCAGAGTTGCCATATCTCAGCTGTTTTTCTCAGCACCTGCTGTGCCAGAGCTGCTGACTCTTTGGTGTATGACTGTGTGGTGCAGGGATGCATCTCCCTTGTGACACCCAGCCCATTCTGGGGGGTCTGTGAGGGGGAAGGGGATTGTCCTCATACAAGGTCTGAACTCATTCAGTTCTGGGTAAATAGAGCGTCTGAGGGGCATGCAGTTTCCCATGTATATTGGAGGGGTGCTCCTTTCCCCCAAAACATCCTGCCATGATGGGTTGTCATGGAGGGATCTGCAAAGAGGCATCTGGTGAGACCCAGACTCACCAACTCACCCTGCTCCGGAGCACCACAACAGCCAGCACCCCGGTCCTGCTCTGGAGAGCTTCAGACAGCCGAGGGACCCGAGTGCCATCCTGTGCCAGCCGCCCTGGAGCATCCCACCTTCCTGTCCCCACCACAGAGCACCCCGTGTCCCACAGGACTTGCGCCCAGCCCACCCCCGATACTCCAGGCAGCCCGCACCACGGGGGGCTCCAAATTGCCCTGGCCGCACTCTGGGGCACCCCAAAACACCTCCCCACACTCTGCACCTTGGTCCTGCTTCAGGGTGCCCCAGGCTCCCTGGGACCCCGCGCCGAGCTGGTGCAGAGAGCTGTCCCCTGCCCGCCGCACGGCTTCAGCTCGGGTGTCCGGCTTGTACCCCGCGCCCCGGCTGCTCCGGTCCCAACACCCCCCATCGCGGCTGCTCCGGAGCCCCCCGGCATCCCCGCACCCGGCTCCGGGGGGATCGGCAGCGGAGCCCTCCGGCAGCCCGGCACCGCGGCTCGGGGTCTCTGCGCCCGCCGCACACGGAGCCCCGGCCGGGCGCGGGGCCGCC